>OX376314.1:13568768-14168768 GCA_947369225.1 Hofmannophila pseudospretella | reverse complement strand
CGATGCGCTACTAACTTTAAGAACTGATGGACTGCCTCAAGTACCGTTAATTTAACATGCTCTCTTACTATTAAAGCATTGCTACCCTGCGGCAAAAATAGGTAAAAGGATAGTACAGTCGACCACAGGTCAACCTATCCAAGACGTCAAATTTTGACTCTAAAATGGACCATATTGCGCAGACATAACATACAGGTTGAGATCTAATCAGGCCCTCCGAGTGTGCACGGGAGCGGGACGTTACGTCCGGAACGACGTCATCGCCCGCGACGTGCAAATGGAATCAATACAGGTGTTCGTGGAGAGGTTGGCGCGATCTATGTATGATCGCGTGGACAACGGTCCCCACGAACACCTGCGGAACATCGCCCCTTTGCACGCGCGCCCTCCTGATGTGAACGCGTGGTACCCACTCCCGCGCGAGTTAGTGCGCCCCCAGTCGCCCTGCGTCGACAGGTTGGAGCGACGTGACGGCGCGCGGTGAGCATAGCGTACAGACACCGGTCGTGTGTGTGTCCCCCCCCCCCCCCCCCCCCCCCCTCCACTCCTATATATAGCCACAAAGTCCGCTTCACATAGTGGCACCAATTACCGGAGATGCTGTATCACTCCGAGCTTCTGCCCGGGCACGAGGTTCGCCTCAAGGCCCGCACTCCACTCACCCCCCTCAGGGTTCGAGTGACGACTCGCTTGCTTGCTTGCTAGTCGAAGAATTTTGACAGATGGTATACTTTTATGGTATAATTTTGGTCGACTGTACCACCCCAGGCTGACTCTGCAGAGTCATGCGACCTCTAATATCCATATTTAGTCAATTTTTATTTATTAAAACAATTAAAATGTATACTTACAAATCCAATTTTAAGAAACACGATTAAAAATACAACTTTAATAGATGAGTGCATTGTATTAGGGACATGGGAAACGATAAAATAAACAACCGGATATTTTATCTTAAATCAACATTCTGATCTATTTTAGATAAAGTTAACTACATTTCATTTTAAAGAGAATTTAAATAATTATAGTTTTATTACAGTATCTAACAACCAAAAAATAATCTATCTATACCAATATTATAAAGAGGAAAGGTTTGATTTTTTGTTTGTTTGTTTGAATTGAATAGGCTCCGAAACTACTGAACAGATTTGAATAATTCTTTCACTGTTGGAAAGCTACATTTTTCCTGAGTGACATAGGCTATATTTCAATTTCAAAAAAAATGGGGATCCTTACTTAAATTACGATAAAGTGTAAAAAAATATCAAAAAACTTCCTTACATCGCGTAAGTACGCTGCGAAAACTATTGATGATAGAACAAAATGATATATAACATTTTTTTAGAACACACCATTATCAACAAAAAAATCAGCGGCAGCGTGTCTCTAACTATTATAGTCATGTCACAATAAGCGTTTTTTTTATAAAAAAAAAAAGAAATTAAAATACCACCGCTACAAAAAGCTCTTTATTTGTACCTTATCAATATAAATGATTTATTATTTAAGACTGCTTCAATACCTTTATATTACTTTTTGAATTATTCGATTCTGACATTCCATTCAAAAGATATCACGAGTTTAAAACTTTGAAAAAATAAACTCCATTCGGCTACTTATGCGTTGTAGGACGTCACTCGGGCAGGGGTACGGGAGGGGAGTTAAGATCACGAAATAAACTTGCCGCGCGGCTCACTCGCGCGGTCGGCTCCCTACGTGATGGATGTGCGCGGAATTCATTAAAAATACGCTTGATAATAATTCGTTTAGTAACTAAACCCATTTAAAAAGTTCTTTTCAGAACTAGACCCATTTATTTCTTTTAGAATTAGACCCATGTATATAAAAATATATATAAAATATAATAAATAAATTACTTGAATATTTTTCATGATATTCAATTTTTTTTCATGATATTCAATTTAATTTTAATAAATAGTAGTTGTTTACGTTGTAATAGTAGGTAGCTTACAGTTATGCTAATTTAGTTCAAAGGCATTTTTTCTTTTGTCATTTTGAAATGCCTAAAAGATCAAGATCTCAACTTTCCAGAAATAGTTCCCAGGCCAGGGCATCAAAAATACGTCGAAATGCGGAATCGTCATCTGAAACTGAAAATCGTCTTTCAAGTCAGAATGAATGTGTTAAAATTAACAAATCTAAATGTAATGTTTAATGCCCGTGCGAAGCCGGGACGGGCCGCTAGTAGATAATAAATAGATAAGTTACGTATTATCTACTTGACTGGATAAATACAATACAATTATTATTTGTATGATGTACCTATGTTCAAGTATTACTTGTTACCCATTATACTATAATACCCTAACGATTATTTCGATGTTTGTTGGGCGGTAATTGGACACGTCCGGTTTACTATAATTATTTATCTTTGATCTGGGATAATCATAATTTCAATACCAGAAACAAAAACAAACTTGCAGTCCCACGCTTTAGACTTAGTAAAGTAAACACACCATTTATGGGTCACTGTGTACGATTTTATAATAAGATACCTGATACTGTAATAAATATGACAGAGAACAAATTTAAGACCCATATAAGACGGACCTTATGTAAAAAGGGTTTTTATAAAATAAATGATAAAGAGGCTTGGTCCTAAATTCAGCTCCAGCTCTGCACATTGTGTATATGATTGTATTCATAATTATCGTAAGATATAGTTATTTATTTCAAAAGATGTGCTGCTGAAAGTTTCTTGCGCCGCTTCTTTCCTTTCAGCTGCAGCACCTTACGAAGCGGTGGTAGAGTAAAAAAGAATGACGTTGTAAAAATGTACTATACGGTACATACTTACAATAAAAACATTTTGATTTGATTTGTGACTCCCCCCGTCATACTCACCTGTAATATCTATTCTATAGTCACTAGAATATATATTACAGGTCACTGCCCCGTTCATACTGCCAAACCATGAAGGAACCATTCATATTTTTATTGTACTACTATAATTATAACCAACCTCCTTTCGGATTTTTGTTACTAAAAAACAAAATAAATGTAGGTATTTATCTAATATTTATTATTTTAAATATTTTAAAAATATAGATACCTAATTAAAAATTGGATTACCCTTATATTAACACAATTATTTTTTTGTAAATTTTGCTCGTAAACATATGGCGAGCAAGGAATATTGACAAGAACTCTCCCATTCAGGATTGGCGTTCTATTTAGGTATGATCTTAAGATACTAGCAAAAAATGTAAATATAATTAAGCATTAAAATTATTAACAAAAAAATAAAATACAAAAAAATTATAATAAAATGTAAACTTGGAATGTTAATTTTACTGTATAAATGGCGTAGATTCCGACGTGGCCGTTAACGTCGGAATCGACGCCAAAATCATGAAATTCGTGTGACGTAATTTATGTATGGCCCCTAAATGTCATAACACATTTCGGAAGACACCACTAGCCTTAGGAGTTTCTCCCGCGCTTTTGTCGCGTCCACACCAGCTTTTTTTCGTTGTCTTGCAAATTGTTTTACAGTAGTGCTTTTCAAGTAAGAATGGTGTTTTTTATTCGAAGAACGTCTACAAAATGTGAATAATGTGTGGGACAATGAAGTAAAGTCAAATAAGACGCTGCAGCCCGATCCGTACTTGGCTGGATTTTGAAGAGCCATACTGCGTCCGGGACGCCTTCTTCTTTGGTTCGGATGGTGCAGAAGCGTGGAAGATTCTCCCAGATAGCATTGAAATGTGTCACACCAGCATTTTAATGAAGACTTGCAAGAGTTGTTTACATCAGACATGGCTGTATGGGCTCAGTTCCCTTTGCCTTAAAAAACAAACAACAACAACCACTAGCCTTATAATAATTGTACAATGCTACAATCACAGTCATACATTATTCTTCGCCTATAATATTAAAATAGCTATAAACATCTATAAACATCTTAAAACTCAACATGTATGTCACAAATAATTTTGCGTCTTAAGGCCAATTGCATGGAACAGAAGCTTCCTTAAAAGCTCTAACTACACAGGATAGGAACTTTAGACGGGGCACTAAGGGCTGGTTTACACTTGGTCACACTTTACACATGGTTACACTTGGTAAAGGCAGCTGAGGTAAGAGAAGCTTGCGCGAAAGTGCGGGTTAAATGTTCTTAACCCGAGGTAGTTGGTTTAACTCACGGATTGTCTATCGTTTTCATACCAGATGTTTCAGGGTTAGTATTGGTGCAAGAAGTTATTGTGTTTAAACCCGGGTTAGGCGCTAACTCTCGGGTTAACTCTCAATTCAACTTTCACGCAAACGAACATTAGAGTACTAAGTATCAGAAATAGCAAACGATATACATACTCATTCAAATTACTATGAAAAGATCGTAATTCTAATTTTCTATTTTTTACGCCAATCGTACAATCAAATCTTCACATAGCTTTAATTGTCCTAGTAGCTGCCCTTAATACCCCGTAAAATTTCTATTCCCCCAACAACCCCCCCCCCCCCCACACACACACACCACCACCACCACCCGAACACCCGTTTTCGGAACTATAAAAGGTTTTAGTTTGTATTGTTATTAACAGATCTTTGAATGAATACTATAGTTAGACACGGGATTCTTACAACGGTAAACCAACATCACCAAACCGTCGTGGTAAGAATCCCACGTCTGACAATAACCACCACGAGTCATTTAGAAAACATAGAAAAAAAAACAGATATCTTTTACTTTAGTCAGAATTCACAGAACTCTTCATTCAACTGAGGGTTATTCTTACAAAAGCTAAAGGTAGAAAAATAGTGAGGCAACCATGCGAGTCAATCTGCTTCTTAAGTTAGTCGGCTTTCTTCGCTTTCGCTTTAGTCTTCTCTTTCTTAGGCTTGGACGGGTATATCACGAAGAGAGCCAGCTGGGTTGCGCACAGGATTACTGCTACTACGTTCTGGATCTGTAAAAAAAAGATGAGATTCATGGTTCAATAACGATGAGACCACGAGTGAAATCTGTTTTATTTTTATTGACTACTAAACCCGCATTTGACCTCGATCTCGCCTGATGGTAAGCGACGATGAGGTCGACGATGGAGCATGCGGGTCCAGTAAATGCCTATTCACTCTGGCCTTGAAGATCCCAAGGTTGTAGGTTTCGGGAAATACAGACGCCGGCAGGCTGTTCCATTCCTTAGCCGTTCGCATAATGAACGAAGAAGCAAATCGCTTCGTACGAGCAGATGGGATATCAACAACATAAGGATGGAACCCCTCCCCGCGCCTTGTAGTCCGAAGGCAGAATGGAGATGCTGGAATCAGGTCGTGCACTCTCCGAAATATATCCTATAAAATACCGATAGACAGGCAGGATGATTTAAAATTATAATGCAAGACAATACTATTCTACACCTAGTAGACGCCGATAGGCTCGCAACCTGTCACGTTTGTCCACCAAATCTTACGGCGAAAAGTGGGAACTACCTGTCGGTGGTTCCTCCGTCTACCCCCTCGGGGATTATGGAAACAAAATACCAATATGTATTGGTTGCTTGGAAGACGCTCTGAGTTAACGTTGAAAAAAAACGTTATAATGTATGCCAGTTTGGACTTGTCGTATACAGCTCTGGGGCTGAACCAAAAAGAGTAATATTCTGATTATACAACGATTCCAGAATAAAGTACTTAGGGATATAGTGAATGTCCCATGGTACAGGCAACCACAAGCTATAGTATACCATCTGTCAAAAACCTTCGATTAAATCTCTACCTAATGCCTGCGCAATACGATACATTTCAGATTCTCAAATTTTGACGTTTTGGGTAGGTTGACTGTACATAAGAAACGAAGACATCCACCGGGACCTGAAAGTGGCCAGTGTAGATATAGTAATTAAAAAATGTGCCGAAGCTCTCGAAAATATCTGATCTGATCTTATGATTGGGGGCCGGGAATAATCCCAGCGGCACTTCGACCCTTGAGGATCTTTTGTGCCTACTCCATTTTACACACTGGTCATCTCAGTGTGCAAGTTTCCTCATGATGTTTTCCTTCACCGTTAGAGCAGTCGCTAAAAGTACGTTAGTCTTTGAAAAATGCGAAATACTCATTGGTACATGGCACTGCACGGTTTCGAACCCGGACCTCCCTCCCGCACGGGACTCCGGTGTCCTAGCCACTGTGCCACCGACGCTCTTCACGAAAATATAAAATATATTAAATACACTTATATACCGCTGCAGATAAAGACACAAGTACAAAGTGCTTCGCCTTAACAAACAGTGACTAAGAATCGAGTCAGTGGACATTTTCTCTGTTTAAGTGTTTTCGTGTCAATTTAAGTTAGAATTAAACTACTTATTAGTCTGTAGTATAGGCTAAATTGTAGTTAGATTAAGGTACCATTTTAGAATGGCACTTTAATTGAAATATTTAAAAAAATGTATTGTAGACGCGAGTTTATGTATGTATGTACAAATAATTGTGGCGATTTATTTATGTATGTACAAATAATTGTGGCGATTTATTTATGTATGTACAAATAATTGTGGCGATTTATTTATGTATGTACAAATAATTGTGGCGATTTATTTATGTATGTACAAATAATTGTGGCGATTTATTTATGTATGTACAAATAATTGTGGCGATTTATTTATGTATGTACAAATAATTGTGGCGATTTATTTGGATAATTGTAGAGTAAGCATTTATAAGAATCCTCTTTAGTTAGAATGAAAATATAGGTAGTGGTAGATCCCAGAGTGGAGGATCGCCTGGGGTGGTACCACCCTCTTATCTATTTCTGCCGTGAAGCAGAAATGCTTGCATTTCTGTGTTTCGGTTTGAAGAGTAAGAGAGCCAGCGTAATTTCCGGCACATGAGGCATTCCATCTTAGTCCTCAAGGTTAGCAGCGCATCAAAAACCCTCTAATATTAATACAGTGAGGTGAGATGTCTATGGGCGACGGTGACCACTTAACATCAGGTGGTCCGTTTTAGAACAAAATCATATTTAAGTCGTATACGATATTTAAAAAAGATATTTAATACTTATTTCATCAAAAAATCAGGATTTTTGAAAGTTTTTTTGCTCGAAAATATTTATTTAAGTACGTAATTGTGCTAGCGGCGCTTCTAGTGGTAAAACATTGCAGGATTATCTCCTATTGAGGTAGGATTCTTAGGACATTTATCAATGGTAGATCCAGGGGTAGACTAGGGGGCCCCTCAAAGCTTAAGATGCCTATAAGCGTGAGGCTCGACTTGCCCTTGAGATGTCTATGGGCGATGGTGACCACTTACCATCAGGTGTCCCGTTTGCTCGTCTGCTCTCCTTATTTAATAATAAAAAATAATAAAAATATTCAAATTAAAACTATGATAATATGGAAAATGACTAGGTGCCTACTCTATTCGGTGTACTAAGCAGTATCGAAGTAAATACATAACAAAAAAAAACGATGTAAAGTACAATCCGTCTGGTTCATAAAATATGAGTACGATTCTTAACAATGATGTTCTACAATTTACACAAATATTAAAATTAGACAACCATCAATAAGTCGTCGTCGTTGGCCTTTAACATCTTGACAGATGATTTACACAGCGTTGTGTCGGCATCTACGCTCATGGCTGAATAAGCCGATGCGAGAGCGGCAAGTTAAGTTAAGTTAAGTAGGTAAGTAATAATTACTTACCTACGGATTGTACTATTTCATCAGCAGCCTATTCTAGTCCACTGCTGGACATAGGCCTCTCCCAGGCCGCGCCATTGAGCCCGATCTTCGGCTCTTCTCATCCAGTCGCTGCCAGCCACCTTGCGCAGATCGTCGCTCCATCTAACAGGTCCCACACTACGTTTGCCCAAACGCGGTCTCCACTCCAGAACTCGTCTACCCCAGCGGTTGTCGGTTCTGCGACAGACGTGACCGGCCCACTGCCACTTCAGCATGCTAATCTTATGAGCTATGTCGATAACTTTTGTTCGATCGATTCGATCCAGCAGAGATACTCCGAACATAGCTCTTTCCATAGCACGCTGAGCGACTTTCAATTTGTGAACCAGTCGCACCGTCAGTGCCGTCACCGGATTGTACTATACACATAAAAAAATGCTGACAAGTATTCATTAACGATAGCTGTGGCGAACGTCTTACAATCTGGCAAATACGTATTAGATTATTTAATCCTAATACGTAATTACGTATAAGTATTATGATACAACCAGATATACCTAGTTCTAAGATTCTTATCAAAACATACAAAATATTTTACCATACTTAAGATAATTAATTCCTTATCACAGTTATCAACTTATCACTATCAACTTACAATTATTCAATTATACTGATATCGCTTTATTTAGTTGTAGATACCGCTACTAACGTCTCATTATGTAAGTCAAGGGCGAACACACGCCAAAAAGAAAATGGGGAGTTTTAAGACTTGTGAATTATCTCACCAATAAATAATATGACTTTTTAGAGCTGAATGAGGCGAGTATCTAATGCAGTTGTGATTTATGGTAGCTAACTACTTCTTCCAATAAGCCGACAATACATATTATGGCTGATTATGTAAATAATGTTTTTTGAAATCCTATTCATCATTCAAATTCATATACCATAAATCTGAATACTTTTTGTATGAGAATGGGAACTAAGAAACCTTTTTTTTTGGTATTTAGACGTTGCCGACGCGATTAAGCCTCGTTTTCATAATAGGGTATGGCATGTATTATTTTTATGGTTTTAATTGGTTGTTTACGTTGGTACATTACCGTAAAAATATATCATTTATGAATATTTATTTTAAAATATATATATTTAAAACTGCAATCAAATCGGGCGATTTAAACGCATCCATTTTGGCGCGCTATCTGTGACGTCAGCGTCCACAACAACATTGACATGTTGTGTGCTGGGGAGTGTTCAGCCAAAGGACATTACTTGTTTGTTTTTCTTGAACTTAATTATTATTATTATTGGATTAGCAGGCAGGCAGCTAATGCTGGTTAGCCTGTTTCTTCACATTTCGTAAGTGGCTGTCTAATCTGTTTTTAAACTGGTTTATAGTTTCAGCATTCACAACTTGCTCAGGTAGGCCGCTCCACGGGATGACTACCCGGTTGAATAGGAGATGATGTTTTGGCCGTGTTCCGCACTAGTTGTGTGCAGTGTCTTCTTGAGTGCTCCTTCAAGTTCAATATAAAGAAATTCTTCATTTCATCTGTGTTATAGTAAAAGCAGTCTTTTACTACTGCGTAGTTTCGAACACGGACCTCCTGCATGGGACTTCGGTGCCCTAGCCACTGTGCCACCGACGCTCACCACAGTAAAGTAACCCCACTTTTAAAACATCGGTGGCGTAGTGGCTAGGACTAGACTCCCAGGGAGGTTGGGGTTCAAAACCATGCTGATAATTAGTTAGTATTGACAATGCGAGATGAATGTGCCTTCTGTAATTGTAAAAATATTTTTTGCCGTTTGCAATATTGTAATATATAGATAAGTAGCTAATTCATTAATGTAAGTGGTGTATGTAACCGTTTTAATTAATTATATGTGTTACTTTGAAAGAATTTTGTTTGAATTTCTCTCACATTTTTCCCACTTTTATTCATTTAAATTCATAATTTAAAAAGCGGTTAAATAAAAAAAAAACATGGTATAGGTACAATTCTGTAGTAATAAAGATTATAAAAAAAAATACTTGACCTATATTTGAATCACATGCATATTCCCTATTAAAAATGAGATTTGTATATTTTGAGATAATGTAAAATATGCTTTATTTGGACTAATTTCATTCAAGAATTTCACATATCACATCAAAATAAATAGGTATCCATTTTGGCTACGCTATCGCTTCATACACACATTGGACTGAGGATATGACAGGTATAGATATGTAGAGTTTTCAGATATCTATCATTTCACACACCACACGCAAATATTTACCACCGGCAACCCTTATCTAATCGATTATCGTATAGAGTCGATATAATTATAAATCATTACACATAATTATGGTAATAAAAGATAAGTTTGATAATGTTCTGACGCGAAATTTTTTAAGACACATGAAGGAACGTATGTATAACAAATTGTATACGTAAGTAAGTAAGTAATACGTTTATTTCACACACAGCAATGACCGAAACGGTTATAATTATAATAAAATAATTATGTAGTCAAAGGTGAACATATCTAAATCATGTCTGATGGTCTGCTGTTGTTGTGAAAAGGGTCTCAACTCAGCTTATTGCTGCAGACAAGAATGCCTCCAGCGCTGGTATTCTGTTGGACCATGACAGATGGCTGGACAAAACCTGTCCAAGAGGACAAAGATACAGCATTATAATTGTTGAGTACCTATATATTATTATTTATCTACTATATAATTATTGTAATTTATTTATACTGATTTATTGTACTCCGTAACCACCATAAAAGTAGTCTAAACTCTCCTAATTCAAAGGTTGGCTGGAAGAGATCCTTATGGGATAAGCCCGCCTTTGTACATATTTTAATGTTTTTATTATTTTCTGTGTATTTTATATTAGTACAAAAAAGAGACTACAAACAAGGAATCAAGTCCGCCTGTAACCTGCTTGGAGATAGGGGACGAACCCTGTACTGGATCCGTCCCTGATTTTTTTTACAATTATTATAATTATTTATGTTGTCTGCAAACAAGATTATAATAAATTTATGATAATCTTGTTTGCAGACAATTTAATAATTATAATAATTGTAAAAAAATCATGGACGGATCCAGAATAAAAATTTTGGAGCGCCATCGCGCCATTGGTTAATTAAATCGTAAAATGGTACTAAAAATATACAAGGGCAAGTCAAGCCTCACGCTTATAGGCATCTTAAGCTTTGAGGGGCCCCCTAGTCTACCCCTGGATCTACCATTGAGAAATGTCCTAAGAATCCTACCTCAATAGGAGATAATCCTGCAATGTTTTACCACTTGAAGCGCCCCTAGCACAATTACGTACTTAAATAAATATTTTCGAGCAAAAAAACGTTCAAAAATCCTGAAGATTTTAATGAAATAAGTATTAAATATCTTTTTTAAATATCGTATACGACTTAAATATGATTTTGTTCTAAAACGGACCACCTGATGTTAAGTGGTCACCGTCGCCCATAGACACCTCACCTCACTGTATTAATATTAGAGGGTTTTTGATGCGCTGCCAACCTTGAGGACTAAGATGGATTGCCTCATGTGCCGGAAATTACGCTGGCTCTCTTACCCTTCAAACCGAAACACAGAAATGCAAGCATTTCTTTCAATACCTAACAATTTACGGAGTGTGCTAGTGGCTCCATCTACGCAACGTCCTATTCACTCGTCATATAGCTGTACTGCGGGTGGGTGTGCGGCAGGTGCGGAGCGCGGTCACTTTGACAGTTCAGGTGACAGCTTGAAGTTGCTGGATAGCATGAGAAATAGCTTGCGATGCTAAGCAACCTTTATAATATCAAATAACTTACAATGAGGAACTTGTTCTTCAAGATGATGCCGTATAGCAGCCACATAAAGGTCACCACGAAACCAGATATGATGATAGGGAACGGCATGCCTTCCGTGCTCTTGTTCTTAATTATGTCTCTCTGGAAATATACACAAGATCTTATTACTAGAACATACTGTACTGTAAAGTGAAAACCGTATCAAAATTGGTTAAGTGGGTATTACGTGATGACGTAACAAATCGACAGACAAAAATCTATTAGATTGTTTTTGTGTTCTATCTGCACATAGTATACTTCTACCGAAATAATCTTGTGAAATTAATTTTTGACATCCGACATCCAGGCGGGGTTTTTATAATGTTTGACACGTATGTCTGTATGTGTGACTGCAGGTGGCTTCATATCTCATAAACTGCTAGTAGCTATGGCAGTTTAACGCCTCGTTGTAACTTACCACTCTTAAAAGATGCGGTCCTAGCTCAAGATTTAGGTAAGGGGATCTTATTTATATGGGAAACTGACGAATTTAGGGAGGCGATTATTGGAGAGGGGGGGGGGGGGGGGGGGGGGTCATGACCCCCTATAAAATAATCTAATACAAATCATAATCTAATCTATTCCACTCACCAATCCAAACAAGGGCGAGGCGATCAAGTAGAACATGAACACCGTAATGATGGTCCCGAACCGATCTTCAACCAGCTTCGGGTCCTCGATTTGGGAGTACGCGATCAGAGTCGCTGATACGGTCCCACCGAGACCCATCTGCCCCCAAACCTAGTACAAGATAATGATTACTGTCAGACAGGGTGGAATGAAACGGGAAAGTAAAGGTACAAGAAAATGTTCATAAGAGATCTTCCCTAACTTTTGGAGCTATTTATAACTGTTTTCACAGATTGTGAAAAAAATTGTACTGTCGGCAAGAAAGATGGCAGTTTTCTTTTTATGGTGTCAATTGAACCTGTCTTTTTTTTATGTACTACTAAACCCGCATTTGACCTCGATCTCGCCTGATGGTAAGCGACGATGAGGTCGACGATGGAGCATGCGGGTCCAGTAAATGCCTATTCACTCTGGCCTTGAAGATCCCAAGGTTGTAGGTTTCGGGAAATACCGACGCCGGCAGGCTGTTCCATTCCTTAGCCGTTCGCATAATGAACGAAGAAGCAAATCGCTTCGTACGAGCAGATGGGATATCAACAACATAAGGATGGAACCCCTCCCCGCGCCTGGTAGTCCGAATGCGGAATGGAGATGCTGGAATTAGGTCGTGCAATTCCGATGCGCACTCTCCGAAATGTATCCTATAAAATGCATCATTCCTTTGATGATTGTACAATAGGGTAAACAACTTGATAGGGAAAAAAATCGAGAAAAAATGACTTTTCGTAAAACACATCAGAGTGACATATTTAGTCGTCTCGTCGTGTGTGAACTGCAAAATTATTTTTTTATATTAATGGAAAATAAGATTTTCAGCACTTAGTTCTACAAATTTTACCGCGACCAGTTACGACCATTCAGCATTTTCAAGCGGCCGGGGTAACGAACAATGGCGACGTGCCATACATTTAGAGGCCCAGTGCATTTATTCCAAAAAATGTTCTATAAATTCTTCATTCCCGACTTCTAAAAATGTACGTCTTGTATTATATGTACTAACTTTGCATAAAATTATATTTAAAATGACACATCTTCAGCTTTGTCTTCATAAACAATCATAATAAATATATAATAAAAAATTAAAAAATCATAACCAATTCTTCGTTTATTTTATACAGTTGGCGGACACAGTGTCCTGTTATAGCTGGACCCTATGTCACCATCCTTCTTTATTTGAAAATACTTAAATAAAAATTTGTAGAACTAAATGCTGAAAATCTTATTTTCAGATAATTAAAATGAATTTCTACAAAGTAAGGACACAGAGTATGAATAATAAATTTTTGTATGATTCACGAATACACCGTCAAGTAAGTTGCAATTTAGTAAATAAAAACCTAGTGTTTTTTAAAATATAAATGATGAAAGGTTTGTGGTAAGGAAAGGAAGGGGGCCTTAAGCTTCTTGGAGGCCTTAAGCCGGCACTGTGATCATATAAAAAAATTGTTTCAAGATAGTCATTGCATGATGGCGGTAAATGACGATGAGATCGAAGTTGTAACACACACAGTAACCGCCATAACAGCTCTAGATAGAGATCACACGAGACTTAATGAAGCCTTAACATTAAGGAAGTTTCTTGCGACTCACGATAAGTATCTGTATACACTTCATTCCCGCATCAGATCCGGCGCCATCGCCATTACGCTCACATGCACCTAGGCTAGACTTACCTTGCCTTTCTCCTGTGAATAATGGAAGTAGATCATCAGGTAGATGATGTTGATCGCCAGGCCGAAGAAGTTCACTTGGATCATGGTGTCGTCGCGAAGCATGAAGCCAAATTTCAAGTTCAGGACGCTCCTATTAAATAAAATGACCATATTATTGATCAGATCTTTATATCTATGAAGAAATTTTTGTAAAATTGTGTATTTCACGTGATTTCACATTGGTGGCAAGGTCGCGCGGTCACCGCTCGAATTGTCCCGCCGCGCCGTCCTTATAGAAACAAACTGGCGCTGCCGTTGCTTAGCCACCAGTGAGAAAGGAAACTAATTGTGATCCATTGAGTCTTCAAATATAACGTCAGTAACACCGATAACGGCCTGACTGGTCGTCATCGGAAAGAAAGAGAGAAATACAAAACCCTTGCTCTGACACAAAACCTACTATCCTCACTCTTCACCACCCAAATGTGAAGACAATTCGGCGCTCTGCCGCCGCCGCTTCTTTACCCCGCGCTTCCCTGGCCTGGTTTAAGAAGTAGGTACGATCTATTCATGTCTACACATTTTCAAAGCCAATGATGGATTTATCTGCACTATAGGTTGACTACCAATGTGGATATATCCGTGATAAGATATAAAGTATATTCAACCTTAATTAAGAGTCAATAAGTCCAAAAACTTTATAAAAACAAAATGACTTTCAAATTTGTCGTGTCGGTGAAAAGGATAATGACATCTACTCACATCATGAAACCGCCGATAAAAGGCATGATGGTGACTCCCTTGGTGCTCCCCTGCTTGTAAATGTCAATGCAGAGGAAGACGCCAGAGAACATCTGTCCGATGGTGACCACGGCTGCCATGGTGCCCACCAGCTCCTTGTACGGGTGGAGGATGTCTGCTAACGCCTCCATTTTAATTGGGTCCTAGCATAGAAGTAATAAAAATATTATTGTCGATGGTGAATTCATTTGCACAATAAAATACATACCTACTTGTCGCATTATTTAACCTTTTATTTTAAAAAAATCGATATGGTTGTCTCCGACAGGAAAGAAAGTAGATTTTTTAAGCTATAAATGTGTTTGAATTCCTGCAGTTACGGTACGCATTTCCGTCAAAAACAACCGATTTTCTTCTACCAAAAGGTTGTCTAGAAGAGGACAGTCTTTGAGTAAAAAAATTGTTAAAAGGAAAAGTAAAAAGGTAGACGTTGATAGTTTCAAGATTTCTGGCTTCAGTTATCTATCAGCGGGCATTCTATATATAGAATATAAATAGAGAAGTGCGTGGATCCAACAAGGAAAAGTAAAAACGAAGACGTTGATAGTTTCAAGATTTCTGGCTCCAGTTATCTATCAGCGGGCATTCTATAAATAGAATATAAATAGGGAAGTGCGTGGATCCAACAAGGAAAAGTAAAAACGAAGACGTTGATAGTTTCAAGATTTCTGGCTCCAGTTATCTATCAGCGGGCATTCTATATATAGAATATAAATAGAGAAGTGCGTGGATCCAACAAGGAAAAGTAAAAACGAAGACGTTGATAGTTTCAAGATTTCTGACTTCAGTTATCTATCAGCGGGCATTCTATAAATAGAATTTAAATATTGAAGTGCGTGGATCCAACAAGGAAAAGTAAAAACGAAGACGTTGATAGTTACAAGATTTCTGACTTCAGTTATCTATCAGCGGGCATTCTATAAATAGAATATAAATAGGGAAGTGCGTGGATCCAACAAGGAAAAGTAAAAACGAAGACGTTGATAGTTTCAAGATTTCTGGCTTCAGTTATCTATCAGCGGGCATTCTATAAATAGAATATAAATATTGAAGTACGTGGATCCAACAAGGAAAAGTAAAAACGAAGACGTTGATAGTTTCAAGATTTCTGGCTTCAGTTATCTATCAGCGGGCATTCTATAAATAGAATATAAATAGGGAAGTGCGTGGATCCAACAAGGAAAAGTAAAAACGAAGACGTTGATAGTGTCAAGATTTCTGGCTTCAGTTATCTATCAGCGGCCATTCTATAAATAGAATATAAATATTGAAGTACGTGGATCCAACAAGGAAAAGTAAAAACGAAGACGTTGATAGTTTCAAGATTTCTGGCTTCAGTTATCTATCAGCGGGCATTCTATAAATAGAATATAAATAGGGAAGTGCGTGGATCCAACAAGGAAAAGTAAAAACGAAGACGTTGATAGTTTCAAGATTTCTGGCTTCAGTTATCTATCAGCGGGCATTCTATAAATAGAATATAAATATTGAAGTACGTGGATCCAACAAGGAAAAGTAAAAACGAAGACGTTGATAGTTTCAAGATTTCTGGCTTCAGTTATCTATCAGCGGGCATTCTATAAATAGAATATAAATAGGGAAGTGCGTGGATCCAACAAGGAAAAGTAAAAACGAAGACGTTGATAGTGTCAAGATTTCTGGCTTCAGTTATCTATCAGCGGGCATTCTATAAATAGAATATAAATAGGGAAGTGCGTGGATCCAACAAGGAAAAGTAAAAACGAAGACGTTGATAGTTTCAAGATTTCTGGCTTCAGTTATCTATCAGCGGACATTCTATAAATAGAATTTAAATATTGAAATGCGTGGATCCAACAAGGAAAAGTAAAAACGAAGGCGTTGATAGTTTCAAGATTTCTGGCTTCAGTTATCTATCAGCGGGCATTCTATAAATAGAATATAAATATTGAAGTACGTGGATCCAACAAGGAAAAGTAAAAACGAAGACGTTGATAGTTTCAAGATTTCTGGCTTCAGTTATCTATCAGCGGGCATTCTATATATAGAATTTAAATATTGAAGTGCGTGGATCCAACAAGGAAAAGTAGAAACGAAGACGTTGATAGTTTCAAGATTTCTGGCTCCAGTTATCTATCAGCGGGCATTCTATAAATAGAATATAAATAGGGAAGTGCGTGGATCCAACAAGGAACAGTAAAAACGAAGACGTTGATAGTTTTAAGATTTCTGGCTTCAGTTATCTATCAGCGGACATTCTATAAATAGAATTTAAATATTGAAGTGCGTGGATCCAACAAGGAAAAGTAGAAACGAAGACGTTGATAGTTTTAAGATTTCTGGCTTCAGTTATCTATCAGCGGGCATTCTATAAATAGAATATAAATAGGGAAGTGCGTGGATCCAACAAGGAAAAGTAAAAACGAAGACGTTGATAGTTTCAAGATTTCTGGCTTCAGTTATCTATCAGCGGGCATTCTATAAATAGAATATAAATAGGGAAGTGCGTGGATCCAACAATGAGCTAAATGATTACGCGCAAACAATCACATCCTCGCATTTACAGTTTGTCGTCAATGAACTTAAAGTGATGCCGCGTGCGTCACACACACACCCACTATTGAGCTGTGGACACACTGAAACTTGGAACATGGAACCGGTTCGTTGTATCTGAATTCAATTTTGAAGCACATGCAAAGAACAAAACGCATGATG
The DNA here is from genome assembly GCA_947369225.1 of Hofmannophila pseudospretella. Taxonomy (NCBI): domain Eukaryota; kingdom Metazoa; phylum Arthropoda; class Insecta; order Lepidoptera; family Oecophoridae; genus Hofmannophila; species Hofmannophila pseudospretella. Next base: position 14,151,489 of record OX376314.1, on the reverse strand, counting down.
ATAACTAGCGATCGGAGTAGGTAGGGCTGTTTTTGGTACTTGCAAGCTGTGGTCATGATATGGATACGGCTTTCTTATAAACCATATTTGGATAATCCCGGGATTTCCGGAATTGAAAAAATCGCTGTAGATAGAGCTACTTTTGGTAATTCCAACCTGCGATCATCATACTATGGACATGCAATTAAAAGAAGACTAGAAGACTACTAAAGAAACCCGGATTTAGACATACTTGAAAGAAATGAAATAGACGACGAAATTCTATTGCATTATAAATTCGCTTCACTCTGACGTCTACAGATCCATACTAACCTAGAACTAATCTAGCTTTTGAGGTATTTGATCCCAAACAGCCCTACCTACACCGATCAGTGATGATAAGGTAAAATCTACAATACATATTTTTGTTAAATAACAGTATCAGACTACAAGCGCAAGCACAAACTTCAAAATAATAATTTTATAATTCTCATTCAATTTGATTAATACTTTCGGTTGTTGGTACTTGGTGAAACTTGTAGTACATGATTAGACTTAAATAATATACTGTTTCACGGGTTTTTATTTTATTTTATTAATTACGACCGGATGTAGAAAAATTAATTGGAGTCTAATCTAATAATTAATTATTAGACGAACCATTTCATTTCATTTTTGAAATGAAATGAAATATTTATTTTCCAGAAGCATTATAGATACAACAGATAAAATAAAATAAAAAAATAAAATAAACAATAAATGATCAGTAATGTCTTCTAATACAATACAAATAATTATAAAAATACAAATAAAAACCGGTTGTAATTAATAAATATATTTTATTAATTACAACCGGTTTCGTTTACACATCTTCAGGTATTATTCTTGTACAAATACCTGAAGATGTGTAAACGAAACCGGTTGTAATTAATAAAATACAATTAAAACCCGTGCTATTTAAGTCTAATCATCTCATTCGATTATATTAAACTTTAACAATTTTAACTTATTTATTACTTATTTATTACAGCCTCTTTCAGATTTTGTTTACTTACATACTATTACATTTTTTACGGTACTTAGAATCTCTGTTTTATGAATTCTTCCCTTTCCAACGCCACGCTAGACCACGTCCTTTTTAATTTAATTTGTATTGTATTAGAAGACATTACTGATCATTTATTGTATCTATAATGCTTCTGGAAAATAAATATTTGATTCCATTTCAAAATTGATTAATCTGCTGTGATCACAACCATGGGCATTAGCCAGGACCAACAATGGTATAGGTAGAGCTGCGCACTTATTGTTCTATTGATACACGAGATTGTTGTTAATAGTGGCTGGGCATGCATGATCGTCAGTTAATTGAACAGATCAGTGGTTCACAAACTGTGCGTCAATAGCACAGGCTGGAGGGAATAGTTCATGAATTAGTAACATGCCTATGTAGCTGTAAAATTACTTCAAACAGCCTGAACTGCTTCCAGAATAGGAATAAATAATTTGATTATGTAATAAACGGAATCTTTTAGGAGATAAAAATCATTGTTCCAGACATCAAATAAGAACAAGAATAAGTTTATTCATAGTCCATACACAAGTAGTAACTTAAGCATAGGTAATATTAAATTAAATAAAATAATAAATAAATCCAGGTAGTGGTACCTATCAGAATTGGGTCAATATATAAGGTGGTTCCTCTGTCTACCCCCTCGGTGATTATTATGTCAATGTAGAAAAATTAATTGGAGTCTAATCTAATAATTAATTATTAGACGAACCATTTCATTTCAGCTCTGATTTACGAAATTTGCATAAAATAGGAAGCTCATGGGTCACATTAGAATGAGTTTATTGATTTTATTATTTTTAAATTGTAGGTACTTATTTCATTCTATATTTATTGATGTTTTATTTGAATAACAAAATTATTTTACTGTCTCTAGAGATCGTGAAAGTATCTCTTAGGTGTCGCAAAAGTTTTAAAAACCCTGGTATAGATAATGAATGAATGACAATTGTTATTGGACTTATGGAAAATGTGGAATAACGTTACTAGATCCTTCTCACTACAAATTTATAAGAACATTTAATAATGAGTAAATCTTTTGATAAAAAAGCATTTTGCTTTAAAAAAAAAAATATAATTAAAAATTTGATGTGTAATGTGTAATGCCATTATTTAACTAATGTTACCTTTATTATTATTTAGCTAATTTATTATGATTTGTCAAATTTCTCAATACGAATAATGTCAATTTAACTAATAAATAATTATATATAAACCTCCCCCCTTGCCGCTCCCGATGCAAAGGTGCCCATAACGTTTGCGGCGTTACCGCTTTTGCTTTATTTATATAAAAATTAAATGAGTACATGAATATTTTTTATTACAACCAACCGTCAATTAATCTAATTGGATTGGATCAAGTTTTAAATTCCATGTAGTTTATAGTTCGGATCCAAAAAGCGCCCCCCCGAACTACGTCCCTGAATAAACTTGAAACTTTTTAAAAACTTTGTGGTGGGTAAGTAATTATAGGTACAAGTCTATTAAAAAGAGTGTGACCTTCGCTATTGTTGTTTTTAATTGCATAACTTTAATAACGTTTACTCACGTTCCACGTTCACTCAAGAAAAACCTAGTGGGACTTAACCTAAGATAACGGTATAAATGAAATACGTACCTATTTACGTCGCTATTAAACAGTGTAGTGAGGAAATATTTACAGCATAGGCTGCTTGCTTTAAAGTGGTTTAGTTTATTTTATTTATTATTATCTATATTAAATAAAACTGACAAAGAACACAACCAACTCTTCCAACACAAATTGAGAACTGATGAACTGACCGACTGACAGCATGTACTCTAATCTGTGACTGACAGTGACGGATTGATTGGTTGGTTGGTTGTATTTATGACGGAACGGAAGTGACGTAAGATAAAACCTAGTGTGTGCGTACGTTTTTTCTGCCGCGCGCCCCTTAGAAAGCGTTCCATAACCAATTGAAATAATTCATGTTCCATTACCGCGTCAACAGCTGAAAATATAACAAACTTGTATTTAAAACAAGCTATGGAACATATATATTTGTCAACGTGAATAATTTCAACTGGTTTGAAAAACACTCTTACCATAGACATTTTTTGAATCAACGTGATTGATTTACAACTGTAGCTGACTTCATGATGTGACGTTTTGTAAGAAAAATACTTTTGTGTCTATGGTTGGTCCCGGTTGACATTTTTGTAATTTTCATGAATTTTCCGATTTCACTAATTTTCAGCCATCTAGTTCTATTTTCGGACGAATGACTGATAAGAGTTTCCCGAGATTTTTGCGTTAATTTCGCATCAGTCATGTGTTTCATCAGCGAGTTCAGGGCATCGCTATGAGTGTGATTCTATGAATAGTTGGAGTTGGGTTGCTGAAGAGACAGTTCACTAATATGCAATGGAAATGCATGGGTTGGAAGGGGCGATGGCTGTTGGTGGCGCTGGTGATCGTGCTGATGTCCCTGGTGGCGGCCCAGAAGATCGGCGACCCCTACAAGATTCTGGACATACATCCCAAGGCGTCGTTGCCAGAAATACGAAAGGCTTACAGGCAACTGGCGAAGGAATGGTGAGCCTTATTTGTAGTGTGTGTTCTATTGTTTTCCGTTGGATAAATTGTTCACAGAGTACTAACCTCATTTAAACCAATCAATATTCAAAGTAATATAATAACTTAGGTTTTTCTTACATTTGTAATCTATAGAATAGATCATTATTATCTACACTTTACACTTCATGATACCTTCCTTTACTCTATAAAAGGGCTTATCTTATTTAAGGTGCTTGAAATAATCCCTGCACCATAGGAATCTGTTGTGCCTAAAGGTCAAGGGGATTTCAGAAGTCTATAATAAATATGTGGATTATTTCAACCCTCCACACACAATTCAAAAACAGTAAAATAACTACTCCTTTTTTACAGGCACCCAGATAAAAACGAGGACCCAAATGCTGAGTCTCGTTTCGTAGAGATCAAGCAAGCATATGAGCTGTTGTCGGACACAGAGCGAAGGCAAGCATATGACCTGTATGGCATCACAAACGAAGACGACCACCTCTATAAGCAGAGGCATGACTACAGTCAATATGCACGATTTAGGTTTGTACTTTTTTATCTATATTCTTTGTTTATTTTCTTTTTATTACATTCTAAACATAAACCTTAATCATTCAAGTCAAATCTAAACATAAGGTTTATTTTTGAGTCATGAGATGAATTTATATCATAATAATATATAATGATAATGATAAACTTCATTGGGTGTTGATATTTGTGTGTTAACTATAAAGTTACCATTTTCATGGTAAATCGATTTTACCGGGATGGAAGCGTGCTAGCCTACAGCTGCCATAAAGATTGAATGTCAAGTATTGATACCAAAGATGTAGACGTAGCTGTAGGTTAGGTATATTATTCTCCTGTGTATGGCGCATGGGCAAGCTAATTTATTACAATAAGTTATTATGTTTACGGGAAAATTGTAAAGCTGTGATGTTTACTCATTCGTTCATGTAAAATTTTAATATAATTATGTACATTTTAAATAAATAAAATAAAAAATAAAATAGAGTCATTTAATAATTTCATTGTTCTCTGAATTTCTACAGGAAGAGGCTGATTAATTTGTTTTGACTATATTTATAATTGTCTTGCAGCAATGATCCATTTGAGGAGTTCTTCGGCACTCACTTCCGAACTCAAGACCAAGATATCACACTGTTTCATAAACTGTCTGTCACAGCTCGGTAAGTCCAAAATATAATTTAAGTCTCTAATTTTACTTTCTAGGCCTAAGTATTGTCTAAATTGTATCCTAAAATTATAAGGATAAGTTCAAGTTATAATTTATATTTCTAAACTGTTTTGTATATAATTCTTATTAGTTTGATGTTTGTATTTAGTCAGTTGTGTACAAAGCACATTACCGTAAAGTGTGAAGTGCTGCATGTCTGTGGGGTAAGTAAGAGAGGTATGCCAAGATAAATATTCTTGGTGCTTCATTCTCTCTGCCTAACCTGCGAGGGACATAGAGTGGAGATATGTATGCAATCAATTAATCCTGTTTTTTTTTCTGTAGTTTTTACTTTTCCTGATTTTGTGTACAATAAAGTGTATCAATTAAGTGTATCTATCAATTGTTACTCTCTCTTAAACATGCTCTTCTTCTTTGTCATACTCCTCATTGATGACGGTTGTAATCATTCTATGGAAATAATCACATAGAACAACTTTCTTGGCAGATTTAATGGGGTCGTTTGCGATCATCTTCCCAATTTCATATACTGGTTATCTTAGTGTGCAGGTTTCTGCAGTTTTACTTCACTATCAGCCATGCTTTAAACGTGGCGTAATATAGCCTTTAGGTCTTCATTCTCTGCTCAAATAATAAACTAAAGAATACTATTCCAGCCACTTTGAAAACAACATAATTGAGAAGAGCACCCACACACCAGCTTTAGTCCTCTTCTACACCGACTGGTGTTTCGAATGCGTGCGCTCGGCGGCTGCGTGGCGTCGCCTAGTGGAGGCTTTGCAGCCACTAGGGATCACCATGGCGACCGTCCATGCGGGGCACGAAGCGAGCCTAGCGCGACGGGTTGGCGTGCCATCGGTCCCATGTCTGACTCTCGTGATGGATAAACATGTATATATTTATAAGGATGGGCTGGCTTCTCTACCTAAGATATTGGGTGAGTTTTCAGTTTTGCTTCATAAGGATTAATACTGCATGTTAATCTTGGTATAGTTGACATGTTAGTATCTCAACTAAAACCAAATAAATTTATAATATATATGTATATAGTCCTCCTCGTCGAAACCGACGACGGCGACCCCCTTCAGTTTCTAGCATGCGCTCGAATGTGGCTGACGAATCAGAACTTGCTCTTGAAGACCTGGTCACAGCGAGGATAGGAGATAGGGATAGGATATCGTATATTATATATAAAAGGGATATCTTAACCCTTTTTAACGAAACGGTCCTTAATTATGTATCTTGTGTGACGCTACAGTAGAGTGACGTCACAAATACTACTGCCGTTTCTTTCTACCTTCTGAATTCTGGTTGCCTGTAGCTATTTTATTTCCCAACGAATTTCAATTCTGTGAATAAAAAGCATATAATCTTAGTTACTTGTCAAATAACCTATTGTAAGTTGCTTAAATGGTTGACAGACTTCATCCGTTGGAAATTCCCGTACAAGATGGTAGCGAACATCGGCGACGGCAACGTGGCCTCGTTCGTGTCCGACTTCGAAGACAACAAGGTGAAGGCGCTCATCTTCGAGGAGCGGCAGACCATCCGCCTGCGATACCTCATCACTGCATTCCACTATAGAGATAGACTTGCTTTTGGGTAAGTATTTTACTTTTCCATTCTAATCTAGTTCTTGTAAGTCTAGTAATGACAGTGGTTGAAACACTCAAAGAATGGCCCATGTTCCTCTCTTTGTCGCAATTCTAATTGATAAGTGTCGTAATCATTTAATTTATTTATTTAACACTTTAATGCACAAAAATATATAGTAAGTATATATAAAAAATAGTACATGAGGCGAGCTTAATTAATCATTCTATCAAAAATATTATTTATGAAAATTAATTATTCTATGAGACCACATAGAATAATTACTTTCTTGGCAGATTTAATGGGATGGATCGTGGATTGTTTGTAATTGAATAAAAACGGCCAAGTGCGAGTCGAGACTCACGCCTTTCGGTTTCGTGTTCTAATGATCTGTAATTTTTGGATACTTAAAGTTTAGTGACTTGTGAAGAAGATACGTATATTTTGCTGTGTACAATGTATACTCCACTTGCACCTACATAGAAAATAGAATATTTTTTAGGTTGACATCTTCAGAAATGACCTCTAAAATACAAATGTGGATTCTATAATTTGAAGAGCAATAGAGCGGTAGGTAGGAGGAGGAGGTAGGAACAGTAGCAATCAGGTGGTTCGTGTTTTAGCTTAAATATGACCATAGTGCCCATCCCACATCTAGAATCTTATTAGGTCAAGGAAGAAGTAGTCTCCACAATGGTAACTTTCTTAAATTTTTAATTTAGAATAATTACAATATGTTTTTTACCTACAGCTTCGTAGACATGACATCCCGGGACTCCCAGAACGTGACAGCCCGGTACAAAGTGCAGCGCCTAATGGACACGATGGTGCTCTTGAAGGAGGACAGTGTGGAGCCAGCAGCTACAGTCAGCACCACCGAGATCCCCACGCAGACATTGCACCAGCTCATCGAGGCCAACCAGATGCTGACCCTGCCGCGACTGTCCTCGCAGGTGAGTGACGTCACAAGTGAGACACGATGTGCTCCTGAAGGACAGTTTGGAGCGAGCAGGTACAGGCAGCACCACCGAGATCCCCACGCAGACGCTGCACCAGCTCATTGAGACTAACCAGATGCTGACCCAGTATCTTAGCGAGTCGCTACACAAGACTTTTGTCACGTCTTTTTCGTCAAAAAAGAAAGAGACGAAAGTCGGCCTATAATACCAGTATTATCATACTGTGTTGTGATTTTAAAGACAGACTTGTCTTTCTTTTTTACAAAAAAGGCGAAGTCAAAAGTTTTTCTATCGTAAGCCATAATCGCGAGGCCGCGAGCGCGTTGCCTCGGCACCGAGCGGCTCGCTGACTGAGCAGTCTCAACCGCAAACATTGAGTAGTGTGTTGAGGTTGCTCGACCCCACACTACGCACTATTAACAGACACATATCTTCCGCAGAGCATGCTAGACTCGCTGTGCCCGGTGGAGTGGCGCGCGAGCCGCCGCCGGCTATGCTGCGTGCTGCTCGTGAGCGCGGGCGGGCGCGCCGAGCCCGCGCGGGCGGAGCTGCGGCGGCTGGCGCGCGCCGCGCCCGATCGGCTGCACTACGCGTACGTGTACACGCACGCGCAGCCCGGCTTCGTGCAGGCGCTCGCCAACGGCTCCGGTATGTTCCGTACACCATGTAGTGTGAACCTCACAGTGATCCCTGCAGCGCATGAAGGACGGATGGACGCTGTACGAGGCATACGCACGGCTCAGACGAGTCGATGTCGACGTACATAAGTGATATGATACTGCTAGTTTAATGTGTTCATCCGCTGACGATTAAATCGGTAATAGATATTGAGTCTGATGTCGCACTGGGAAGCCCTCGACAAAACTCGGTATGCGACCTCGTGGTCGAAGCTCGGCCTCTGGTAGTGCAAAAATTTATCGGGGTAGGAGGAGAAGGATACTCGTAATTGGGACAGCGTGAAGGTTCGGGCTACTACGCGGAGCGGGCGAATTTTTAGTTTAAAGAATTTTATTTCTCTTAAGAACAGTTCACTTACAGAGAAAATATAAGCTAATATAAACAATTTGAAAAAAAAAATCCAACAAGTCGAAAAATTAAAACAGTTCTCAATAATTAATATAACAATAATAAGATAACAAATATTAATTAAGAATTACTTATATATTTGTACGCTAGAAATAGCAGATTTTTGCATGGCCCTAAATTGTCATACGTGACACTTAATTTATAACCTAAAATCGGACAAATAAATGTATTTCATTTCATAAAATGTAACAGAGCAAAGGATAGCATGACGAAACTATACATTATTATAAATATATATTTTAAGATGGTAAAACTATTTAAAGATTCACATTCCTTGATTCCTTGAATCATTTCCAAATACATTCAACAGCATCAAAAGTAGTACGTTCCACAGATTTGCAATACAAAGCCTATCCCTAAAATTCATAATCATGGTCTAATGAAACCCATCTTATACCCACAGGCAGCGACACGTCCAATATGGAACACCGCATAGTAGTAATCTGGCGGCGCGAGGCGTCGCGCATCCAGTTCGAGTGGCTCAACGAGACGTGGCCGGTGTGCGCGCATGCGCGCTGCGGCGCCGACGCGGACCCCGCGCACCGCGATGACGTCATCAAGTACCAGGAGCGGCTGAACGACACCAAGAGGGCCCTCGAGCAGCTCATCAAGAGGCTGTTGAAGCCTACTGAAGTCATGGCGTATGAGACTCATGTGCAGGTTAGTTTATGTTGCATTCTACCGTCCCTTATCTTATCTTATGGGGGGGGGGGGGGATAGTTTTTGAGTAAATTTGAGATAATCCTGTTTACCTTTAGCTACATGTGACTGTACCTACGTATACCCTGATCAGGAACTAAGCTCTGGTAATTTTGTAATCTGTGTTATGGAGGTCGTTATGAAAAAAATTGTGTACTTGCCATTTCTTATCTTATGTTATGATACCCCTATCATAACCAGATAGCCAGTAATAACCCCAGCGGCACTTCGACCTTTAAGGATCTTTTGTGCCTACCCCATTTTACACACTGGTCATCTTAGTGTGCAGGTTTCCTCACGGTGTTTTCCTTCATCGTCCGAGCAGTCGGTAAATGTACGTACGTCTTCGAAAAATACTAAAAACTCATTGGTACATGACACTGTACGGTTACGAACCCGGACCACCGGCATTCCAGTGTTCTAGTCACTAGGCCACCGACGCTTTTTCGTCCTTACTATGCAATCTATTTACTGAGGCAAAAGTTGTTCGTCACTTAACTATATCAATCGCTCCTCCCACGTCCCAAATTTCTTCTTTCTTCTCTTAGCTGCAATGGTGGAACCATGCCAATTGTAAGATCCCTTTAGGGCGCGAAACTTGACTCGTTCTTGACCATTTTTTTAGGTACTATTATCCGATTTCGATAACCGATGGCCCCCAAGCTTTTTCTTAGAGAGCGTTCCATAACCAGTTGAAATAATTCACGTTGACAACTGTCAATGTACTATTACCGCGTTAACAGCTGAAAATGTATCAAACTTCTATTTGACAACGTGAATAATTTCAACTGGTTTTGGAACGTAGCCCTAGATCCGTCCCTGCTTGACTATTTGTTGATTCTTAAGAACACAGTTGGACCATCTACTTTATAGCTTATGATCAACTAGGCTTAAAGTGTAACAATTGTTACAGGAGCTACTGGACGAGGCGGCAAACAGCGCTTTATGGCACGCGGTACTCAAACTGTGCGAGTGGGCGGAGCGCGCGGCGCACGCGCTGCGCACACAGCGCGCCATATCCGCCGTCTCCGTGCTCGCCACCGTGGTGCTAGTGCTCGCCGCCGGGTACCTCATGGCCTACCTCATGTAAGGAACCCGTGCTTCTAACAAATAAAAAAAAATTAACTTGTCTAAAATGACACATTTTTTAAAAAAAACAAGTAAGTAGAGTAAGGCCCAGTGGATAATATTACAGTGAAGGCATGTAATGTAATAACGGGCTGGTTTCCGCAACTCGACGTCTTCAGCGGTGGAAACTACTACTAATCGAGCAACCCCAACCTCGCCAGAAAGTCCTGCAGTCCTTTAATGTCCTGTAGGACTTCGGGAAGTGATCCTGGGGTGCCAAGACTTCCTGCCCTGTAGGTGGTCACCTCACTGCACTCCAAAGGCACGTGGGCGACCGTCTCCTCTGCTTCCATGCAAGCTCTGCACAGGGGGCTTTCTGTGATGTCTGGGATAATGTAAACTAAACCTTAACGTCTTTAAAATACGGTTAAAAAGACGTGCCAATATCCAACGAATCCCAGGCTAGCCTATGTTTAAGAGACTTTAAGGTTTATTTTAAATTGTTATCAAAGAAAGTCGTTCCGCCTCCTTTCATCTATTGAACATTGGGCTTAAGAGTTGCCAGAGCCGTAAAACTTATTTTTAAAAATCTTAAAATCTGACCTAACATCTCAAGTACAATGCTAAGAGCCCTGATTTTCACAGACGCGTGGAAGAAGAATCGGTGCAGCGTAAGAAAGATGAGAGACGCAAACAAAATGGCAGCAATAAGAAGAATAACAACGAACCACAACCCGAGTTAAGACTCCACGAGTTGCGCGCTGAGAAATATAATGGGCTTGTAAGGTAAGAACCTTAAAGAATATATATAGGGTACTATTTTATTAGCGGCAAATATTTCTAGGGTGTGATCAGGTTATAACAATAAAGAGAGGGCAAAAAAATTTTGTTTTACTTATCAAATTTTTCGAGAAAAACAACAAAATTGTTTGTTTGAAAATTCTATAAATGAATGAATTATTGCTATTCTAATACTGAAATAAGAAGTATGAGTATGAATGAATCTCGTTTCATTCATATCCATGTCGTTATCGACATGGATGAGTTTATGCCACCAAGGCGCAAAATAATGGGGTTTATTTTTCTTTAGTATGGAAAATTGACCAACACATACCCCACTCCAAATAATTGCTACTAAAAAAAAGGACCTTATATAGATTTTGTGATTAATTAATTAATAAAACCTGTAATTATTGGTCTTTTATTGTTTAGTTTGGGTTATATTTTATGTGAGGTGTTGTTGGTTTAAAAAAATATGGATCTCACTGATGAAAATTGTTAGTCCTGCCTATTTCGAAGGCCTTGGTCGCGGAGAGTGCGAAGCGCCTGAAGACACGGCGGCGGTTCGCCTCGCACTGCGGTAATGACATATTTAAAACGTCTCACTATCGTTTCAATTCTAAAATAGATACAGATGGTCTATAAATCAGTCTGGAACATCGGCGCGAGGTTGCCTGTCTATCGGTATTTTATAGGATACATTTCAGAGAGTGCGCATCGGAATTGCACGACCTAATTCCAGCATCTCCATTCCGCCGTCGGACTACCAGGCGCGGGGAGGGGTTCCATCCTTATGTTGTTGATATCCCATCTGCTCGTACGAAGCGATTTGCTTCTTCATTCATTATGCGAACGGCTAAGGAATGGAACAGCCTGTCGGCGTCTGTATTTCCCGAAACCTACAACCTTGGGATCTTCAAGGCCAGAGTGAATAGGCATTTACTGGACCCGCATGCTCCATCGTCGTCCTCATCGTCGCTTACCATCAGGCGAGATCGAGGTCAAATGCGGGTTTAGTAGTAAATAAAAAATTTAAATAATAGTCGAATTAAGTTTTCTTTGTTCAGGATAGTGTAAATAATCACCTCTTCTGTTTTGAACCACCAATACGCAACACTGTACATTTTGTGACTTATCGAAATTAAAAAACGTTTAATTAGCACTGTAAACACCAGAATACAGCAAGTTATTCATGTCCCTTTACAGATTACTGAAGCCTGGATGCCGAACAATCGTGTTGTTAGTCGACATGCAAAGTCGGGTGCAGCTGCTGTCTAAATTCCATAAAATAGTCTGGCCGTATCGCAAGTGAGTAACATTTGATCTTCTAAGAAACACATTTCGAAGTGCAGCCAAGATTGACCTACTAAATGTGTGTGTTAAATGATGATGGCTTCCGTTGATCGCGGCCGATGCGGCCGACGACACAACTTACTTCCGATGTCGGCGGCTAGCCGCGCGCGGCTGTCAAAACAGGTTAACATGACAGTTCACGGTTGAACGAGACGCACGTGAGGCAGCGAGAAGAATATATTCACACGCGCGACAGGTCTCAACACGATCGCACGCGGCTACGACAGACGTCGGCCGCGATGATCGGAAGCGACGCCATACATTTTCATACTGATTAGTATTGTCGCTTCAGCTGTCTGCCACATCGGCCGCGATCAACGGAAGTATAACTTAAGATAAAACGCACATCAAAATTACTAGACTTTCGTTACTCAAGTGTTTTGCTTAGACAATGTATATCACCGGCAGTTCCGGCACCAAATGTGAAACTAGTTTAGTTTGATTCTAGTGTAAAACGCTTAATAACGCGTCAATGTTGCCATTATAGACTTGTAATTAATTACAATGAATTTTGTTTCGTTGGGATCCTGGTCACTGCTCCAACTTGTAAACCCCTTTTACAGGAACAAAACATTATTATTCGCGTACCTCATGGTGGAACGGAACATCGAGTGGTTCCGTCGGTTGCTGCAGCTGTCTCTAGGAGGCGCCGAGTTGAGGGTCAACGCTCGCAACTGCGTCGGCACCGTGCTGGCGCTCAACCCGCATCGGAAGTACTTCTGCATCTACCACGCCAAACATCCGGAGTGCACCAAGCCTCACAAGGTTAATAGTTATATAGTATCTGCACATTGTGTATATGATTGTATTCATATACACAATGTTATTAATTATTGTAAGTATGTTATTAATATTGTTAATTATTGTAAGTACTTATATTTATTTCAAAGGATGTGTTGCTGATTGTTTCTCGCGCCTTTCTTGCTCTTTTAATTTAATTTATTTATTAGGTAAACAGAACAGATTACACCCAGAGAAATTACAGAAATCAATGTAAAGTTATGAGCTAGGTCGTAACCCTTAACGTGTAAACACAGCATGGTTAGGAAGTGGGAAATTGGTTGTTGTACAAAATTGAGTTAGGAAACCAAAAAATACTAGTGAATGTAATGACAAAAAATAACAATAATACCTACTGAAAAATAAAAATAATAAAGTAAAAATTTTAAAGATAGCTTACTTGAGGACATCCTAAACCCGTCTTTTAAAAATTAATGGGTTTTTTCTTTCAGCCACTCGTATAGCACCTTACGTAGCGGTGGTAGAGTAAAAAAATGACTTTGTAAAAATGTACTTTAACCCGTCAAGTGTTTTCCATACACCCCGGGGTACACTAATGTCCGCCGTCATTGGTTGTGTTTATTGTTTGACATTTGTTGATGTTTCGTTCACAGCATCACCTTTCGCTACTATGTTTTTTTTTACTATTTATGTATGTGTCATCAATAAGGTGAAAAAAGGCATGCTCCGTTTGTTCGGCATGTAGAAAGAATGAGTGGTGAACGAATGACGAAACAGGTATACGAAGCGAAAGTGAAATGGAGGAGAAGCCGGGGTCGTCCTAGACCTTTAAAGATCAGATTGACAGAGTGCTCTTGGATTTTAATGTGCCGAGCAGACGACTATAGAGGAAGCAAGAGAAGCGTGCCAAAACAAATTCGTGGCGCTCCGTTCTCTATGCCCCGCAAAGGACATAGCGTGAAGGTATGTATGTATGTACGTATATCTCGGCAAATGGAGCATTTCTGCGTACTTAACTCATTTTGGAAAAAAACTGAGATACGCCGCTTTGTAATGCCAGGGACGGTTTGTAATAGGGCTTGTATTGTTGACAGCGCATGTCACGAATGACGCGGTCCCTGGGAGGGGCGTCGGAGGACCCTGAAGCGGGCGCATTCATCGGGTTCCACACGGACCCTGATTCATCCTCAGGGGAGGACGCGCCGCCGCCCCGCGCGCCTCACCCACCGCTTTTGCAGGGTGAGTACAACCTATATCTTCAGCCTATATACATGTTCTTCCTTTTACTTCTCTACCGAAAGAAATCGCTGTCAGCGATAAAACCGTCTAACAACCTAGTACCTTCCTTCGTTTCCTAATATTTTACTTCTGTTTATTAATATTTCCATTATTTAAATGTTCCGGTAGAGTGCATCATTACATTAGGGAGTGATCCCTGGCACTCAGGGGATGCCTGAAAATCAGCGCCGCAGTGCTAAATTCGCTGCGGCAACAGGCTGAGGCCGTCCCCTTTTCCGGTGCTGCACACCACCTTCATCAAACTTAATTACTTTTGTTTATTTATTTTTATAATATATTTTTTAATATTATTATTTTTATCATCTGTACCTAATTGTTAGTATTTGTGCGCAAATGGGTTGGCAAGAGACTGTCAAAAATGAGGCAGCAGGACCTCGAATTGATTGACGGTAGACTACTGAATACCCATCTGTCCACGCACGTCCCTGGTCCGCGAATATGGAGCTGGTATTATCTGGTATCTCGGATACCGAGATACTAAAACGTACAAGTGTTTCGTTATTAAATTTAAAAAATGGTTGATCCAAAAGGCCTATTGTCAATGAGTTCCTTGACGAATGAGTTCTGTGCTTTGCTGCGTTTTTGCCCGACTCCGATTTAATGGGGAAGAATTTTAGACGTGAATTCCACGTTTATGATCTGGGGTGTAGGTTTGGAAATTTTTGTGACGCGTAAAAATGGCATAAGATTGCTTCAAGGTGAGACCGCTTGTGGACAAAATGGCAGAGATTCGCCTAAGATGGTATGGCGACATGATGCGCCGACCTGACGATTACGTCGTGAAGAAGTGCCTTTCCATCGCAACCACTAAAAGGGGAAGAGGTAGGCCGCGTGCTACTTGGGTAACGACTGTCAATCGTGACATGAACACCATGGATCTAACTGAGAATGACTTGTACAATCGAGGAGAATGGCGCCTCAGGATTTGGAAAGCCGACCCCGTCTAACCAGGATATGGCGAGGACAAAGAAGAAGAAGTGAAAATGACATAAGATACGAAATGTTTAAATAAACTGGTCGATCAAAACGACAATGTTTTCCCCATACACTGTTAGCCCTAAAATCCAGTAGTAGTTTGAAATACTGTAGATTTATATTCCGCCATTATACTTACTTGAAGTAAGAAACTTTATTAATATTAATGTATGATCATGACATGCTAACATTTTATTATTTATTTTTTGACAATGTATGATCATTACTGAAATAAATGTGAACTACCGTCCACACAAATAATACCATGTAAATTCACCCGCACCGTGCCATCACCCTCCCACACACTCAGTACCTCACATACATACATACAAACAGACACATTCATACATCACAACACGCACACACTGTTGCTTTCTTCGTCCGTGCACTCACTGAGGGGCCAGCTGACAATCAGCGCTGTGGCTTGCCTCAGCATTATGCTGAGCTGGTGTACCCTTTTTGGCACTGTACCGCACCGGATGTTCTGCTGCATGTATTAAACTTTGTACACTTCTGTATTCTGGTGTTTACAGCGCTAAATAAACGTTTTCAATTTCAAATGAATATGAATATTGGAAATATTTTTTTTCGTTTCTTTACTTTTTTCTTTTCTAACGAATCGAGGCCATTACCAAATTACCTAAGGTATATAAGCTTCCGTTGTCCACAGAGAACCTGCTAGACGGGCTTGAGAACTGGCTCGACCGTCTGTTCGAGGGCAGCACGCACCGGTACTACATCAACTACTGGCCGGACATGACGACGAAATGAGTCGCGCGGCGCGCGCCGCTTTTTGGTTCTTCCCGTCGCTTCTCCGGTCGACGTCACACCTTATCTGCAGTGTGACGTATGTCGGTATTGTTGTTTTTTTTACCCGACTGCCCCAGGAGGAGGGGCAATGTTTTTTACGGTAGGTTCATATTGTACTTCGTTGGTGACGTGACACTTCATCAGTGGAGTTACGTAACACTCCGTCTGTGGAGTGACGTACACTTCACCAGTGGAGTAATGTGACACTTCACCAGTGAAATGACGTAACACTTCACTAGTGGAGTAATGAGACACTTCGCCAGTGGAGTGACGTTACGTCACCAGTGGAGTAATGTGACACTTCGCCAGTGGAGTGACGTCACACTTCACTAGTGGAGTAATGTGACACTTAGCCAGTGTAATGACGCAACACTTCCCCAGTGGAGTAATGTGACACTTCGCCAGTGGAGTGACGCAACACTTCACCAGTGGAGTAATGTGACACTTCGCCCAGTGGAGTGATGTAACACTTCCCCAGTGGAGTAATGTGACACTTCGCCAGTGGAGTGATGTAACACTTCGCCGGTGGGTTTCTTCTATTTGAGTTGGTTGTATGACAAGTTATCAGGACTGCTTTCGTGCAAGCTCTCGGATATTTTTTCTTCGACTAAATTTTATACCAATGCTCCCCACCCCCACAAACGTGCACTTTATACCTGTCAGGTGAAAATTTATATTGACAGGCGTCCACGAACGCACTAGATATTTTTTCTCCTGGCAGGTTGCACGAACGATGTATTTGGCAAAAAAAAAATATCTCTCTCTTCTAAGTCGTTTTTCCTCATTGCTGAGGGTCGTGATCATTCTAAGGAATTAATCACATAGAACGACTCTCGTGGCAGATTTAATTGGGTGGTTTGCCATTCTCATTTCTCAGTGTGCAGGATTCCTCACGATGTTTTCCTTCACCGTCAGAGCAAAAAAATATCTAATTATTTAACAAATTGAAAAATATCCCAGCTTTCACGAACGCGGCCTTATTGCTTTTTTCGTCATCAAGTCAGAATCGTGTATAATATTTTCGGCATACGGGTAAAACTCGATACCATGAAAACTGTTGGAAATTCCTTATTATAAATTGTGTGCTCTGTGCCGAAAAAGCGAGGTGAGAAGTTTTTCTGTATCTGTATTGTTCAGTTTTCGGTCTCTATTTTATTTTTTTAAACAGCGTTTATTTTTTTCTGTCGTTGATAAGAAGATATACTGCCCAGTTGTATTAAGGTTTTCGACCACAGTTTTTTAAGTAGTTTTTTCGGTATTTCCCATTTGGAATGCAAGTTCGTTTCTATTGTGTATGGATGAGGTTATAGTAACGGGGTAGGACTGGTGTCGGTAATACAGTGCGTAACAAAAATGCTGTGTGATACAACATAATGATTTCACTGATGAAATTTTGGGTTCAGAGGGCCTATCACGGGTCATAAATTATGATCAGTGACATGGTATAATTTTGACAAAAGGTTTTGGTGGGAAAGTCGCTGGAGAAGGTTCTACGGTGTTTATTTTATTGCTCAAATTTGTTTTCTGGTGATTTTGATAGCTAAAATCGTTTGTCTAGCAAACTTTAGTAACAGTGACAATGTGTTAAACTCTTAAAATAAACTTCTCGTTAGTGGTTCGTTGTGTAGTTTCACTCTGTGATTCTGCGGCGGGCCATGAGAACTCGCCAGAGACTAGACCGGTTGAAATTTCCGTCATAACTCCTAGAAGTGTTAAAACATGTCTACACTACAACATTTTGATGCTGAAAACTGTTTTAAATCGGTTAATGTCTAGGCTGATGGCCTGTGTTGCCAATGCCTTGTTAAATAAAAAATAATTATGTCGTTGATGACGTCATATTTATGTCAAAATTATACCATGATCATGAAAGAACCGTCATAGTGGACTGATTGATCCCTCCCTCAGAAGACCATAGAAAAATTAGAAGTAATTTGATTATTGGACCGCAGATATTTTTATATCTGTAGTCCTGAATCTGTATGCAGAACTTGTAAGAATTTTTGACCAATTGCGTGAAACCTTAGATTTCTAACCACCTTAAATATAGCATCACTCCATCATCAGTACCTTCTCTTTTCGGACTATGGACCTAGAAAAGAACAGAGAATTTTTTATTGGAGGTCGAAATCTCAGGATACTTCATGCAAGACAGTTCGTATCATCACATCACCTTTTCTGATCCCACACCATATTTGATACATACTGTATAACTCGAGACTCTAAAACCCAGTCTTACATAATATTATGTAATACCAAATACGTTAAAACGATAATTTTAGACCATAAATGTAACATGAATTTTGAAGTCTAGTGCCTATCTTGACACGGTTTTCATTAGAGGGAAGCGGAGGGGGTCAAAACTTAAATCCGGAAATAATTATCAAGTTATATACAGGCTGTAACATTAAGAACGGTCAGTATGGGAAAGTCTGAAACTATAAGACATACGAAGATCTGTTCTTAGGAACCATGTCATCAATTTTTGTAACAAGAAAAACTGTATTCATACATTTAAAAAAAACTACTCAGCCTGGGAATCGAACCCGGTTGTTTTGAAAAAAAATCCAACACTATTTCTATTTAGATATCGATTACGTTAAGGATGAAGTGTACAAAACAAGCTACGACACAATTGAAGACCTAAAAGCAGTCATAGAGACAATTTTAACGCAAATTCACCACCTGAAGATACAACATTCAATAGTAAGATCGTTACCTAAACGAGTTGAATGTTGTATTTTACAAAATGGTAGTCATTTCGAACACCTACTAAAATAAATTAAAAGATATGAAAACAATGCGTTTTATTAATTTTAAACATCACGTTTCATACTAACATTTATTCCTTAAGACCTACACAATCGATATCTAAATAGAAATAGTGTTGGATTTTTTTTCAAAACAACCGGGTTCGATTCCCAGGCTGAGTACAGGTTTTTTTTTAAATGTATGAATACAGTGTTTCTTGTTACTAAAATTGATGACATGGTTCCTAAGAACAGATCTTCGTATGTCTTATAGTTTCAGACTTTCCCATACTGACCGTTCTTAATGTTACACCCTGTATAGTTGTATATTTTGGTAAATACTCCGAAAACTTAGCTAATTTCACTTTTTTTTTTGTATCGGAATATTATAAACTTGCCGCTTTTGTAATCCCCCTTCTGCCCTCTGAATACGTGCCTATATTTCAAGTAGGGTAGGCGAACTGATATTTCCCCTACACCGTAGATAAATATACTAGTGAAAATTATAGCTCAGGGGTTTTTAAATTAGTACTTCGAGGTCTGTTATATTAATATTCACACTTTTACAAGTTCGCTGTAAATTAGCCCTCTTCACGAATGTCACAATAACTAGTGAGTAAAACATATGACAGTATTATATTCTGTCAATGCACCTCATAGAATATAATAGGGAGCCATTAGCCCAGCGACACACTATGCCGAAATTACGCGACGACACTTCGGTTCGGTTACGCTCACAATGCTTTTAGGTTACCCGCGACCATGAGGCAAGTGTAGGAATCGTCGTGTCCGGGAATCGACCCGAACCAGTAAGCAAAGCAGGAAAGCTTGTGAGTGCAGGCAGTAGATCACGAAGGTCGTTGACGAAAACTCAGCAACACAAATGTAAACTAGATTTTATTAACGCGAATATAGAATTACATAGATTTACAAATAAATAGAAACACACTGAATAAGATTTTAAAAAAACGATAAACAAATTGAAATAATAAAAAATACGTTAGCGATGGGAAATAAATGAGAGCGTGCTATTCGTTCGGCGGTAGGCGTAGTGAATGACGTAGATGGCTGCGACGTCAGACCGTGGTGTAGGAGCTATGAGGGAGACGCGCGGAGGCCGCATGCGCTATGCTGCATCCCGACGTGTTGCGGTGTCGGAGTGTGCGGCGTTCGTCTCAAGCGCAGAACAATAGATCATCTGATATAAGGCGGCGGTTCAAGCTCATAACATAAGCGTGAGCGAAAATGATCGCTTATCGAGACGCCTTACAAGTAACCAATGGAGTACCGATAGCTACATTTCTTCCTACAAACGTTGAGCGAAAAATGTGGAGGGTAGCGGAGGGAAGAGCGCGGTTATGGCAATGAAAAAACGAGACAAAGCTATACAATTTAGCACATGAAAGAAAAAGGCGGCGACAAAGACATCAACAAGCTCGCTTTAACTCTGTTAAGCGTCTAGAGTGCCGCGAAAAATATAAGAAATATACTGCTAATGTTCGGCGCGGCAGTCAAGTGGTTCTATAGTCATTGCCCGCGACACACCTGACGGAGATTACTTCGCTAACTAATAAAGATAAGCCGCCGAACTTCGGCCGCGTAATTTCGGCATAGTGTATCCCTACACTTACATGTCGTGGTAGACATAGCCTTTGTTGGCGCAGAAATCAAATTCGAATTATTTACTTGCAAGGCTTTCTTGTGCCAATGTAAAATCCGGTCAAGTGTTTTCAGTACCCCCCGGGGTACACTCTCCGCCGTCATCGTGTTTGACGTTTGTTGACTTTGACGTTTGTTGACGTTGACGTTTGTTGACGTTGACGTTTGTTGACGTTGATGTTTCGTTCATAGCATCGCCATTCGCTAGTATATTGTTCCTTCTGTATATTTGTATATTTATTAATTTTCAACCATTACGAACATATTAGAGCACTGCGGTTGCGTCAACATAATATTATACGCATTACACAAGCGTTAAATTGAAATTTTTGATGTTTTGATTACATCATGAATAATTGTTACATCCAATAACATCATAACAAGACGAAAATAATAATAATAATAATAACAAAGCCCTCGTCGACAAGCCTCAAAAACAAGCATATCTGATTGATATTGCCGTCCCCAACACTCATAACTTACAAAAAACAATAGCTGAAAAAATACATAAATACACAGAATTAAAAGAAGAAGTACTCAGAATATGGAACTTAGATAAAGTATACATTGTGCCACTGGTGCTTTCTAGTACAGGCGTAATACCCAAACATTTACATCACAGTTTGCAACTAATAGATCTCCCCAAAAATACATATATCACAAAGCAGATAGCCGCAATCCTGAACACTTGTCGTATCGTACGAAAATTTTTACAGGATGAACCGTCAGGTGAAACAACTTTAGGAAGTGAAGCTCACTTGGTCCTGGACCCGTGAGCTTCGCTCTAAACTGACTCCAGAAATGGGAGAAAACCTAAATGGTAATGATAATATTAACATCATAATTATAACTTATAGCTGCTGTAAATGGGCATTGTCAGAAAATAATAATAATGAAAAAATTACAGTAATTAGCTGCTGTTTAGAGGCATTGTCAAAACATAAAAATATATGTCAAGGACTACTATTATTTGCAAATGTCAACATTACAAGCAATTAATATACCTACATAATAAAACAGCTGCTGTATAGAGCTTCCTGTGCCACAGAAAGATATGTCTGTCACGGTGTGTATGAACTTTTACACGTTTTACTATTTATACAAGTAGATAATTTAAAAATCGCTTTTTACAGTATAACGTACCGCGGACGCTAAACTAATTATGATAACGAGTATTATAAAAAAACGTATTGGTGCCTATAATTTTATAGAATTTTAGTTTTGAACATGCGACCTGTCATTCTTTCACTGAAAAAAATCCAACTAAAATTATTAATTAATCTTAAAAGTTAGCCAACGTAAAGATCATAATGTATGTCATATTGTATTTAAGCGTATTGTAAAATTCACCATCACCCGCCAAATATGCTATAATGGTCTACATTAATACTATTCAGAACACTACTCGTAACATTATAATTTAATTGTGTAACAAGTGCGCTAAAGACCACATTGTCGCTCGAGTGTTAAGTCACAACTCGAACCTAAGTGCGATATACACGAGGTGCGACACGTCGATCTTCGCGCACGTAATGTTCGCGTTGTGTTACTTAGTAACACCAGTGAAAAAAATAAAAATCGTATGTACGTACCACTTACCGTACAGTTAGTTAACACTTATGAAAAAGGACACTTTTCGAGCAAGGCCCTATTTCACGAAGCAATAATCCTTGTAATTGTAAAAAATTGCAACATTAACGCTGTTTTTTTATTAATGTTGCCATTTTTTACTTTTAATTACAAGGATTGTTGCTTCGTGAAATATGGCCCTGGTGTTACATAGAATATTAAATTTAGTAAATCATGCTATGGCCCTACATCGTTATAAAACGGGGCCAGTTAGTGTATAAGGCAGTAAATATATGTATTTACGTGTTATTCCACACATGGTTGTGCGATATCTTTACATTTCGATGGAAAATCTGTACAATGTGTACTGTTAGCCTTATAAACACATTACTCGCCGACTGACTTGTCATAGGCAGTATACGTATCGAAATTTCCACCGAAATGAAAGAAAGAAAGACTAACTACATACTAATAATTTCTGTGCATGTGTGGATATTTTAGTGAATTTTAAGGTTTGCTGACGCGAAAATTGTTGAATTTCTTTGTTATTTCGAAAATAATCGTGTATGTTACTTTGATTGTAAAATTGTTTCATTGGACCGGTAGCGTTACTTTCTAGATAATAGGTAACAAGTTTTGTGAAACTTGCCCCGTCGTTCAGATCAGATATTTTCTAGAAAGTCGATATCGGCCTCACTTATAGGCAACCAATGTTCAAAGTATTAAAAATATTTAAATGTACGTTTTTACATGTTTAAATGTCTCGCACTCGTTTTATCTTAATACATTTGTGTTGAATTATAAACGGATATGGGTATCTCAAAATATTGTACTAGTCAGGTTTTTTACCAAATAATAATGTAATTTATATTAAGTACTAGCTGCTATGGTAAACATTAGCATGTAAGTTAGTGAAAATACTTGGAAAACAGCTGCTCGCAATGCAACTGCATTGCTTGCATGTTTTTTTTTTCATTGTGTAACCTGTTTAACCGAGTTTAACGTAATGAATGGTAGTTATTGACTTTTTTCACCGATTGTACCCACACTAAGATGTTATTTTAAAATTTTTATTCAAATAATCAATTCAAGTCTCCGTTTTGTATGCCTAAGGAATCTGTAATATGCATTTTTGAACGAAATCATTTTTCACAATTAAAAGACAAAATATAAATCCTTGTAATCATGCATGACTGTTTCGTGAATGTTAACATAAGAGTTGTTTGTTGTTGTTGGAGGACTTGTAAGTTTTTTTTATTTGTTACAAGTGCATTAAGAACAACTTATGTGGTATATTTCCCCAAAGATTAGAACCCCGTTTTACGAAACTATAATACGAGATATCTCGTAATTACAAGTAAAAAATGGCACGCATCAAAATCCACATAGAGTCCTGATGTTGACATTTTTGGCTTGTAATAATTTAATTAATTAGCAAGTCTTGTGATTTTGTGAAACTGAGCCCTGTTTTATTTATCAAGTATCTCCAAAACGAACGAGGGTCATCCTCTCTAATCCGCGGGGGAGAGAGGGTACGGGCCTTGAGGTGGGACCTCTTTACCCGGGCGGGTCTCGGAGCGTTACCGCGCTCCGGTGCTGGGTGCCGCTGATACGACAGCGGACTCAATGAAGTAATGAATGGAAGTTAATGGGAGGGGGGGTTATAGAGCTTGTACGTCGCATTCACCGCGCGTCGTCACGTCGCTCCTCCCTGGCGCCCTCAGGCGTCGGAGACAACAACAGCTCACGCGGGAGCGGGTACCGTGCGTCCGGGTAGGGCGGGCGCGCATCAGCGGGGCAATATTCCTCAAATGTTCGTGGTGACCGTTATCAGTATCTCCAATAACATTCGTTTAAACGTGATGTTCACAGTGTTGCCATGTTTTATAGTTTTAAAATTATCACCATGTTAGGTGTCTGTATATGGGTTGTTGTTGACAAGCTTGTCTGTTTCATACTAAACATAAATAATAATTATTGTATTTAAATCATTTGTATCATTAAGAACTAAATCTATCCTTTATCTTAAATTCCAGTATCAATTTGTACAATATATTATTAATTATTGTTCTTTAATTATAATTCGTTTTATTTTGTTACATACAAGTATACCCTGACCAGAAACTAAAAAACCCTCGTCATATTGCGAAATTACATGATACTAATATTTTTTTCCATGGCGAACTCCTTATAACACAGACACCGCGCCCTCTTGACAGGGTTTTTTTTGTTTCTGGTATATACCTAAGTTGTTTATTTTTGGAAATAGGATTTTACAGCGTGTACTGCCTGTGTGTCAAACCGCCTCAATTTTTTAGCACGGTATAAACTCGTTACTTTTCACTTTCTTGGGCTCACTGTAAAACGTAGTCACATTAAGTCAATAAACAAATAAACATTAAAAGTTTAAAATAATCCACCGAGCGGGCCCAGTGCTGATGGTGGATTTCACACGCCTCCGGCACCTTTTAATTTTCTCAGACATGCAGGTATCCTCACGATGTTTTCCTTCACCGTTAGAGCTATCGGTAAATGTACGTAAGTCTTCGAAAAAATCCAAAAACTCATTGGTACATTGCATTGTATGGTTTCGAACCCGGACCTCCCGCGTGTCCGGCGTCCTAGCCACTAACTAGACCACCGACGCTCTAGACGTGAAGACACTTGCTGACATCAATCGAACCTAGAGCCCTGGATGGATCCAACCAGGGGATCCAAATGGACGTAGGTACCCTACGTATGTCCAGAATGCGAGCTAAATGAAAAGATTTAAAAAAATAACAAAATGCATTTTTATTAAATAATAGTTTGTACATGCAATAACACCAACATTCATTAAAAAAACTGCTGTTACAAAAATACTACCTTGATGTGGACATAATTCACGTAATTTGCTAGTTATCTGAAAAGAAATGCGTTTGTTATTGTTACTTAGAAATAATTTCGTCTCCGTATCCGTATCTACTGAGATACATTAAATTGCCAAATCTACTAGGAGTGGTCCAAAGATGGATTCGGACCAGCGATGCTAACGCCGCAGTATCGTATCCTAGCCTATAAGCAATTGTTGCTTTCACATGTTTAACGAAACAGAAAGGGTTATTTTGAATTGAAGCCATCAGGATATGCCGCGATAGCTCAGTTGATTAGCAAGTCACGGCATGGTCGAAGTTCAAATCATTCTAACGAAAGAAAATCCATCATTTTCTGGTTTAGGACGAGTGAATAGAGAATAAGGAGGCCTTTGCTCAGCAGTGAGATAATGACATCGATTCCGTGGTGGCCGTCAACTTCAGCGATGATCGCGAGACTCAACACCTCCCCCCGCTCACTCGTACATACACAATGGCTAGAATCTCATAAGATCTTTGGCAATAATGCTTATCTACATTATTTAAGAGACAAACCTTTTGCATGCTATCGCCTTTTTGGTAACTTTGCAGACTTGTTTCCTCATGGGAAGGAACTCAACGTCGCAGTTGGACAGAGCCAAGCCTATTCCTACGCCTAAGCCGGTGATCACTGGCCACATTCGTCTCTTGAACAATAGCACGGAACACACTGCGCCTAGCGTCGCTCCTGTACCTGTAATGAGGTATTATGGACAAGGAAGGACAGGCGGGATGGGTACAGGGCCCTATTTTACGAAGCAAGAATCCTTGTACCTAATTACAAGTCTAAAATGGCAGCATTAACCCTGTTTCGTTGTCATTTTAGGCTTGTAGGATTGTTTTGTGAAACGGGACCATACTAACAACACCTAAAGATGTCTATACAAACATTGAAAACTGACCGGCCCTGTTGGAAAACATTACGCCAAGACAGCGATTTGTCGACGCTCAAGTGGAATCTAACTAAACTTCCTAGAAGATCATAGCCTATCGCTTACTCGCCGGCTGTCGGTTAGGTGGGTAATTGCACCGATTCTGGGATGCATGTCACTCGCTAAACGAAACGTCACCTCACTCTTACACGATCTAGCAAGTGAGGCAGCGTGAGTTTCATTTAGTTTGGCCACCCCAGAATCGACGCTAATTGTGAGTAGATGCGCGTGAGTTTTTAGAAAGGGTTTCGGGTCTTAGCACTTCGGTTATTGATAGCGAGCGATACGCGAATATAGTGAGGCAGACACCTTTTGACCTGACACCCGAATCCCCTTCTAAGAACTCACGGACTGTATGTATACAAAGAGTCAGCCATAGGTATCCGACTAGTAGCACGCGTGAATTTCAAAATATTTGGGGTTAGCACACAACACGTAAATACCTTACCGCAACGCGATGGATTACATGACTTTATCAACAAACTTTTAAATGCGATTAAATAAAATTTTGAATATTTTTGAATTAAAACAAATTATTAATCAAACAGACTACTCTCGTATATTTATTAACAACTTCACAATAACTAATTCAATATTGGGATTTGAATATGATTTTAAAACCAAAAGAATTTGGAAATGAATAAAAGACATTGTACTGCAATTATATAATTATTTGTACATACATAAAACAAATAACACAAATTAATATTCTCTAAGTTGCTAACTTGACTAATCAGTTAATAAATAAATTTGCATGAAAATGCGATTTCACGTGCACAAGTTTTCTGTAACATCCTAATCCTTATCTGTAAAAAAAAGATAAAAAGTAATTAAAAACAGAGTAGCAGTGATTTTTCTATTCTGAAGAAAGAAAATTGATATTTCACAATAGTCAAAATTGGCAGTTAACCATCACTAGAAAGAATTACATGACATAGCATGTTACGTACGGTTCATTTGTACAAAAATATACCCACTTTCATGTTTGATACATTGTAGTCACAGAAAAAAGTTACTGACCACCTGTATCTCGCGAATCGCGTGCATGTAAAAGGCATATTGCCTACTGTTATTTGCCTTACAAGTATAACAGCATTAAATATAAATAAAATCGAACATTTACCAGATTAATGAAGACCCTATTTTAATTCCGATGCTAGCGTACTATTTTTTTATCCGGGTTTAGCATAAATTCGCAATTAGCGTACGCTACGCCGACACCCATGCCCATGCCGGCTATGACGGGCCACCGCCGCCGTCTTAAAAATAGGATCGAGGCCAGGGCGCCAAGTACTGTACCAGCACCTGAAATAGTAAAAAAACAAGTAATTTTACGTTAGGTAATTTTAAAATGGTTTCCCACTATGTTTAATAATTATGTTGGTAACACTAAATCTTAACGAATTTGTAGTACCATTTCATGTGATAATTATTACTAACTATGCTCAAGAGCTAGCATGCGCCATTGCAAATATTTTGAGTTAAATAAATCAAACTGAAGGTTTGCAGGTTTTTCTCTTGCATCAATTAGAAGCTTTTTAACATATGATTCCTAATTGTGTGGCACTTGAAGGCCACTTGATATGACAATTGAATGAATGAATAAGTCTAACAAATATTTTCAGGAGGACATTGTTAGTATGTTCAGTTTGAACAAGGAATTCACATACAAATAGCATTTTTAGGTTCTTTTTGCTTCCTGATTCGGCGCATGCTAGCCCTGTGTATGATTAGATTGCTGCATTTTAGGGACCAGGATAAGGCTACTAAGATTTGTTTAGGAAAGTGTAGGAGTAGGAAAAGAGTTAGAGGACTTACAGTTTTTTCTTGTCTAATGCTTGAAAACACTGGTATGTAAACTTTTCTTGATACTCACAAAAATAAATATTTTGGTATTAAAAATATTTTAAATTGGCATGTTTGTTAGTTTGTAATTTTTAGAGCAGCTTAAATGACGTTGAGTAGCCAGCAAGGCTAACATGCGCAGGCTTCATTTCAGTGGTAGAATATTTTTCTCACACAGGAATGCTCAAACAACATTGTTTTAATGTAGAAGTGGTTTCCAAAACCAGTTGAAATTATTCACGTTAACAGCTGTTCACGTTCCATTGCTTGTGTCAAATATAAGTTTGATAATTTTTCAGCTGTTAACAAGGTAATCGAATATAGACAGTTGTCAACGTGACTTATTTCAACTGGTTATGGAACGCTCTCTAATATTAAATTAATGCAACGTGTTAAGTGAAAAAATCTGTAAATCCAGGGTAGGTGGTGATTTTATAATAGACAAATACATGAGATACACACAATTTGAGGTCCAGTTCTATTTTTAATTTAGTACAAATTTATTAATAGATAAGGTTGCAGAAAATCTTACATTACACATACAGGCGCATGCTAGCCCTGTTTAGTACGATACTTATTGTATAGTATTATAGAAGAAATTCATATTTGTTTGTTACCATTTCAAAAGTAGTGCATGGAGAAGCCATGCTTTGAAAGATGTAAACAGAGACAATACAAATAAAATAACATTGTCACAATAGTACAATATTAATTTAGAACATAATGCACATACAAATGATGGCCACTTATAAGTTCTTGCTATAAGAGTCGCCTGAAAACAACCTACCACTCAATTATCATATGACAGAGATGATGAACCCTAAACTGGTCATCGTTTTCATTGCCCGACTGTACAAGATCCCATAAAATTGTGAAAGGAAATCGATGGCCCATTTAAAGATATGAAGGAATAGAAAGATAGGAGGCAGATTGTTATAATATTAGGGCATTATTTTGGTAATTACATACCGGTTTTGACTATTCCATCGGTAAGGCACATGTCAAGCTTCACCGAAAATTCATCTTCCACTTCTTTAGGAGGAGACATTGTATGTTTTGTGTTTGAATTTCTAAGTTTTCACTATTTACTAGACTTCTGAAGTGCCGAAATTTATATTTATCTAATTCTTACACGCTTTTACATAATTCAACATTGAAAAAAATTGTTCGGGATCGGATGGGAAATGTCACGTTGACAGAATTGTGTTGCCACAATTATTATTTAAAAGTCCCTAATGAACCATCTAAAAAAAGTTTTAATTTCATTTGGTCTCCCAGTCCCACAGCTCACAGAAATATGTGGTTAGAGTTCAAAGACAAAAACTCAAGCAAACCTAGAAAACGATTTATTAATAAATAAATTAGTCCCATTTCAAAAGAAAACGTGGTAAAAACTTGCTAGCGGAAACACTAGTTATGGGTAAACTCCCCGAGTTCTTATTGGTTCCGCAGATTTAAAGATAATGAAATGAAAAATCTAAGTAACTCATTGGTTTCTTTCTCATAGTAAAAAAACCCTCATCCATCATCAAAACCTACATCCACCCTAAGCCCATGACGTTACAATAAAATTAAAACTTTGTCATCACACTTTTTATTTTCTTCGAAAAATATTTCCTATTTACAAATTGTAGGTAGGTACACGATAAAAGAGAGTAAAAAAGTCTTTGTGATATTCGAACATGACCTAAGTGACGCCACTTTATGGTCCAGCCATCATTACAAGAATGGCGGCGCTTTCTAACTTTGATAACCATAACTTTCTTCGATAACAATTTAAACCATAAATTCTCTAAATACTCCATTCATTCTAGAAATTTAATTGGCAAAATTAAATAAGTCTTGAAAGTGGTGGGATATGAGTCTTAGGTGGTGTTTAGAGATCACAACTCTCCGGTCTCATCCTCTGGGTGCTTCCCCCCCCGTGGTAAGGGTTACGACAAAACTGTTAAAAACGGAAATGATCCTTAATAAATTCTACATAATATGGTTCTACATATTTTTTGATAAAACGCGGTAACGGTTGTCCTATCTCTTACCGTTTTCGTACAATATTGGAAAAACTGTAAAAAGGGACCTTACTAAGGCTCAATTTACATTGTCGCGGAATGGAATGGAAGCGAATTTTCGCAACGTAATTAATTGTACATAGCATAATGAACTTTATGTCAATTGTGTAACATACAAACTAAATACGAGCCAAAATAGAGGTCGCGCGTCTTCCGGGGAAATCTCGAGAATGCGCGAGTTTTCCCCGGAAGACGCGCGACCTCTTTTTTGGCTCGTATTTAGTTTGTATGTTACACAATTGACATAAAGTTTATTATGCTATGTACAATTACGTTGCGAAAATTCGCTTACATTCCATTCCGCGGCAATGCAAATTGAGCCTAAGGGCAGAAGGGAAGCACTAGGGGAGGGGATCAGAGAGTTGTGACTACCATATTCCACCACTTTCAAAACTTATTTAATTTTGCCACTTCTCCCATACATTGAAATTTAGAATGAATGAACTAAATAAAACACTGTTCGAATGCCTGGGATGGGATTCCGCAATTCGCGCCACTTCCCGCCGCCCGAGTCGCTTGATATTGGCACGCCATTTTGAACCGCATCTTAAAGACGTTACGGTTTAGTTCACATTATTACCGAAGTAAGTTGCCGCACCTCCACTCAGTTAGTGTGCGCTGGGCCTATATTATACTCAAGGAATGACTTAAGTTCCATACAAATCAGGGTGATGAGGATTAAGTTAAAAACAAAACAAAAACAAATTGTGCAATAAATGGCTAGTAACAACGTAATACAGATGTATCTTAGCCTGACTGTCCCAATGACTTGTGGAACACGGGACGCACATCATTATGGAGGCTTTTAGTTTGTGGGATATGTATAGTACGGCGTCGATTCTAAGATAACCGCTAAATCTAAAACTGAAATGTGTTACTCCTATGCCAAGATTGTGTGAGGGTGGGAAGAGCAAACGAGCAAACGGCCCATCTGATGGTAAGTGGTCACCGTCGCCCATAGACATCTCACCTCACTATAATGTTATTAGAGGGTTTGTATGCATGCATGCATGCATGTGCCGGCAACTATTATATTTATTTAGGGAGTACCATCCTATAATCAGTGCTAAATGAAACGCTACCCTTCATAGGCTCAATTTACATGGCCGCGGAATGGAATGGAAGCGAATCTTCGCAACGTATTTGTACATAGCATAATGAACTTTATGTCAATTGTGTAACATACAAACTAAATACGAGCCAAAAAAGAGGTCGCGCGTCTTCCGGGGAATCCTCGCGCATTCTCGAGAATTCCCCTAGCTACACATGGCTAGCATGGCTCGTATTTAGTTTGTATGTTACACAATTGACATAAAGTTCATTATGCTATGTACAATTTGCGAAAATTTGCTTCCATTCCATTCCGCGGCAAGTAAATTGAGCCTTAGACGACCTGACAAAGAGTCAGCGTGACAGCTTCATTTAGTAGACAGTAACTTCAGATTTAGTGGCCTCATAGGAATCGACGCCTGTGTTGATACAATATTTTTTCATAATTATAAATAATGCTACGAAACAAAAGCAATGCTTATTTTAAAATGAATTTTATAATTAATATCCTACTTGTATAATAATCCAGTACCGACTTCAGTGAGACCCATAATAATGGCGCCTCTGATTATT
The DNA here is from genome assembly GCA_947369225.1 of Hofmannophila pseudospretella. NCBI lineage: Eukaryota > Metazoa > Arthropoda > Insecta > Lepidoptera > Oecophoridae > Hofmannophila > Hofmannophila pseudospretella. The sequence goes on along the minus strand of OX376314.1, from coordinate 14,119,994 downwards.
ATTTTTCAAACTGTTTACACTTTAACTAGTCAGTCATGAAACTGACAGACAACCCTATTTGCTGAGCATGTGGTGATACCATTGAGTCAATGGAACACTTATCGTTGGCTAGAAAGCGCATGAGTCTTCTGGGGGTAGCCTACCCGAAACCAGAAGACTATAGGCTCGTTCCTATAAACTGTACAGCATCCTTGATGCAAAGCATCTTTAAGGAACAGGAAGGAGATTAAGGAAAGGGGTGAGCACAAAAGATCCCCGACGGTCGAAGTGCCGCTGGGTTATCCCCGGCCCCCTGTCACAAGATAAGAACTAGCCAGTCAGTTCTAATTCCGAATATAGGCGTTTGATTTTCGTATGGTTAGTGGCCAACCTATTTGTCAGAGTTGTTCAGGCCGCCCGTAGGCATCTGACATGGCTTAACGACTGCTGTCGAACGACAACAACCGAGACCGACTGTTTAACGTGCTCTCCGAGGCACGGAGGAGCTCAGATGAAATATGCCACTAGCGGTCACCCATCCAGGTACCGACCGCGCCAACGTCGCTTAACCTGCACGATCACTTTCGGACCGTGCTCGCAACTAGGCTACGAAAATGAAACATGTAGTGTTATTTTCGGTTTTAAAAAAATCGGTCTGTATTTATTTATTGCTGATTTTAATTTTAGAATTTTTTTGATATTTGTTTTTATCTTCCAAAAACAAACAATCTGGTCTATTTTGTACATTACGCATCAATAAAATACAGTGTAAAGTTAGCACAAACTATCACAGTACTTATTCCAAGTCCATAAATACCGAGACCAATAAACGTTACAATTTACATTTTACAATTACAGGTGACAAGTTACAATTCTACAAATTTCGTTTCAATAAAAGTTACGATCCACAAAATTGTCATAGTGAAAAATTAAATATATTGCGGAATTAAATGACTATTTTTAGCGAACTCCATAACTAAAATTCTGCCTCTCAAGATACAGGTTACCTAGTTTGAGGGCCAGAGAACATTGTATAGATTATATCTAGTAGTACAGGTCAATGGTCAAATAAACTATAACACATTATAAAACTACCAATGGCGCCCTCTTGACAGGGTTTTTGTTTCTGGTCATATCTAAGTCATTTGGCTTTGTAAATATTAGAATAGAAACTATGGATATTTATAAATTGGCGCCCTAGTTTTATAGCGACCACCTAAAGGCGGTACTGGATTTTTAAACCATTTGGTTATTTTATTACATTTGGCGTTTGGTTTGGTTTATAAACAACATCTCGACATCTAGAGTGTATGTAATATCAACATGGGAAAACTATTATTCTTAAAATCGTGTAAAGATTCTGAATATCATTTTTATTCCCTTACATTATTGTCGCATAGCTGTAGAACATCTGTTAGACACAGGAATTATTTGGTTGATATTTTTGCTATGATTAAATATTTTAGGCCATAAAGATTCGACTCCAAGGAGAAGACAGACATGTAAAAGCAACAATATAGGGTTTCAGATCGCCATATTTGCACCCTAGGAATATTTTTGTAATAAATAAGACCAAAATTGAAATACCAACCAATAACAAACACAATAAAAATCGTTGTAAATATGTGCAACACAAAAATAACGTGCAATATCAAAACAAAAATATTTTAAATAAATAGTTTCTAATAATTTAAGTACTACTAATCGCAAATGCAGCGCCTTAAATATTTCATTGTTTTTACGACAGACCGACACCTAATACAAAAGGGACAGTTTTATAAAAACGCCTGGTTGGCTACACGCACACACATCGAAAATCTGTGAACACATTTGAAGCGGTCACGAGTAGTCTGAGAGCTTGAGGGTTTCGGAGCACTTAAATGTTATCTCTGCGGACAATACAGTTCCTCACTTCCGTTAACGTTAGACACTCTGCATCACGGTTTCTATAATCGTACGGTGGGAACGAGGATATACTGTCTGTCGGGCTCTCGCAGTGGTTAGTGATGTTTTGTTCTCTGATCTGGGCGTTCTGAGGGGTGTAATGCTGCTGCTGCCATAGCTGCTTCTCCTCAACCTCTTTGGTGACCACTACGAATAGTTCTTTTTCTTTACTGTCAAGCTGCTCCTTCAAGTATGCTATTAGTTCACTGCTCTGAAATTGAAATAATAAATAATGGTAAAACTTTTTGGGAGAATTACAGATCGGAAAATCTTATAGATTTTGGATTTTCAATTACATACATACATTTAAATTACAGATTAGAAAACTTATTGATTTAGGATATTAAATTAGTGTTGATTAAATCCTTAACTGATTTCTTTGGTTTCTTATTATTATTATCAAATATTTATAGACAGGCAGCATATATGCTGATGCGTCTATGTCATAGTGTTGGAACATTATAAGTTCTTAGTTTCATTTTATAGATTTCACAGTTCACAGTTTTTACAGTCAGTCATTGATATTTATTTAAATTAATGTTTGCACTAAATCATTGTTTTGTCATAAGATCAAAAATAGGGTTATTAATCACTGCTTTTTAAACCAGTTGTCTAGTCTATTTTTAAAAGAGTTCACTGAAGGGGCAGACACAACATCATCGGAGAGCATGTTTAGTATGTTTTAAACTATGCCAGCATCAACTTCATGAGCTTGAATAGTCAGACATCTACTGCACTTTCTTTCTACTTAAGAAATAAAACTTGGAATATAAATTACCCGGCCTATAAGCTGTGGAGCCTCCAACTTGGAGTCGAGGTTGTAGAAGCTGCCGTGTATCTGTCGGATGGTGATCCAGTGCCGGCGCCGCAGCGGCAGCATCACAAACCCCAGCTTGTAGTCCGACGGCACGTTCAAGATGAACCCACAGATGTTCGACAAGTCTAGGCAGGCCGGGTCTCTGAAAGAAATTGTTATCTTTTTTATTTAATTTAACGATAAAAATTCTAAAACTTGTTTTGAGTTTCAAACTAAGTTTTCAAAAAATAATTATTGTGTGTGAATCTATGATCTACGAAAACATCACTTATAAATAATATAAATACATAATACAATAAGGTGGGCCACCTTATACGACACGACGAATACATAAGAAACCTTATAGAAGGAAAAGTTGAAGGCAAGCGGGGAAGAGGAAGACCGAGGATAAGCTACTTCGATCAAATCAAAGAGAAGGCTGGCGTTGCGTCGTATAAGGAGGTCAAGGAAAGGGCCCTAGACAGGACACAGTGGTGTTTACTACACCGACAAGAGCATAGCTCTTAAATTGAAGAAGAAGAATACAATAAGGAAAATTTAAGGGCACTAAAATGTATTATTTTAAAAAGAATAGACTGTCACATAAATGTACTGGTACTTCACATGCCCTTGTGATTGTAATAAATAAATGGAAACACTATTGATGTTAAAAAACTGCAAAAGGTACAAATCTATGAATCATAATGTAATTTGCACATTCCAATGACAATTGTATTAGAGCAAAATGTTTCAATTGAAGCCAATCTGAAAGGCCTTGGCCTAATTTATCATAAATATAATTGATACCTGATTTATGAGATTAAAGCTCTATAGGAATGTATTACTGGTTTATTATACAGCACTATTTTATAACAATATTTATTTATTTATAGCATCTCACACAGCATGGACTCCCACAATACAGGTATAACCTAGTGCAGAGTCCATAAATAACACATACATTTGTAAAATCATTTTAGTAAGTTCAATAATCTTGAGGTAATTATTATTATATTGTAATGGGCAGGCAACAAAAAGCTGATGCACCCGTAACTAAGGTGGTGTTTAAGGTATTAATTAAATACAGGTATATTCCATATAAACTTACTTCCTCTTATCAAACCATATTGCCTCACAGCCCTTTTTCTGTAGAGCAGCCATAATAACATTGATATCATAGTTCCCTAGCCCCAGCATGCTCCGGTGCGGGTTTATCCACACATTTGGTGACAAGCGGCTGCATATGGCATCCAGCTCCGTCTTCGAATACGTGCCTCGCATCTACAATATCATTAAATCACACATAAAACTAGTAATAAATGGTTGTGATAATAAATAATAACCCATCTTTACTCGACAGTATTAAGTACGTTTCAAGGCCGAAACGGCCATTTCAGAGCGACAGTTAACAAGGTGCTAACTTACCTGGAATAAATTGTTAAGTGCATGCAAAGCACACAGCTCTTTAACTTGTTTTTCATGATAAATTGAGGGTTTCGAGCTCATTTCGTTCATGTTGAATTCAACATGTTTCCTTTTAACAAAAACTCATTTTTTAGTTTTTACAGAGTTTCTTCGGTTGTCGTATCTTACACTGTAATCATTACTAGTTAATTTTAATTAAAAAAGGGGGAAAATAGGTAAAGTTTTTCGATTTTTACTCCTCTCTCACTTGACAATTTTTATTTTTATTTATGATTTTTAATATTCTTTGGCCTGACCACTTGACATTTGGCCAACTATATTTGATAGGGTAGTGTTCCCAAATGTAGTAATAAAATACCCATAAACAACATAAGGTTTGATGACTCAAACTGACGGCAGATTCTTTATTTTATTTTACCTTATTCAAAAAAGAGTAGAAATGAAATAATGGCAATTCCTCATACATTGATGTCAAATCGCAATGACATTTGCATACTATTTCAGTAAATGTTGCCATTATTTAATTTCTACTCATTTTTGACGGACTGCATGTCTCTTGCTATGCTCCTCAATGAATATAGGTACTTTACTGTACATAGATACAGTCGACCACTAGCTAAAGTATACCATCTGCCAAAAACCTACGATTAAATCTCAACTTTATGCCTGCGCAATATGGTATATTTCAGTTTCACAGATTTTGACGTTTTGAGTAGGTTGACCTTTGGTAGACATTACCGGCATTCATCACAGGTTTTTATTTTATTTTATGGCTTGAAAACATGACTTTATTTTTTTATGGCCAAAAACTAACATGTTAGTCCTAGAAATTACTGATAGCATGGATCCTTGTCTAAGTTAGGACAAATCGATAATACTTATCCTCAAGTCACGCTCACTCACATTCTATAAATAGATTATGTACGAGTCGACGATTCTTTTAACAATTATTATAATTAGACGACTACAGAATCGATGCCATCGGTACCCAGCGCCATGATCTTTAAAAAAATAGGGCGGCGGCGGCGGCGGGAATATTTTTTGTTTGTGTTGTCGTTCATTTTATTATTTTATTCGTGTCTTGCCTTCAAAAAATGAATGAATTTGATGATTTGGAAGCTTTACTACCCGAGGATATTCAAGATAACCATTTATGTACTTTCAATAAGTCTTCTTTACAGCAGTATAAGATCTCTCTTCATAGGTTGGTTTTACTTCCCTACGACGAACCCAGTATCTCGAAAGTGTCTAAAGTTGTAATGGTTAAGCTTTATATTTAATTCTTTATTCTCAGCTCAAATATAGTATCCAATACATTGCTGCATGATGTATGGCGTGAAAATGTGGAATTGTTCAACAAAGACGCTATTTTTCATGTCCTAAACTCAACCAACAATCTACTTGTAAATGCAGATACAAGTGCTACTAAAACTTGGAAAAGTTGTCTTGGGTTGGTATACCTATCTACTACCTACATTTTTATTCCTAGCGTATTTTATTGTGAACAGCTAAAATCTGCCAGCTAGACTGTATTACTAGAATTTTATCTCGCTGGCTCATTGGTGAGCTAATTTGATTTCAATGTAAAATGTATAGTACTTTATAAGAAAACACTATAAAGTCACCACTGTCACCAGTGTCAATATAGACTGATTTAATGCTACTGATTATGTAAAATTCTAATTTATTTAATGCAAATAAATGTATTAATTACTGATAAACATAGTTTATTTGTTACAGCAAGTACACTGATGTAGAAAAATTATTCGAACAAAGTATACCTTCTTGTGCACAATGTAGTACAGATTCCGACTGCAGTAACTTAGATTCCTTTCAAAAGTATGGATGCAAATGTGACCTCAAACTAACAGATACTTCTAATAATAAAAATGAGAAAGACTCTGAGAATTCTAGTCAGGAGACCAGGTCTGGTGAAGAGAGACAAGGTTTCAGACCAAGGTTTGGTCAACAAAGACCAGTAGCCAAACACAAACCAGCTAGTTCAAAAAATCACCCTTCTGTACATGAAATAATCTTAGAACATGAACAAGACAAACCACGCTTCAGTCACCAAAATAGAAACGAGCCACAGACTTCTAGAAGAACTGTAGTAGTTCAAGAAATAGACTTAGATGAAGATAAAGTCCGATTTAATCAACTAAGAAGAAACCAACCACATTGTTCTAAAAGTACTCCAATAGAAATAGATTTAGATAAAGAAGAAGAGGAAAATAAGGCACATAAGAGTAATGTGGCTAAGATAACATTTAAAACGGCTAAAGAACAGCTTTTAGCGTCTAATCCAGCTGCTAAGAGGACTTTAGGAGCTTCTAGGAAAGCTCAGGCAAAGTTTGTGTCACCAATGATTGGAGTTCAGTAAGTATAAAGACAAATATTTAAAAATGTTTTTCCCAATTTCCGTTAACCACCCAACGCCAATCCTATTTGAAATACCAAGGGTATTTCTGGTGGGAGTGGTAAGCTTATTTTTTATTTTTAACGACTGGATGGGAGTTGAAACGGTTCCTCCAAAGCTTCTGGTTTTCAACTTGTAATAAAATAATTTTTGTAATCATTAGAATGGACTGGATAGAATCACCAAAAGTTCCTATGACATGGGTCCCATTGTAATCAGATCCAAAGCAAGATAATTTCTGACTTTGTTTACTTAGTTTAGGCCGCCTAAATTGTATTTCACTATTTCCTTTTCTATCTCATGTTTGTTGTTATTGTAAAGTGAATAAGTTAAGTGTAAGTGTAAGTCTTGTTAAGTGTATTTTACTTTTACTTTACTTTACCATTTTCCAGAGAGAAACAAGAGACCACTGAGCAAGTCTTCACGGACGAGAGACTCAAGCACATTGACCCTAAGATGATAGAGTTGATAGAGAGCGAGATTATTGATAAGGGAACTCCAATAGGTGAGATCTTACTTATAAAACTAGCATTTTACATAAATAAATGATGGATACACGTTACAGTGGAAGATGGCAGAATGTCAAGTTACATTTAATACTAAATTTTCAAATTGGAGTATTTCAAACTGTACCCCTTATTGCAATGCAAAGTTAGTGTTTAGCAGTTGGCATCAAACATCATCTATTTCGGTTTTAAGTGACTCTCCCCCATTATTCGCCCATTACTCCACCAAAAGGTTGTGTGGAAGAGATCGCTTTTAGCGATAAGACCGCCTAGATTGTATTAATCGTTATGTACGCATTGTACCACGCTAATTGTGTGCAATAAAGAGTATTCATTCATTCTTCCCCTGTACCCATATTTTTTTAATATTCAGAGTAGAACAGATGTATATTTAGTAACATCACACAGCCGACAAAGGCACCCCATTACATACAAATTTGACCACCCAGTTTGACTACTAGGAAGACACCCCTGAACGAATTAAACATAAATCATAATTACAAAAACATTTCAGGCTGGGATGACATAGCTGGCCTGCAAATGGCCAAGTCAGTGATCCAAGAAGCAGTCGTGTGGCCACTGCTGCGGCCCGATATCTTCACGGGGCTCCGGCGTCCGCCCAAGGGTATACTCCTGTTTGGGCCCCCGGGCACTGGGAAAACTTTGATTGGTAACTTCTAACTGGAATTTTTTTAACTTTTCTTTGTGTTTGTTGTCCTCGACCTCACGAACTATAAAAGTGTTTCGCAGGCAATATTTTTAATATACGAGCAAATCTTCATTTGACCCCAAACTCATTTGATGGTAAGCGACGATGAGATCGAAGTTGTTGCAAGTGTAGTAAATTCCTATTCACTGTAGCCTTGAAAATTAAAAAAACTGTAAGTTTCCGGAAACAAACGCCGGCAGATTTTTCCATTCTTTACCTTAGCCGTTCGTATTATGAATGATTGATGAAGCAAATTGCTTCGAGCGAGTGGACGGGATATCAAAGACATAATACCCTTTCCCGCGTGTGACTAGTATTAGTGTTACTTTTTTTTTGTCAGCGATCTTACAGCTTATAAAATTTTACATAAATAAATGCTCTTTAAGTATTTGTATGCTAATACAAGATTCCACATATCACATTATAAATTATTTTTAAATAACAGCATACAATACAATACTTTATTGATAATAACAACTCCAACTCCAATTATAATGACCAATTTTAAAAAAATTCAATAAATAATTCAATCACTTCCCACTGTCAATAATGTATAAAATTAAAATAAAATAAAAAACATAGGGATAGAATAGAAGGACAGAAAGGAAATTGTAAACTGAAAGGTTACTGTGTTCGTGATCAGGTAAGTGCGTGGCAGCGCAGTGCAACGCGACTTTCTTCAGCATCTCAGCATCGTCGCTGACCTCCAAGTGGATCGGGGACGGCGAGAAGATGGTGCGCGCTCTGTTCGCCGTGGCGCGCTGCCACCAGCCCGCGGTCAGTACAATACCTACAAGACTACAGATCATGAAGCAACAGTCCTTGTAATTAAGAAAGAAAGAACTTATTTCCAAGAGCGCACTTTCACGGGTTTTAATTGTATTTTATTAATTACGACCGGTTTCGTTTACACATCTTCAGATATTTGTTTGAAGATGTGTAAACGAAACCGGTCGTAATTAATAAAATACAATAAAAACCCGTGAAACAGTATATTATTTAAGTCTAATCATGTACTACAAGTTTCACCAAGTACCAACAACCGCAAGTATTAACCATAGTAATTAAGTTTGATGAAGGTGGTGTGCAGCACCGGAAAAAGGGGACTGCCTCAGCCTGTTGCCGTAGCGGATCACTGCGGCGCTGATTTTAATTTTATTACAAGTCTATACCCTGACCAGACTTTAAAATAACCTGGCAATATTGCGGAATTACATGGTAATTTTTTTTTCATAGCGAATTCCATAACACAGATAATAAAACTATCAATGGCGATGGCGCCCTCTTGACAGGGTTTTTTTTTCTGGTCAGGGTTTACCAGTCTAATTGGCAACATTAATAGAAATCTCATACAAAACAGCGTCAGTGTTACACTTTAGAATTATTATTAAGTTAAGACCTGTTTTAAGTTAACATCGACATTCTTTGTTAACAAGTCGGCTTAATTTTTAAAAACTCCCACTAAAAATATTCAGAGGTCCACAGAGAAGCTCTTTCATTAGGGAACTAGTTCTTTGCACAACAGACCGTGACTTGCAAGAAACTAACAAAGAAAGTACCTACCCAAAGTGTTTGGGTACTTTCTCTCCGATTTGATTCATTTTAAAATATATTGCAGATCATTGAAAAATAACCGTACCATATTTTCTTTTGTCACTGGTTTCACGGGAAATTACTGGGAAATTTCGGGGAAATCACTGATTTCCTTATGTCCATTTTGAAAATATTGAAGGGCGATTTCCTTCACTAAATATGAATTTTGGGAGGCTCAATATTATTTTAAGTCAGCCCTTATCTGGTAATATGAAACACTTACTGTTGTTTGCTAAGTTAGCTCTCAAAGTGAGGGCTGACTCTAATGATACTTGAGCTTCCCTTTCCCTTTTCTTAGTGACCCTAACGAGGCTGACATGGTTACCTTGTCGTGTAGCAAAGCCTCTAAATTGAGATATAAAAAAAAAATTTAAAAAAAATGAATTTGGACTGATAAAAAAATACTGGACGGTTATTTTTCAATATTAAAATGAATCAAATCGGAGCCGTACACTTGGGGTACTTACCATGTTAGTCTCGTGTCATCTCTATCTAAAGTAATGGCATAGAATGGTATAGCATGCATGAAGACTTCATGCAACTGACGGATAGAGAAATGAACATGTCCATTGTAACTGGCAGGTGATATTCATAGACGAAATAGACTCGCTCCTCACTCAGAGAAGCGACAGCGAACATGAAGCTACGAGGCGGATTAAGACGGAGTTCTTGGTGCAGTTCGACGGAGCAGCCACAGGTGACTGTTTTATATAATTTAAAGCATCTCTATTGAAGTGGGACTGGGCAGGCCACGTATGCCGCATGCATCCGGAAAGGTGGGCAAAGATTGTCATGCACTGGATGCCACAAGACGGACAGCGGCGCCGAGGCAGGCCCAGGCGTAGGTGGAGGGACGATATCGACCACTTCCAAAAAGGATGGTATAAGGACGCCGAGGATAGGGAGAAATGGAAAGGAGGAGGGGAGGCCTTTGCCCAGCAGTGGGACAGCCTATAGGCTATTAAAAAAATTGACAATTTTTAATTTAATTTAATGTATCTATTTTGTAATGTTTGTATTAGGAGACTGTAATGCCCTGTCACGAGGGCACCACTTGTCCTTTTATAGTCTGTTATGCTGCGAACACCGTGTTATAGAGTTTGCTCTTTGAAAAAAGTAGTTCCATTTAATTCCGTTATATGGCGAGTGCTCTGGTTAAGCTTTAGTAATGTATAGCATTAAGAGCGTCGTCGGTGGCCTAGTGGCTAGGACACCGGACTCCCATGCGGGAGGTCCGAGTTCGAAACCATGCAATGCCATGTACCAATGAGTTTTTCGATTTTTTCGAAGAGTTACGTACATTTACCAACTTCTCTAACGGTGAAGGAAAACATCGTGAGAAAACCTGCATGTCTGAGGAAATTAAAAGTTTTTGAAGGCGTGTGAAATCCACCAATCATCAATGGGCCCGCTCGGTGGATCATGGCCCGTACCCCTTTGTACAAGGGGAGGCCTGTGCCCCAACAGTGGGGACATTAATAGGCTGATGATTATGATGAATGTATAGCAGATGTTTTTGTACAGTTGCTCCAAATACTGGATGTCTAAAGTAGAATTGGAGAATAATTAAAAAAGGTTTCGCAGTTTACGATAAATCAATTGTGTAGGTGGTATGGTACCACCCATTTATCTGTTTTGCCGCAAAGCAGTAAATGCTTCCATTGTTATTTCGGTTTGAATGGTAAGATAAATGGTATAACATAGACAGCGGCAGACTCTCCATATTATACCATCTCCGAAACATTTTGACTTGAGTTTATGATTGTTTATTTCTAGGCGAAGAAGATCGCTTACTGATAGTGGGAGCCACGAACCGACCGCAAGAGTTGGACGAAGCGGCCAGAAGACGACTCGTGAAAAGACTCTACATTCCTCTACCTGATGTTGAGGTAAGACAACCAGGTAACGAATTAACGGTCATCTATGACCGTAAACTAAATATAACTTACCGTGATACCCTACAGTTAGTATTAATTTATTAAATTAATTACTCTATCGTTAATCTAACAAAGCCCCTTTACAGCTGCTACAATCTTATTTTTTTTTTTTTACAATCTTATTTTTTATTTTTAGCCTAATTTTTTTTAATGTAAATAGGCTGGTCGGTTCGCTCCGGTCCAGTTATGTTTGTGGTTGGCATAAATTGTTTTAAATTTTAAGTTATTGTAAAAGCATGACGTAACCAAGAGTTCCTGGTGTCCCTACGGTGTTAATAAATGAGTATGAGTAGTATGAGTATTGCATTTCAGAATATCTATGATATTTTTTTTTTAGAATATCTATATTCTGCAGTTAGTAGTAAATCTATCATAGATAGAATATAGATATTCTGAAAAAAATCTATCATAGATAGATCTATCTATTCTGTAATGCAAATAACGATAGAGTAATTAAACTAATAAATTAATACTAACTAGGGTATCACGATAAGTTATACTTAGTTTGTTATCTAACTAACAACTTGTTATAGATTTCGCTTCTTTGAAAACTAGTACTAGTACTTGAAGTACTAGAAAGTTCCTAGACTTTTATCCTGCCTAAGTTCCAATTTTAGGCGTCCAATACATTTGGTCTCTCTCTCTCTCTCTCTCTCTCTCTCTCACACACACACACACACACACACACACACACACACACACACACACACACTGCATTCCCACCACCCCTTATATTAACCTTTATTATTGTTCTTTTTTGTCTTTCAAATTGGCTTCTTGGCTTGGCCAACGTCTGTTCTGTTACATGTTCATTTGCACTGGTCACAGAAGAGATCTGTCCTCCGAGATACAGGAACTTCCTAGTTCGGAGGTCAGCGTTTATTGTAAACTAACTGGTTGCTCACTAATTTTATTTAGTTTAATATAACCTATGCTTAAGTTCCTACTGGTGTATGGACTATGGATACTTTGTCATCTTACCGCACAAATAAACTTATTATTTTTGGCCGCGTTCGATCCGATCTGCAAGATCATCCATTACCTTTAGAATAATAACACAGATTTCTATTTGTGATGCCGCCTTCAGTGAATTATTTCTAGAGAGACAGCAAAGTTATCTCGAGTTCCTTTCTCTTCCCAGGCCCGCCAGCAGATAATAGCCAACCTACTGACGACTGAAACAAACGACCTGACCGTACAACACATCGCTGAGATCGCGAGTCTCACGGACGGATACAGCGGCGCCGATATGAAGTCCCTTTGCTCTGAAGCTGCCATGGGCCCCATACGCTCCGTGCCTTTATCACAAATCGTCAGCATCGATAGAGACAAGGTACACGTCATGGTGACGTCATTACATCAACGATCTCACAGAGAGGTACATACTGCGGCGCCCTAATGAAACATTTGGATTTTTTTATATGCGTGTAAAAGCATTGTCACCCACATACATATACCTACGTATATTAGAATTATATACAGTATACCTCTCCCTGTAGTAACACCTACCTGTAGTTTATTAATTTATTTAATGAGCACATACCATAAAGCAGTACTTAGATTGTCTTAGTTGTTAGTTGGTTAACTTTGTATAAGGACAGGCTGACTATCAGCGCTGTGTGTTTACACGCAAGTGTAATTGAAATCGTTTATTTAGCGCTGTAAACACCAGAATACAGAAGTATACAAAGTTTAATACATGCAGCACAGAACATCTGGTGCGGTACAGTGCCAAAAAGGGTACACCAGCTCAGCATTATGCTGAGGCAAGCCACAGCGCTGACTTTCAGCTGGCCCCTCAGTGACTGCACGGACGAAGAAAGCAACAGTGTGTGCGTGTTGTGTTGTATTCACTCAAGCATCAGCTGAGCCAGGTGCCTATTGCCAGTTGTGTTATGGAGTGAACTAAATATGTATTATTTTGTGGCAAGAAAGTGCTTTTCTTTCTTTACTAAATGACGTAATATCTGCCATATCTACTGAAGACTGAGTCCCCCCTACAAATCTTTACCCCCCAACCGGGTTTCATCGTGCTACCAACCCACACTGGAGCTTTGTGGTTCATCAGGCATTCATGCATAATCTCTCTGCATATGAATACGCAAATATAAGAGATCTTAGAGATATCTATGTCTCAAGCCCCAACATTGCCCAATCCTTGGTAGAATCCTTCTACATGTTGGCGGATGATTTACACAGCGCTGTAATAAGCGAAGCCAAGCCGTTGTAATATTCTACCGCACGTGTGGAGATAAAGATAAATATCATACATACTGCACAGTCCCTATTAAGTTGTCGTGTCGTATCGCCTTTATTTTGCACAATATCGATAAATAAATAAATAAAAATGGTGTAAATTACATTTACAGGTTCGTCCAGTGTGCGTGCAAGACTTCAAGGCAGCGTTGGAAAGGGTCAGACCGAGCATTTCACAGGACGATCTGGGACAGTATGTCAAGTGGAACCAAACCTATGGACAAGGCTTTTAAGTACCTATCTATGTAATAAAAACATTTTTGATATTAATTTTGTGTTTTATTATAATTCAAACTACCACCAATGGTTCGATTCGATAGTAAATAAACTACGTGACTGATTAATCCAAACAAATATGTGCATAAAGGAAGTGCCTCTTATTATCGAGTTGTATCATTCCAAGGTGGGACCTTCCCTTTTGGTCCAGATAGGGATACTCATATATGTAAAAACCTTTACGGTTGTTTGTGCGAAAGTGCGGATTATGTTCTTACCCTGGATTGGGTTAACTCGTGAATTGTCTATGGTTTTTATACACAATAGGAACTACTGAGAACAATTCAATTTTTCAGGGCACGTGCGCAAGACGTTTTCGTGTTTTTTTTATCGATTTATAAATCGATAAAAAAATTATTGAAAACTAAATCGAAGTATGGACATCCCTAGTGACAGCAGATTGATTGTCTATAAAAAAACCTCATTTTTGTTTTGTTTGTTTGGGCGCGAAAGGTGTATAAAACGTTTTTTGACCAATTTAAGCATTTATTGATCTAGAAATCGCAAAGTATTGTTGTGAACTATTAATTTAAACCAGATAGATGTACAGAAAACCAACACTAAACCGAAATGGATCAGGAAAACAGAGTTGTTGTGTTGATTGATATGGACTGTTTTTATTGCCAAGTTGAAGAGAAACTGGACCCTGAATTGAAAGGGAAACCTATTGCTGTGGTTCAGTATAATCTCTGGAAAGGCGGAGGGTAATTTTATCTACTAATATTCGTATTTTTCGATAGTTATTGATAATAAACATAACCTATTATAACATGCAATGAAAATACTCATGAAATCATATTTTATCTTTTATTTTTCAACTTTCCTAGGCTTAAGTTTTCCCTGTACGATGTTCTTCCATCTCACATTTCTCGAACTGTAGATCTTATTTTTTTTTGCTTTTCACAGTTTTTACTTCCTTTATCCTGTCCTGTCCTGTCTTGTCCTGTCTTCATATAATTCAAACTAATAATATTAAACTTTAAAATTGTTGAAATGCTGGTGTTGATCACAGGATTATAGCAGTGAACTATGTGGCCAGAGCCATGGGAGTGACTCGACACATGAGAGGCGAAGAGGCCAAGGAAAAATGCCCTGAGATTCAGCTTCCTTCTGTTCCGTGCTCGAGGGGCAAGGCAGATATTACTAAGTATTATACATATTTAATGTTTTATAGTTTTCAAGCAGTCGTAGGAAGCAAGTAAATTTGTCTTCATAATTTTCACAGCCGATTTTTTGTACACGATTTTTGTTACTCCAGTCGGTCCTGGTTGTTATTGTTTGACAGCTGTTGTATGGCCATCTCAGAGGCCTACAGGCGGCCTGAACAACTCTGACAAACGTTTGGCCACTAGCCATATGATAAACAAACCATCAAGTTACTGCATAGTCACTTTTGTTCAGTCTTCTATAACTATGATAATGTTATTTATTCTTAGATACAGAGATGCTGGTAAAGAAGTGGCCAAAGTCCTGCAAAGGTTTACACCTTTGTTAGAAAGAGCATCTATTGATGAAGCATATTTAGATATTACATCACCAGTAAGTATAATATATGTAACTACCTAATTGGGCTGATGACATAGGCTCGCAGAGAAGATATGGTTGACCCTGTGCTACACTGTCAAAACAATAGAGAGGTGGTTCATGTCCTGCAGTGGGCAAATACATACTAGTACAAGCTTTAAATGATGATGATAATTCATTTCATGATGATAAGAAAGAAAGTAAAACACTTTTATGCCACAAAAAATACGATATAATAATATGATGCTTATTAACTTTGGGATGATGCAATTGTGATTTCTGTATTATTTCCGAAATTATATTATCTAGAACTTAGTCTATTATGTTAGTTTCTATTATGTTAGTCATGGTTTTTGCTAAGATTTCGCAAAAACGAGTAAGAAAGCTTATGCTCTTTTAAATGTTGTAAGAAAAAAAACAACCACCTAAATCAGTCTGTATTTTCATCAACTATTTATAAATTAATTTCCAGGTACAAGAAAGACTAAAAACATTAAACACCAACACAATAAAAACAGAGATGATCCCAAACACGTATGCACTTGGATATGATAGCATAGAGGACTTTGTCTCCGATGTCTATGGCTACAGCAATGACTCCATCGACTTTGATCATCAACATTCTAAGAGGTTGCTGATCGGAGCTCTTATTGTTAGCGAGATCAGAGCTGCTGTTTATGAAGAAACTGGTAAGAAAATGTCCATTATCATTATCTGACTATAAACATCCCCACTGTTGGGGCTCCGGCCTCCCCATAAGGAGAGAATGCATTTACCTTATGCTTGTATTAGTTACTATTACTTAATATACAACTACAGGGTGGACCAAAAGTCCGTTAACATTTGAATAGGTCGCTGCGTCGGCGCGGGCGGGGTATTGGCGCGGGGGGTGTTACTACAAGCGAGAGCTACTAATAGGGATTTAGTACCATGGCGTCATTTAGCGGAGCGCAACGCGCATTTTGCGTACGCGAGTACTATCGAAACAACGATTCTACGACCGAAGCTAAACGGAAATTTTGTAATCATTACAATATACGGAACAGAAATCAAGCACCAACAATTCAAACGATTAAAAAATGGGTACAGAAGTTCGAAATAACAGGTTCAACTTTAAGTCAACCACGATCCGGCCGACCTAGGACATCGCGCGATCCAGTAAACATAGAGCGTGTACGAGCGTCTGTTCGAGAACAACCTGGTCTCTCTACTCGAAAGCGGTCTAGTGCTTTAGATGTGCCCAGAACATCTCTAAATCGCATTCTACACAAAGATTTACATTTACATCCTTACAAAATTCAAATTGTACAGGCTTTAAAGCCAAATGACCCTGCTCAGAGACTGCAGTTTGCTAACGAAGTGCTTGAGAGGTTTACGAGCTTCAATAACATCTTTTTCTCAGACGAGGCACACTTCCACCTAAATGGACATGTCAATCGACAAAATTGCAGATACTGGAGTGACACTAACCCGGACTTGAAGCACCAAAAACCTTTACACTCGCCCAAGGTTACTGTATGGGCCGCATTGTCAGCCAGCGGAATCATTGGTCCATATTTTTATGAAGATCAGAGAAACCGCGCCGTCACCGTTAATACAGAGCGATACATTGTGATGCTACAGAATTTTTTTGCTCCAGCATTACAGGACTTCTCAGGCTTTAATCGAATCTCTTGGTTCCAACAAGATGGGGCAACATGTCACACCTCCAATGACTCTATAGCAGCACTTCGTGAAATTTTTGGCCAAAAAGTCATATCCAAAAGAGGTGACATTCACTGGCCACCCCGCAGCCCGGATTTAACTCCAATGGACTTTTACCTTTGGGGATATCTCAAAAGTAAAGTTTACATCAGCAACCCAGTGTCTATTGAGGAATTAAAAGAAAATATACGCGAGGAAATGCAGAACATTTCACCAACCACTTGTCGGGCGGTCATGCAAAATTTCCGTTCCCGGTTACAGGTGTGCCAGGATGAACAAGGGTCACATTTGAATGATGTTATTTTTAAAAAGTGAAATCCTAATTTGTCTACTTTATTATTAAATAAACAGTTTTTCACTAAAGTAGCATTTGTATTTTTTATAACCATTTTAAATGTTAACGGACTTTTGGTCCACCCTGTATTTGTGATCCCAAATAAAATAAAATAAAAATCCACCTTGCAGGCCCAATGCTGATTGGTGAATTTTACTTGCCTTCATAAAAGTTTGTCAGACAAGCACATTTTCCCTCACAATGTTGTCTTCACAAGAGAACGCGGTTCGAAAAAACCTAAAAACACTGGCATTGCATGATTTCGAACCCGGACCTCCCACATGGGGAACCGGAAATGGGACGTAGAAAGTACTCAAGTCTTCGAAATAACCGAAGAACTCGCTCATAGCATTGCATGGTTTTAAGCCCGACTCATGCATGTGGGAGCCCGGCGGCGTGGCAACGTATGCACTACGCCACCAAATTTTTTTCCATGCCAAAGCTGGCGAAATATGCGAGACCTAATATTTAAGATTTGTCATTCAATGTATCATATTTCTGGCGAATAAATAATTCATTCATTCATTCACCACCACACAAGACTACAGTCCCAAGAAATAGGAGAAAAAGTACCGCAAAAGCTCTAAATTGTCATATGTTTAAAATTCGCAGGATACACTTGTTCCGCTGGCATATCTCACAACAAAATCCTGGCGAAACTTGTTTGCGGTATGAACAAGCCCAATAAGCAGACGGTTCTACCGAAGCATTCCATCAATATCCTGTATAAGTAAGTTACTATTTCTACATCTTACAGTGAAATATATTACAAAACATTTTCAATAACATATTCCATAAACTTTTTTGACTGGGCTTAACTCTCATAGTAAGAAGCCTAAGCCTTACAGCCTGCCGGCGTCTGTATTTCCCGAAACCTACAACCTTGGGATCTTCAAGGCCAGAGTGAATATGTATTTACTGGACCCGCATTCTCCATCGTCGACCTCATCGTCGCTTACCATCAGGCGAGATCGAGGTCAAATGCGGGTTTAGAAGTAAATAAAAAAAAATGTTTTGTGTAATCACGTAATCTGTTTTCGCAAAAGTTTTCGGGATTTCGCGAAAAACAGGAATATCGAGTATAGGGATGTTTGGGAGTTTCGACTCCGAAAGGTCGGGAACTTCCGATTTCTTTTACACCTCCGACTCCGACTTCGGCTCCGATAATTTTGATTCGGAGGTTATACCGAAGATTTGTGAACAAATATATTCTAATATCGATATTTTATTAAATAGTGTATTAATACATATATATAGCTATAAAAATTAAGAAACGGTTTAAAATTTGAACTCCCTCTGAACATCCCTCTTCTTCGAATCCGGTTCCGACTCCGATAAATCAAATTTAAAACCTTCGGTTTCGACTCCGGTTCCGGTAAAACCACCTCCGTAACATCCCTAATCGAGTAAAGATAGGTCTCTAGGATATTACACTAGGGTGTTTTTGCGAAATTACTAAATTCAATCCGTGATGGGATCGCGTTATGTATGAGACTGTCTATATGTCATTTTGATTCGCGCGTACCGGCGTCGTCGGCACGGTGTCCTTCCTCGGCGTCGTCTGGTAGTTGAGTATGAGGTTGCAGATTTATGGTTACCCATAAATATTACTTTTTCAGAACATTATCACTAAAGAAAGTGAAGCACCTCGGCGGCAAATTTGGCGAGACCGTGTGTGAACTGTTGAAAATCACCACCATGAGTGAGCTGCAACGATTTAAGGAAAAAGAACTTCAAGCTAGATTTGACGAGAAGAATGGGTAATTTATTTTTAACTAGCTATTGCCCGCAGAATTTTTCCATATCCGCGTGATGTAGCCTATAATCCCTTACGGTAATCTACGAATAACAGAAAACCTCATTCAATTCTGTTCAGCGGTTTCCGAATTATAAGCGAAAAAATTGTATATAATCATATACAATTTTTTCGCTTAATGTTGTCACCAAAATATTGTTGTTATGGACATCCTCGATTTATGTTGTTTTTTATAAAATTCTTAATAATCAAACTTATAAACAAATGCATAACTAACTTAAGTTATACAATTACATATGATTTTGTTAACTTCAACAGGCTAAATAGTTACCTTCTAAAGTAATTTACATAATTAATAATTGCTCATTACATCTTGAGATGTGTCAAAGTTAAGTAGTACTAATTTTACGTTATGTTATGTATGAATATGTATGTATGTAAGCTATTGTATAGTCTTTACTTTTTACATGTTACAATAAATAAATAATTAATACACTATGGACATCCTCGAGTGGATTTGCCCAATTGGGCAATACCCAAGACTGGGAAAAAAAATGGCACAAAAGAAAAGTCTACATAGACATCGACATACATCATTCTGCAGTGGGATAACATTGAGTATGGCCAGATGATCAGCTAATTTGTATAGCAATTTAATTTTCCTTTTTCAGAACTTGGCTGTACAACATAGCTCGCGGCATAGATTTAGAGCCGGTGCAGGCTAAATTCAACCCGAAGAGTATTGGGTGCTGCAAACAATTGAGAGGCAAGAGTGCTCTCTATGAC
Organism: Hofmannophila pseudospretella; assembly: GCA_947369225.1. Classification (NCBI taxonomy): domain Eukaryota; kingdom Metazoa; phylum Arthropoda; class Insecta; order Lepidoptera; family Oecophoridae; genus Hofmannophila; species Hofmannophila pseudospretella. The sequence continues at coordinate 14,100,053 of OX376314.1, read as the reverse complement.
TTAGAGAGCCTTAGGAAGTGGCTAAAAGACCTCGGAGACGAAATTGAAGACAGGCTCGAGAAAGATGCATTGGAGAACAACAGGACCCCCAAACAGATGGTTGTCAGCTTCTCCACGCAACTTCCCCGCGGCAGAGATATGAGCAGCTCGAGATCTTATAATTTTGTTGCTGATGATGAGCTATGTGGTGACTTATTTTCTAACAAAGCCTTGGAACTGGTCATGGAAAGTGCTGAAGGTGTTAAAGTAAAAGGTAAAAAATATGAACTATTTATTTAAGAAAGAAAGACAACATACATATTTGAGCCGTTTGGGGTTGAAACATCGGGACCCTGGGGCCCGGGAGCGCACCGCGTCTTCAAGGACCTCGCAAAGCGCCTGGTCGACGCGTCAAAAGACCCAAGATCTGGCTCCTATTTGGCCCAGCGGATTAGCTTAGCTATCCAACGGGGCAACGCAGCCAGTCTCTTGGGTACACTGCCGGACTTAACCCAATTTTTTTATCTTTAGCTTTCTTAGCCTTAGTTTAGTTTTAGCTTTAGTATTATTTTAGTGTTATATTATATTATATTTTCTATTTGTGCATAATAAAATATTTAAAAGATAAAAAAATAAATAAAAAAATAAAGAAAGAAAGATTATTTATTTCCGATACACACATAAACAATTATGTACAGAAGACAAAATAATATTAAACAAATATATTACAAAAATAAATAAGCAAAAGTAATTAAGTTTGATGATGGTGGTGTGCAGCACCGGAAAAAGGGGACTGCCTCAGCCTGTCGCCGCAGCGCTTTTAGCACTGCGGCGCTGATTTTCAGGCATCCCCTGAGTACTATATTTTACTAAGAAATAAGAAAGATGGGTTATTTTATAGACTTTACTTATAAGACAACAAAATAGTTATATATCTTATAAAGAGAATTTCGTATCATTGTTTCAGATGGCGAACCAAATAGGAAATTAAAAGCTCCTGTAAAATTCCTAGGCATTAGTGTAGGAAAATTCGAAGACAATACTGAAAGTAAGAAAACTAAGAAAATTTTGGACTATTTCGGTGCTGGATCATCTAATGTAACAAAAACTAAAGATAATTTCAAACTGGCTGATACAAAAGATTTGATGAATACGAAAAAGAGTAAGAAAAATAATGATAAAGAGTATTTATTGCAGAAATTCTTTCAAGTTACTGATAAGGTGCAAGACAAAGTTAAAAATAAAGAAGAAACAGTGCAAGGAGTAAACAATGATGAATCTAGGACTGCTGTACTTGAATCTACATTGGCCAAACAGGAATCATTCTTTGCAAAAATTTTAAATGGCGGTTTAAATAGAGACACTTCGAAAGATACTGGAAATTCTGAACAACAGATTATTGAAAGCGATGCAATTCGACCCACAACACCTATCTGCAATGTAGTCGACCATGGGGATGACAGCAATGACACTGAATATTCAGGTTCGACGATAAACATGGAGATAAACAAAAGCATTGCATTATTTGAAGAGGACCCTGACGATGTAGCGAGAGTTAGCAGCATGAGAGAACTACTTAATTCAAAGGTGGAGAACGATAACGAAGAAACTGAAGAAATCTTGCAACCAAAGCCAGAAACACCAACAGTCCATAAAGAAAAAGAAAGCCCTTGCACAAGCTCTGTAGTTAAAAATCCATCACCAGAAAAGTTGGAATGTTTTGAATGTCCAGAGTGTAAGAAAATAATATCTGTTAGCAATTTTGAAGAACATTCTGATTATCATCTTGCACTAAAATTGAGAGAAGAGGAAAGGCAGCAAGTGAGAAAGGAAATCAGAGAAATTAAAGAAAAAAAAGATAGTGTTAAAAAAGCTATTTTAAATGAAGAGTTAAAAATAAGGAAAGTTATAGATCAGAATAAAAATGAAACTGTATCGTCAATTGCTAACTTTTTAGTAAAACTAGATGATAATGTACCGTCTGAAATGTGTTCAGAGTGTGGGAAAAAGGTGGCGGTAGAGAAGTTAGCAGAACATTCAGATTTCCATGAAGCGCAGAAGTTGAACAGAGAACTGAATAAGAAATCAGCCCCAAGCCATCTCACGGGCAGTAGTGTGAAGAGGAAATGGAAACCAGTGTCGCCTGTGAGAAAGACAAAAATTCCTCGCAATTCTCGATCCATTGATTCGTTTTTTAGATAGAATTTTATAATGTGACAATCATGTATTTATGTAATTAAGATTCTAATAAAAATAAAATATATTTTTATTAACGTTGACATGTTGTATGAATTAATCTCTTGGTAGAAAAGATTTAGTTATGCGAGATTCGAACCCGCGCGACCAGCCCTTTGCGGGGCCTTCTCTAATCCAACTAAGCTATTGTGGTCCGATAAGGTGATGACTCACAGCGATTTAAGAAAAAATTCCAACCATATCCTGTCAAAAATATCTCAGTAGCTTTTTCCATGAGCTAGTGTTATGAATTAGTCTCCAGGTTACGAGATTAAAACCTCAATCAATCTAATCCTTTGCTAATGTAAATATTCATTACTAAGAATCGAATACACCAAAACTCGCGTGGACATTTCGGTTTGTTCCCAGTTTCATTGCTAAGCTATGCGAGGGGGCGGCGGATGAATAATACTGATGGTTATGACGTTATAAATCATCAACAATAGAACGCGATAACCAGCAATGTACGTACGTGTTTCCTCGTGGTCATACTGCTGTTTGTCACTATTAATTCAGCCTGTAATGTACGTCATATCGACTCGACCAAGACGTGTACAAACCTCGTACAGCGTTGGCCTTCAGTGGCACCTATTACTAAAATAAAACAGTCTTTTTCAACCTGGACTTGGGCAGAAACACCAATCCCACAGTGGAGCCAAACCCAAATTTGGAATTGAAAAGCAAAACTTTTACTTAACAAATTTAATGACGTCAAGTTTTACATGTTGTGTAGTTCGACCTGCACCTTCCTCCAGGCGTCCAACGGACCGTGCTCCGGCCGGTACTTCACGTTGCAGCCGTCGTTGGCCAGCCGGTTGTCGTCACGCAGGCCCTCGTATTCCTCACGCTCATACTTCGTGAAGCCCCACTTCTTGGAGACGTAGATCTGAAATAGAGAACAGGGTTAGGCATAAGTTCATTATTTTCAGTAACAAACATGCATAACTGTGAAACTAAGAACTTATATAACTTTCCAAAACTATTACAGACACTTCAGCATATATGCTGCCTGTCTATAAATATATAATAATAATATTTTTCAGTTAGTCTCTTATTCTGGTTACACACAAACTATATTTTATACTTTTAACTGTACAAATATATCTCCTCAACATGCTAAAAGGTAGTATTAGTACAGAATAATCTGCATTCTTAAGACTGCTCTTAATACTACAGGAAATTAGGCTTCATCTGTGGCTACAAATATCAGAACTGGCTCAAATTCCATCAGTATTAATGCCGGACCTCAAAAATTAAGTTTCACAATGCAACTCGTGCAACACTAGGAAATACACGCAAAATAGGCGCTTAAGACGTCGAGTTGCGGAAATCAGCCCGTTATTACATTACATTACAACACTAGGAAATGCGCGTGGTATCACATATAATATCACACATCCCTTAAAGTCAGCCGTGCACGCTGAAGCCCGCAATTCGCGCCTTCATTGTGGCTAGGGCCATACTCAGGTTGAGTTAAGATTAAGATAAAATATGCCTACCTTCTGGCGACCAGGGAACTTGAACTTGGCACGACGCAGAGCCTCGATCACCTGCGCCTTCCAGCGGTCGCTGGAGCGCACAGACATGATGGGCTGGCCGATGCGCACGCGCGCGACGGTTCCTTGCGGCTTGCCGAACGCACCACGCATCCCGGTCTGGAGCCTGGAATAGAAGCATAGTAAAGTGTTACAAGAGAACACTGGACCTATCTGAACCATGTAAGATAGAAAAATATGCCGATATAAGTCCACAACTAGCAGGAAATCGATCAGAAAAGCGAGCGTACAGCATTTACTGGCAGTGGAGGCCAAGAACCAGTTTATACCAATGAATCAACTATACACCAATTGAGGATAATGAGGATTTGTCGTCAATTCAAGAAAAAAGTTGTCCCTGGAGAACATACTTAGATAAAATGATCAATAATGTAGGTAGTGTTAGCTAATGTGGGTCTAATAAACATGTATGGATTAGTGAATTTCACCTCTGACTAATGATAAGCTACTTTGCTATCATAAACAATAAATTATAAGAGTATGTAAATATGATAGTTCAAGCAAGTAATGGGAAACAGAAATATATTGATTTCCGATCATGAAATCACGATTTAAGGCGCTACCTGAGCGAAACTAGCGCCGCCAATCTAAAAAAAATCTTATCAATTAATTAAGGCATTTAAAAAAATGGTTTACAGGATTATTCAACAATTGAAGAAATTTTTAAAAATAGTTTTATATTCTCATATTGAAACAATAAGAAACGAAAAGCGAATCTGTCAAAAGTGTATACTAAAAAAATTAAATTTTTTTTATTCATATGGCAGTTCGAATTATACACAATAACAGTATGATGATGATGTGTCATGACATGTCACAACCAAATATCCAGGTTTCTTAGCCAATCGGCGGCCTCTGGGGTTAATAATGAATGAATTATTAATTAATTCATTGAATAATCCTGTGAACCATTTTTTTTAAATGCTTTCATTTATTGATATGATATTTTTCGATAGGCGACGCTAGTGTCGCTCATGCAGCCCTTAATAATTTAAGTTTAAAAACGCCCTTTTTACGGCCATCGCATATTATACCAAATCGACGCAAACCCGGCACAAACTCAACTCAGAACAAAGCATTGAAATGTGAGCTTTATATCGTATTAAAGTAGTTTTCAAAATTAAAAAATAGATGAAGTAGTCATCGATGAGTTGTCAACGTGTGGGAACTCATCGACAACTACTTCACTTGGTCTGATTTTCTATTGCCTAGTAGCTATTTTATTTTTCAAGGAATGTTAATTGTTTTCACATTTGACCATCAATTTATGACTATTTCTTGATTTTTAAGAAATATATAACATTTGATACTTGGAAACTACCCTATTGTGGGCTTATGGGGATGTTAAGAGGTTGATAATGATGACAGATGTATAAATAATAATAAACTAGAACCTAAGTATAGCTACAAAAGGTAATTATAGAAATCATTCTATTTTTATTAGTCATAATTTGTTGTGACTACTGGATGAGATATATGCTTGTTCATTTATGATGATACTGTACTTTACTATCTATCAATAGTTATAATGGAACATGGCATAATGTTGTGCAATGCAATATATATTTACTCTTCATAATTCATTTGAGTACATAAGTAAATTATTACTTTGATTTTGTTCTTCAGCGAAAATATTGAACTGCTTGGAACAATTTGTGACAAAACTAGCGTGTCAGACAATAGATGATTCTGGGCAATGTCATATAACATAGTTCACAAGTGGTTGTCTATGTGAATAGGATTTTCAATTGTTACGAATAAAATACAATTGGCGTACCTATCAGCTCCAGCACACGATAACATTTTGTTGATGCGGATGACGTGGAATGGATGAAGCCTCATGCGGATGTGGAACTGATCCTTTCCGCAGTTCTTCACGAGGTACTTGTTGCAGCAAATACGGCCGGCTTCCAGCGCCTCCGAGCTCAGCTGCTCGTACTCATCCGACACCAAGTGGACGCATAGCGGGAAGTCGTCGACCGTAGCCTTCTTCTTGCCCAAGTCGAAGATACGGATCTTCGGGTCTGGCACACCACGGCAGAACCGTGATTTAGGGTACGGCTTGTTTTTACAATATCGATAACTGTAAATAAAGAATTCAATGCAAAAAAATTGGTTTGAAAATTATAATACGAGATAAACACAAAAATTGAGCACGTAAAATATTTACCATCTTGCCGGACGGCGCCCCATTGTGATCTGAAATAAACCAAAAAATAAACTTAGTAACTATTATTGGTAATTAGTTCACAATTTCACAGCAAAATGTGTAGCACTTATTACGATTTTATTCGATTTTATACAAGAAAAAAATAAGCACCTTCACAAAGTGACTCCGTAACCTCAAAGGGATGTATGACAGACAACCGGAAGTTAGCTTGACGTTTCAGTGTTGCCAGTTGAATAAAATATAATGCTAGGTACACACTTTGCTTTTTGTAACCTGCAGCTTGCATTTGCAAATTATGATACGTGAATTGGTCGTCATTAAGCAGCAAGCTACGGACGGATGATATTTGAGGGCTTGGCCGGACTGAGAGCATGCTTGAGTAAGAAACCTGCTTTCTACCTTCAAAACAGATTCTACGGAACCTAAACCGGAAGTGATCGATTGATTGATAAAGAGAATTCTAAACGAAAGCTGTCTGTTCATAACCTAATTTTCAAACGAAAATTGAACTGTCAGTAACCAAAGTATTTTTTGTGTGTTTTGGGCTTAAAGATTTTTGTTATTTCAATACCTAATTTGCAAGGTATTCGAGTGGAAGAAAAAATGGGTGCTCTAACCAGCAGGCAGCATGCTGGTGTAGAAGAAGCTGATGTGGTTTCAAACCACGCGTATAAATACCCTCCGAGATCGGGTTAGTTGTGACCTTTTTTGTGCTATGTAGGTATTTATTTTACTGTGATCTCGTCACAAACGCTTCTATTGAGAGTTCATGTTATTATTTGCCCTCTTATCTTATTATCTCTTCTTCAGTGGAGTTTATATCTGATTGCTATACAATACACGATTTCAGTTGAAGATGGGTACCTTGTATGTACGTGTCAAATTGATTGCCAATTTACATAAAATCCTTGAGAGTCTTCAGAAGCATAATGATGAACAACTTTGGCTACATACAGCTTTTAGACATTCATCACATTCTACTAACTTACAAGGACATGAAGCTGATTTTTTCTCTTTTTGATATTCATATAGTTCATTTCATCTGTTTTAGACCATAACATTATCAAAGTTGACTTCTTAAAAAAATATTATTCAACAATATTCAATTAAATATGAGACCAAATTAAAAACTGCATCTATTTATATGTCTTCTGTTTTTTACTTGCTCTGGTCAGTTTCTTTGTACAGTCAACCACAGGTCAACCTACCCAAAACGTCAAAATTTGAGAATCTGAAATATATCATATTGCGCAGGCATAAGGTTGAGATTTAATCGAAGGTTTTTGACAGATTGTATACTTTAGCTTGTGGTCGACTGTACATATGTTTTAGTTTGCAAATAATTTAATTAATTTTTACCTCAATTTATCTGTACCGTTTTCCTTTATTATTTAAATACCAATACGCAGACAGTAAATCAGAATTTGCTTTTTCCCCTTTGGCTAAATACATATTATATAAATTAGTGATTTGCATTTACGTTAAATCTTAATGTTTTTTCAAAAAATGTATGTATTTAGCTTGCTTGCTTATCGTATGGTTAGTGGCTAACCTATTTGTCAGAGTTGTTCAGGCCTTTATTTTACTGTGATCTCGTCACAAACGCTTCTATTGACAGTTCCTGTTATTATTTGCCCTCTTATCTTATTATCTCTTCTTCAGTGGAGTTTATATCTGATTGCTATACAATACACGATTTCAGTTGAAGATGGGTACTTTGTATGTATGTGTCAAATTGATTGCCATTTATTGTATTTAGCAATAAAATGTGATTATATTCTATCATTGTTCAGGTAATTATTTCGGGACCCACTTTATCATGGGTGGAGAAAGATTTGACACACCACAGCCGGAAGCATACTTGTTTGGAGAGAATGCTGACCTGAACTTTCTCGGCAGCAGACCAACACCGGTGGGTATTTTCAAGATTATTTACACTTCACCAAATTTATGTTTACTTTATTACTACCAGAATTTAATGCAAAATGTTCAGTTGTTTTATACAAGAAACATAGTATTATATACTGCACATCCTAGAACTAAGGAAAGAATAAAAAGAAATAAAAAGCAAAATAAGATAGAAAAACTCTGTCAGTCTTTTATTTTTGCTGGAAAACAGTTGAACAGATTTGCATTATACATAGGATATTTTTTACCGCAGGTAAATAACGGTTTCCTGCGGGGAACACAAAAAACCGGCAGAAAGCTAGTAAGATTATAATTTAATTTCTGTACATAATAAATAGAGTATGCAGAAGATATTTCAAAAAATACATCATCACTTGAGACAGGTTGCACATAAAAAAACTTTGTTATTATACCATAGATCGAAGGAAATGGTATTTTAACATTCCATAAAAATAAGCCAGGTTTATTCTATACCTGCATAATGTCTTATAAAAAATCGAAAACTCTTAACAATTATTATTTTTTCGGAATCTTGAAAATATTTGGCACAAGGTGATTTTTTAATTTTCATTTTTTTTTCTGAAAGTTTCAGTTAACTCAATTTAAACTATAGTGTCCTGTACAAGGCCTAAACAAGTTTAGAGTAAAGTAAACTTTAAATTTACATTTATGTATGATATTAAATAAAATATTGTAAACCAAACTAACCAAATCCTTACAGTTTCCGTACCCACCGCCACAGTCAAACGAACCCACGAAGACGTTAAAAAGCCTTGTGAACATCCGCAAAGAGTCCCTGAGGTTTGTCCGCTGTCCAGAGCCCGTTGGCAAGCTCACAGACAACAACAAAATTGGAGATGGAGTGATAAAGGCGGTGGATGGCAATGGGAAAGGGACGTACTATAATATAGAGTTCACGTTTGACTGTGACGCGAGATGTGCCATCACGATATTCTATTTCTGTACTGAGGAAGTGACTCCTGCTGGGGTTGTGTGAGTATGATATATCAATGTATTTCATGCTTGTCTATCATTTTGATATCTATAACTGATTTAGCATTTACTGCATGCATAATTGGGAACCCCTGAACAAATTTTAATCAGGGAAAATTGACAAAATACTAATCCTAACAAAGACTATCAAAATAAGGTCATTTATTGAGGAGATATAAAACCACAGGCAGACATTCGCATCAACTTTTAAAGCAACAATGGCTAGGGGTTGAAACTGCAACACAAACATCACTGGATTGATTCCTCATCTGGATCATTGTGATGGGTCACCCCAGATAAAATCTTTCAACTTAGTCACTGTGTGTCTTCAATTAATAAAAAGTTAATAAATAGTATTCTTATCTTATGATAGGGGAACAGGAATAACCCAGCGGCACATACAAGGGTCGACCCTTGAGAATCTTTTGTGCCTACCCCATTTTACATACTGGTCATCTCAGTGTGCAGGTTTCCTCACGATGTTTTCCTTCATCGTTAGAGCAAACGGTAAATGTACGCAAGTCTTCGAAAAATACGAAAAATTCCTTGGTACATGGCACTGCACGGTTTCGAGTCCGGTGTCCTAGCCACTGTGCTACCGACGCTCTATAAATAATATTAGTAATGTGCGAAAAATTGCATAAAGAATTAAAAAATTACTCTTCTACTTGTGGAGTCAGACATTAAAAAATATTTATCTTTTTTCTTATCAGTTACTACCCACGCGACGCAACGATGACGTCACAAACGTATCACTACAAAAAGGGCGCTAACCAGCAGTTCTGTCAGATCTCGCACGTGTTCGACCCCTCCAAGCACCCGGAGGAGGATCTGCTCTACAACGCCGACCGGGAGATCATACCCATTGCTATTTACTGCGTGGTTGATGAGGGCCAAGAAGGTAACTTTTAAATAAAATGGTAGACAAGTGAGAATAATTTATTATAGTCCCCACCTACACTGGTGGAATACCAGTGTGGGTTGTGGGTGTATAGTTTCTTCCAGAGTTGGCACCAATGAAGACATTCATTTTAATTTTTTCCAATTATATAAGATAAGATTTATTGTGTAAAAGTTTAGGTAAGAATTACAAATATTGCAGATATAGTTGCATAAACATGTCACACTAAACTTTACCTTTACAGGCATATACACCGAATTCACAAGTTAATAATGTTTATACAGATTTTGAGAAGAAAACAGAAAAGAAAAAGATAATGTCATTAAAATTTATACAATGTCAATAATATTTAATTTACAAAATGTCCACTAATTAATGCTGTGTGAATAATATTAATACAATCATTTATTTAATAATAATCCAATAAAAAAAATACAATCACATAATTATTATTTCTATTGCTGGGGAGGAAGGATTGGATCTCTAGTTGTATTTCCCACTGATAATCCATCTATGTAAATAACCATAGAACAACTTTCATGGCAGATTATTAAAATTCAGTCCAGGTTTCCTTACGATGCTTTCCTTAGCCATTAGAGCAGTCAGTAAATATACGTAAGATTTGGAGAAAACGAAAAACACACTCATCACATTGCGTACTTTCGAACCCGGACCTGTATGTACGCAGCAAAATATAATATATTAACTTATGTACGCAGGTTATTTTCATCCTAAATAAGTCAACTCGCAACTCAATTTTATGCAATATTTTTTTTGCAGAGATACGGCAGTCGCATACTACCATAGCTGTGGTGGAGAAGCATTCAGACGGTACCTACGTGCTGAAGGCGCTCAAACAGAAGCTGTTCGTGGATGGACTGTGCTACTTGCTGCAGGAGATATATGGCATTGAGAATAAGAACTTGGATACTAAGGTACAAACTAAAAATGACAATTGATTTAGTCCATCGAATCATGTTTATTTAGTGAATTCAGTCGAATAATTGTTTATGTCATGAATCTACCCAACAGATTATTTCTTTATATAAGATTTAACGGTCAATTTAACTAAATGTCTTTAAAGTACATGCTATCCCTTTCTAGATGGATAACATGAGACTTAAGGAAACCTCAACTTCAGGGACATTTTTTTCAACTTATGCTTGGTGTACCAACTGCTCTTTGATTAGATAAATCTGACCTGACGTGCATTATTTTAAAGGTCTATTTTGTTTTTAACATGAGAACATTACACACTAACAGTTATTTTACATAGCTGTTAGTGTGTACTCTAAATAAAAAATTTAAGAAACTCCCAAGTATGAAGATTCCCTTACTTTTTCCTGGTCTTCATTAGATCCTCAAGGTTTCAGATGTGGGAAGGTCGCCATAGTCATAAACATTCCCCCCGATCCCATCTGACATCAAAGATACTCCAAGATCTTGGAAATCACTGATCCAATTTTTATCAGACCTAGCTAAGAACACTCAACAAAATTCTCTATTAAATTCTAAAAACCGGGTCCAAATCTGATCATCCGTTGTTAAGTTATGATGCCACAGACAAACAGACAAAGTGTCAAACTTACAACACACTCTCCCTCGATCGGTCGGGGGTTAAAAATACTGTAGCACACAGAAATGACTCTTTTGCCAAGCCTATTGTGTGAGAATAATTATGGGAACAGTATGATAGGCCAATTACAGTAATACCCCGCTTTACGCGAGGGATACGTTCCAGAGAAAATCGCGTTAATCAAAATTCGCGTATATCAGGGTCTGCTCAAGAACAATACATAAACATACTAAATCAGTTTAATTTATTGCAAAATACTAGGTGATACATTTTGAGCGTTGGTTTTACGAAAATGCACGTCCAAAGTCTTTTCCAAATATCACATTATATATACCTGGAGAGCCAACAGTCTTTATGTTGGCTCTCGCGTAAGTCGCAAAGGAAAACATTTTCTGGAGAATCCCCTAGTCAGAGCTAAAATAGAGAAGGCAAGTCGCACCAAAAATTAATTTGTGGGGAATACCCCAGTCAGTGTCTGCAGGAAATCGCGTAAAGCGGGGCAATTTAGCGCGAAATTTGAAATTCGCGTTGTAACGAATCCGCGCAATACGGGATCGCGTAAAGCGGGGTATTGGTGTACAGTTATTCTCACTTTGAAAAAAAAAACCAATCTCATATTGTCTCAACTGACAGCATCAGATTGTCTCAGATGACAGTATCTTACAAACAGGTAAATTGACCAATTATATTTTCCATTGCACATTTTGTAGCCGAGTTCAGACGAAGAAACCGAAGACGGTGGTTCAGAATGCGTAATCTGCATGTGCGACGTGCGTGATACCCTCATACTGCCGTGCCGGCACCTCTGCCTGTGCAACTCGTGCGCCGACTCTCTTCGCTACCAGGCTAACAACTGCCCCATCTGCCGCGCACCCTTTCGCGCGTTGCTGCAAATCCGCGCGCTGCAACGCACCACCGTGCCGCCCGCGCTTCTGCCAGCTGCGAGTCCACCCGACGTGAGTTGTTTTATCTACACTGCAACTAATCTATCAACAATTGCCTGTATCAACAAGTGCCAAGGACATTGGCTAAGGAATGTAACAGTCTGCCGGCGTCTGTATTACCCGAAACCTACAACCTTGGAATCTTCAAGCCCAGAGTGAATAGGCATTTACTGGACCCGCATGCTCCATCGTCGACCTCATCGTCGCTTACCATCAGGCGAGATCGAGGTCAAATGCGGGTTTAGTAGTCAAAAAAAATTTTAAAAAAAAAGTATCTTCCAACAACTGCCCCATCTTCCGACAACTGTCCTTTCTTCCTACAACTGCCTCATCTTCCGACAACTGCCCCATCTACCAACAATTGCCCTATCTTCCAACATCTGTCCCATCTTGCAACAACTACCCCATCTTGCAACAACTACCCCATCTTGCAACAACTACCCCATCTTGCAACAACTACCCCATCTTGCAACAATTGTCTTATTTCCCAAAAACTGGCCTATCTAGTAACAATCGCCGTCTTCTCCAGCCACAACCCTATTTAGCAACAATTGTTATATTTTATTGTTTTATTGATCTTAGTGGGAACTACCTATGATGAAGGTCTTGTAGGTGGTTCCTCTGTCTACCCCCTCGGGGATTATGGACGTGAAAGTTATGCTGTGCTATGCTAAGCTATGTTATATCTTCCAACAATAACACCATCTGGCAACAATTGTCCTATCTTCCAAAACTGCCCAATCCAACAACATCCGCTCAATCTACCAACATCCGCTCCATCTACCAACATAGACCCCATCTACCGACTACAACCAACAGCAAACTATGTTCCTTGATAACAGAAAAAAGTGTTGAATAATTGTGTACCTGTATAATTTTTTAACATGTCATCTAATCTCAGGGCAGCATGGAGAACATCCCGCCGGGCTACGAGCCCGTGTCTCTGATCGAGGCGCTGAACGGGCCACACCCGGCGCGCGCGCTGTCCGCCGCGCCTGCGCTCGCCAAGCCGGCTATAGCCAGCCCCGACACCGACACCGCCTCCCAGGTACCGTACAGGATATAGAGCAGCAGAACTTGTAGAAACTTTTATAAGGAGAGAGACGAGATCGTAAGTGGTCACCATATTGACATAGGACTTAGATGGATGCTTCATTTGCAGGTCAAGATGGTGGTCAAATGTTGTGCAATCTGTGTTCGGACTCTTATTGGCGCATTCTATAAAGCCTACCAATCTCCACCAGACAGTGAGAATGTAACTGCATAACGCTTACCCGCCGTTGAACGTGCCCTAATTACTGCCCAGTGTTTCTCTCAGTATTATTCGAACGTAAAATTTCACATATCTTCAAACCGCTCATCTCGTCTCTATTAGAGGATACTTTTCCTCTTTGACATAGACATCCTTCTCATCAATTGAGTGGTTCATTTGTTCACAGGCAGCTGAGATATTAAACAGGTGTAACTTGGAACGAAGCTCCTCGACAAGTCTTGGTAGCAGCGGCAGCAGGAAAGGAAAGGCCAAGGACGACAAGCCGGTGCTTAGAGACCGAGCCGCGCACACGGTTACACCTGAGGTAAAGTCCCATGTGGCACCATAAGTCTCATTTATCAACAAGTTCCGCATCTTGCAAAATTGCACCATCTGCAAATAATGATCCCCCATCTACGAATCTATCAGTAACCACTTCATCTACTAACAATTACCCCATTTACCAACAGTAAACCCATCCTGTATTAATTTCAATAACTGCCCCTTCTACCAACAGACCCATCTACTAACACTTGGCAACAACAACAAGTCCCCCATATTGTCCGCCATTTTGAAACAACAACCTTTACTAAAAACTTTGCCATATACCAACAACTGCCCCATTTACCATCAACATCAACCATTTATCATTATCCATTTATCAACCAACAAATCCCCCAGCTTTAAACAACTTCCCCACCTTCCACAACTGCACCATCGACCAAGAACTGCCCCATTTACTAACAACTGCCCCCACCTTCCCACAACTGCCTTGTCTAACAGATTATGTTGCACAGTTCCGCATGTCGGTTCTGCTGGCGCGCGAGGAAGAAGCCAAACGCGCCGAAGAGAAGGCAGCTGCGAGCAGTCCGTTGCTAAGCAACCACGCTGTCAACGGCCCCGATAAGATCTCTATGTCCAAGGTATAGTCTATGTGATGAACTGCATTCTCTCTCATCAGCCAATAGGCTACGATTGGGGCGCAGGCATTGCATTATCTAGGGCTCATTAGAAAAATAATGTTAATGTGAGATGGTAATACAAAATTATACGAGTGAAAATCATATTCCTTCCGTTGGAGGAATATCGCTTGTTCTAGCTTTTTTTTCTCACTAACTACTAGTGCTATCGACTTGAAATTTTGTACGGTTGTAGGACTTGCTTGTGCGCATCTATATCCTAGGTAAAATAAATATTTTTATTGAAAATGAAAGGCGGTCGTAACCTGAACACTTTCTATTCGCAGAGTTCACTAAATTCGGAGTACGTTGCGGAGACCGGATCAGTGCACGAGGGGTCGGACTCTGAGCCCGAGGGCTCTCCGCAGGGCTCGCTGCGGCGCGCCGAGCCCGCGGCGGAGCCCGACGCGGAGCCCGACAGCGACGCCGAGCGCCTCTCCCCGCTACTCACACAGATGCAGCTACCGCTGCCGGCTAACGGGGTACGTGTGACGTTGCCCGGGTCAGTGCACGAGGGGACCGACTTGGAGCCCAAGTGCTCTCCGCAGGGCTCGCTGCAGCGCGCCGAGCTCTACGCGGAGCCCGCCAGCGACGCCGAGCGCTCCCCGCTATTCACACAGATGCAGCTACCGCTGGTCGTATGTGTGGCGTCGACCGAAAATTATGACTTAAAAATAGGTTGGCGGCCAGATGGGCGGCAATTTTGTAAAAAAAAAAACAATATTTCCATATACATTTTTATAGCCACGGTGTGAGCGATGCCGAAGGCAGAGCGACTACTGCGGGACTGTAGGCCGAACTTCGCTTAGAGCCACGCTCGAATCCTCTTCAGTTTCATGCAGAGTCCGGACGCCAACAACAAATGACACCCTTAAAAACCTTAAAAAAAGAGCTCGGAGCGTCCCGCCATCTTAAATGGTAATACCGCTTTTCCCGAGTAATTTTGCGAGGCGGTCCTTGCGAGCCCGAAGGCTCCGCATAGTACGAAGCCCGGACCATCACTCTGTCACGTTTGCCACTCCTGTTCTGAATGTCTTTTGCGAGATATTCAATTCAATTTATTTATTTTGTTAACAATGTAATAATTGTGTTCGAAATTAAACATTATAATAATTAACTAATACATAGGAAAATAATAATTAACAATCAATTATCAGCTAAATCACAATAAGCAAAAAAGCAAAAAAAGCAAAAAGCAAAGCGGTACTTCACGCCCGGCCAGAGGCTAACGCTTTATAAAGCGCAAGTAAGGCCGCACATGGAGTACTGCTCCCATCTCTGGGCCGGTGCAGCCGAATACCAGCTTCATCCACTTGACTCCGTGCAAGGGCGCGCTACTCGAATTGTCGACGATTCCGTGCTCACGAGCGATTTAGAGCCTCTCAGTTTAAGGAGAGACATTGGCTCTCTCTGCGTCTTCTATCGCGTCTATAATGGGGAGTGCTCTTCAGAACTATTCGACTTGGTGCCGTCGTCTACTTTCTTGAATCGCACCACTCGTCGGCGGCTCAATTTTCACCCGCACTTTCTAAAGCCTTGGGTGTCTACCACGACCCGTTTTACACGAACGTTTCTGCCACGCACCTGCAAAATGTGGAACTCTCTTCCACCTGACGTTTTTCCACAGCGCTATGACATGGGATGCTTCAAAAAGAACGTTAAAAAAGTCCTCTCCCTCCACGGCCGGCAACACACAAGCAATACCCCTGGTACTGCACGTGTCTCTAGGCGACGGTGACTACTTACCATCAGGTGGCCCGTCTGCCTGTTTGTCGTAGCTAATTTATATAAAAAAAAAAAAAAAAAAAAAAAAAAAGAACTTCAATGTCAATAATTAAAATTCGTCAAAACAATAACAGCACTTTTCCAAAAGATACGTTTTTAATTCGTGTTTAAAACTATTTAAATTTCTGATAGTTTTTAAGGCCGATAGGATGACGAGCTTTCCCTCCGTGAGGCCGCAGGCCGAGCTCTGCGTAGTGTCCTTGGAATTTTTTGCCCGCCCGAAGGCCTGTGGCCTCGCGGGGGAAGCTCGGCCTTCGACATTTTATTAAATTTATATTCAGGTGGCGAAAGGCTGCGGACCGCGGCTGGCGGGCGGCGAGGCGCTGCGCCTGTCCGCGCCGGCGCTCGCGCACATCGACGACACCGACACCGACGAGCCCGACCACCGACACAACTGTGAGTCTCGTCTCCTCCGTACTCTTCGTCTAACTTCACTATAATCTAACCCCCCTCTCACTATCAGGACTGAAAGCGGTTGCCTGAATCTATTTTCTTTCAAGAGACTGTTGCTTTTATCTTGTTTTATATTGTTTTTAGTATTAATTTTGTCGGTTTTATATTTTCTTGGCTTGGCCAACGCCTGTTGTCCATTTCCACTGGTCACAGAAGAAATCTGTCCTCCGAGATACAGGAACTTCCTATTTCGGAGGTCAGCGTTCATTGTTTTTTTGCTCACTAATTTTATTTAGTTTAATATAACCTATGCTTAAATTCTTACTGGTGTATGGACTATGGATACTTTGTCATCTTACCGTTCATCTTATTTTGCAGCACATGCAAATTGAAAATTCTGATTTTCGCGTGTGCTGGCAAAACATTCCGGTAACAGCTTTCGGTCCTTCGGCACCAAACGGCCTGCGCGGCTTGGTTGAACAATTCTAACGATAGCTTGGCTACTACCACACATCGAGAAGTGACTTAGAGAAGGTGGTATGACTGCGCAGTATCGGTTTGAGGAGGTTCTGAAATGGAATATAGCACTAAAAATAGTCAAGGGCGAATCGAGCATCTCGTCCTATAAAGATCTTACAGGATCTTACAAGAACAAAAGAAAATATTAACTTTTCATATAAATCGATCTGATGGATGATATAGGTACGAAATGATTAAGGAAAAGAAGGGGGCCTGCTCCCTTTTTTATTTTAGGTCTATGGGCCATACCGTCTAATAGGAAAAGCTAGCTTATTAGAATATAGTCCATAAATAGACCGACATCTATTTGTTATGTTATGATTTATCCTTCAAAAATAGCCTAGAAACAGGAGAGAAACTACTTGCTTAAACATTCTACCACTTTGGACTTGTTACTGGTTTTATGGTTTCATACATGTAGTAGATTAAACATACATGTGCTTCTTTTGTGTTATTTTATATCACCGACATAACATCTTGGTGGAATTAATGGGAGGGCTTTATCTCAATGAGGATCAGATCAGATCACCTCTGGATCAGCAGGTTATTGCTAGCGTGATGTTCGGGTAACTAGAGCCATCTTATAGACACGAACCGTACCGTAAGGCCCATCGTTCATTAGAAGAGTGGAAGCGCGCCGACTTTCTTCGATAACAATTTAAACTGAACTTTAAAGTCGCTGAAATACGATTCGAATGGCATGACTGGGGTTCCGCGTTACGCGCCGCTTGCCGCCGCCGCTTGACGCCGCCGCGTGCCGCCATCTGTTGGTATTGGCACGCCATCTTAAACGTTATGGCTCCTGTACGTTCGGCCATAATGGGCGATTACAATCGTCCCTCGTGATCGTGTGTAATCGGCCCCGATGGCCTAACCGTCGTTCTTTCATACGCTTCAAAGGAATGCGTGCGGTTGATCGTGAAGGAGCCTTTGAGTTTTAGTTTAGTTTTTATTGTTTACGGCGGAGCATAGTGATACTTTCTCATTCATACTGTATATCTACATATTTTTACCTATGTTCACGAATAAATGATTGATTGATTGTTATCGGAGTAAGTCGCGCCTCCACTCCGATAGTGTCCGCTTGGTCTAAGAGTGCGGAAAACCGGGTCTGACACACTAATGACGAGAGTACGAAATAGATATAGAAAAACCTTTATTAATAGACCATATATAAAAATATCTGTAAAAAATATGTAAAAATATCACAAAATGAGTAAGATTATAAATTGACCATATTTTACATTCTGACAAGTGATAACATATGATATGATCTATTAAAAGGACCAAGTTCAGCTGTGTCGCCAGATGTATAGATACCTATACATCTGGCGACGCTGGTTTTCAACTTGACCCTTACGTCGACCGTACGATCGCACGCAGCGAGCGGGACGCAATCCCGCGGCGAGGGCTCCCCGGCCGTCGCGGAGGACTCGGACTATTTCACGCCGGAGGATACCGCCACCACCATTCTGACCGTTCCCAAACCGAGCAAGCCCGTAAGTGTGGTCGAGGTCCAGAAGTGCCGCCAAGGTGGTCAAAAAGTCACAGTTTGAAAACCTTGCCACGTTTGGTCAGTAGTTCACATAACTGCCTGTTAAGGTACGTTCCAAAACGACTTTCGCTTTGTCGGGTAATAGAGGCCTCCAACGCTAACTCTGCAATGCTCTGTCTCTCTTTTTCTTTGCTTTCTCACTATCTCCATCTCTCTATTATCTCTTTCTCTTATACAATTTTATGTCTATGATTCTGCAGACTTAACGTTGGAGGACTCTAATTTCGCTAAGGTACGTTCCAAAACTGTTGCTTTGTCGGATAATAATTGCCGAGTAAATTTAGTGTTTTGGAACCAGTAGTTATTTATTACCCGACAAATGACACTCATCACCCGAACAGGGTGTGGAACCGGCGCTATTCCACCTGTCAGGCGTATTTTAATTTTAATTTTTACAATGCCCTTTTACAGCAGCTATTAGATTGTAAGTAGAAGTCAGTAGTGTAATAGTTGGGCTTGTCATTTCTGGACCTTTTCTATTTCTCGGGTATCGAGAATTCTCGATCTCCATTTCCCGGGAATTCGAGAAATTAATAATTTTTAAGGCAAATTGAAGAGCGTCGATGGCACTGTGGCTAGGACACCGTACTCCCATGCGGGAAACCGTGCAGTGCCATGTACCAATGAGTTTTTCGTATTTATCACGACTTACGTACATTTACCGACTGCTCAACGGAGAAGGAAAACATCGTGAGGAAACCTGAACACTGGGATGACCAGTGTGTAAATAGGGTTGGCACAAAAGATCCTCAAGGGTCGAAGTGCCGCTGGGTTATTCCTGGCCCTCTATCATAAGATAAGATCTCAAAAGGCAAATTAAAAATATATTATAATATTAAAATGTATAGTGTATGAAATCTGTGTATAATTTTAAACCTGCCTGTGTTGTCCACTTGTGGCTTGGCTTGGCCGTTTCACCGGTGCTCCTGGACCTTGACCAATCAGCGTTGTCATCGTAGGTGTGATGTCATGACATCCAGCTTCTTCACGTGTGCGTGCGACGACCATTTTGTCTTGGTTTCTGTGTAGTATCATAGTTTTGTTGTCTTTTAATTTGCACATTCATTCTCACGTAACTAGTCATTTTAGTTTTATTGTGTGTGACTTGTGGACGGTGTTATGCTACAAATTTAACTATCTAAAATTGCTCTATTACTCGTATACCCTGTTACTCGTATACCATTTTCTCGAAATGAGAATATCATTTCGAGAAAATGATAAGAAAAACGCATCAGTTTGGTTTTATAATGTTTCTGGAGTTCTATGAAAATTCCAAAAAGAAAACCAACTACCCGTTCAAGCCGGATTTTTTTGGGGAGCATCGGTTACTGAAAATGAAAAGTAGCGAGTAGAGCTTCGTTCCCTATAGGGATCTTACAGGTTTAGCCCCTTACGGGTTTGGCATAACCCCCCTGTAGATCCGCCACAGGACGGCGATTCTCGTAGTGGAATATCGATTTCGACATTAGCCCTATCTCATTCGCTCACATTACATGTGTGAGCGTGACAAGACGTTCGTAGCGCTCGACTTTTGTATGTCGAACGCTGCGAGAATTGCCCTCCTGATCTCTACTGTAGTGTAACACCGTCCTGGATGTTGTCAACTCAGCTTTACGCGAGTATATTTAAAGTAGCCCGTCTGTTGCAGGAGCCAGTCGCCAATATTCCAGGGGAGTGCACCCCTCAGCGGTGGGCGTTGCCACATCACGTCACCTCTCTGCCTGGTAAATATACTGGCTTATTGGTCATATCATCATATATGGTGGTTTTTGCATATTTGATTCAACAGCTTTTTTTTCGCGATTTCCGAGTTGGTCCTCATAGTGAAAGTTGTTCAGTTATGGACACTGAACACCCCCCTTTCGGGACTATATAGGGGTTTTGTTAAAATATCTACAGGAGATATCTTCCTCCTCCTTTTTCTCACATTAATCTTCCAATTTCAACTTCGTTTCCCCTACAACGATTTTGGCAAACTCTTATCAATATGAATATTTTTCTTTGTCTCTGTCAAATAAAAGCTGAAACTCGTAAAATAGATAATTACAGAAAACATACGACTTATGGGCCGGATCATTTGTTTACTCGTGTATGGGATAGAAATATTTTTTTCTAAGAGTGACGAAAATGGTGCTGAGTCATACATAACCCCTCTTCTTGGGACCCCGGGGACATCCTTATAATTTATTACGAAAGACATCAAGTCATATTTATTCATTTACATTCAAACTAGAGTCCATCAACTCAATTCAATTCTTTTCAAAAATGGCCTCTTGTGGGTAGGCACAATAATTTCGCCAATTTAGACGGTCATTACATTAGATATTTATTTATTTTGTGTCCATCAAGTCGCCTGCACTGAGTGGTAATATCTGTGCAAGACAAAAAAAAAGGAATGTGGCCTAGTGGTTAGGACGCCGGACTCCCATGCGAGAGGTCCGGGTTCGAAACCATGCAAGGCCATGTATCAATGATTTTTTCCGATTTTTCTCGAAGACTTACATACATTTACCGACTGCTCTAACGGTGAAGGAAAACATCTTGAGAAAACCTGCATGTCTGAAGAAATTAAAAGTTCCGAAGGCGTGTGAAATCCACCGCACAGCACTGGGCCCGCTCGGTGGCTCATGGCCCGTAACCCCTTGTGCAAGGGGAGGCTTGTGCCCCGTGGGGACATTAATAGACTGATGATGATGATGAACGTCTAGTAAAGAGTATTTATTACTTTTGTTTTGCTTAGTGTATTTTACTTTACTTACTATCAATTTTTAATTTTCATTACAAAAATGGAGTGCCATAACTGATGATATTATTACCAAGGATTAATTTCGTTTCCCAGGCACTCCACTGAGCCAATCCAGCGTGCGTTCCTCCGGCGACTCGTACAGCTCCACGTCGTCAACTCGCCAGCTACTGGCGCCAGTGGGCGGGGCTCCGCTGGCCACCGACCCGGCGTGCTAGCGCTCCGCCCCTCGCGCCCTGCGCCCTGCCACCTGCAACAATAGGGCTTTCCCGCTGCCGCCTTACTGAGGGGTGTCTTATCTTACAAAGAAAGGTCCCTTAATGTCCGGCTCTGATTTTATTCGCTTTAAGATACATTGCAGAGTATTAAATAAGCGACCCATATTTTTTTCACCCCCCAAATTCATATTTTGTGGAGGAAATCCCCCTGCGAAATAGATAGCCGAGTTAGCATAGCGAAAGTGCCAATGA
The DNA here is from genome assembly GCA_947369225.1 of Hofmannophila pseudospretella. Classification (NCBI taxonomy): domain Eukaryota; kingdom Metazoa; phylum Arthropoda; class Insecta; order Lepidoptera; family Oecophoridae; genus Hofmannophila; species Hofmannophila pseudospretella. The sequence goes on along the minus strand of OX376314.1, from coordinate 14,078,115 downwards.
ACTAAAATCGAATGTTTTAAGACCCGTATTGACATAATTTTTTGAATTTTCCCCACTAAGTATGATATAATTAAATGGGAACCGGACACTTGGGAGCTTTCCTTATTAACTTTACACTAACTGACGTCATCACAATGGAAGTGTCGTGGTGGGGCGTTCCGCTCCTCGTAGTTCCATCTGCAATAACAGGGCTTACCCGCTGCTACCATACTGAGGAGTCTTACATTCGCTTTAGACTATATCTGACATCATTAATTCATCACAATGGGAGGGGCTCCAATGACCAAGCATACTAGCGCTCCGCCCTACGGTCGGCCACCGGTAACAACAGGGCTCAACCGTTGCCTCCGTACTGAGCGGTAACTTAAATTAACTTTATACTGGCGTCAATTCCGGGTAGCCACCAAATCTATAATAAACTGTCACGCTGTAAGAGTGAGCGAGACATCTCGTTTAGCGGTCATCACTAAATTTGGTGGCCACATTGGAGTCGATGCCACTGTTTGTGAGGGAGTGGTTTTAACCCGGTGTGCTACCTGCATCAGGGCTTTCCCGCTGTCTCCGTACTGAGGAGTGACTTACATTAGCTTTACACTGTATCTGACATCACAATGGGAGGGGCTCGCTGACCCAGCGTCTAGCGCTCCGCCCCTCGGCCTTCTACATGTAACAACAGGGCCCTTTGCCCCCATACTGAGGGGTCTATTAGCTTTACACTGTATCTAAAGACATCACAATGGAAGGGGTTCTACCTCTGGCGTAGACGAGACACGGACACGACTTTCGAATTTGAACTGTATGTTAATACCTATAAAGTTCACTATTATTATCTATATCAGCAATAGGTCGACCGCGCCTACTCCCGTGTCCGAAAGTCTTTCACTGCGAATTGTCATCACCACATCTGATTTTATTAGGAAGTAAAAAATATGTTAAATACCTATTATGTAAGGTATACCATTTATGTATATTTGAAATTTTGAACGTAAAGGCCCACGGGGATTGTAATGAGAAGTTTTCTAAAAAAAAATTGTTCGATTTCTCTTACTAGATGGCGCAGTGAGCATAAAAGTTGACCTGTCAATGTCAGTCTTTTCTTTGGACCGTCTTGTTTTGGTTTCTTTTCATAAAGATACATTTTCTTTCGCTTTTTGGTACTTATTTACCTATTGAAAAAGTGAACTGAAAAACGTTAAATCGAATTGTTATTTTGTTGTTCATTTTCTTGCAGCCATCAATCAAGCTCTGAGCATATGATTGACAGAACTATTATAAACAATTAAACCGGACCAGTCGCGCCGTCTCTTGCTAAGATACTATGTTTTGTTGTTTATTAGAAAACGGCTAATTACTGCGTACTTGTATGTGAACTAATTTCTTTATAACACTGATTATAAAAGTAGGTACAGTCGACCACAGGTCAACCTACCCAATACGTCAAAAATTATTATCACAGAAGCAAATATTTCTGCCAACCTAGTAAACTTATTCAATCTGGAGAACTATAATATGTTTACCTACCTACGTCATAATCGTAAGGGAGGAGGTGTAATATTATATTTACATAAACATCACCACTTCACAAAATCTGATCTAAGATTCTACACGTTTGAAGGCCTGCTTGGCCAGATAGTAAGAAGTAACCATTATAAATTTCACTTATGTGCTGTATATAGGCCTCCAGATTTGTGCATGAGTTATGTAATACACTCAAAACTATTAATTATTCCGAGGACCTGTTTGTAATCTGAGATATGAACATTGACACTAAAAAATCAAGCACCATTCGTTCAATTGAGAATCTGAAATACACCATATTGTGTAGACATAAGGTTGAGATTTAATCGAAGGTTTTTGACAAATGGTATACTTTAGCTAGTGGTTGACTGTACCGGTGGCACCCTTTTGACAATTCTAATATAAACTGTCTTTAATGTAGATAAGTTCCGTCCTTTATTTATCGTAATGACAAAGTAGAGCTTCCCAACATTTCTATTCAATCTTGATTTGTGTGTACAGCATTTATTGTAATTTAGATATAAGTAATTTAGGTGACTATTTGAGCTCAATTATCTAAATGACGTCTAAAGATTGTTCTTCTGCTCACTCAAATAGATAAGGATATAAAAATAAAAGTGAGTGCATTATATTATTGGTAATTAATTAAATATACCATTTTTAAAGGCGTTAGCACACCATACCGATTTTGAATCGGAAGCGGAACGAAATAATAGAAAACTGCAGTGTGCTACAGCGTAAGGGTCTCTATACGGTATTTCTAACACTACCCTTCTAAAAATGAATGTTTATCTTTATTTATCATTCAGGCACTCCTCTGCCAACCGCAGTGGCGAATGCGCGTGCGCATAAAATATTCTATTATTTTACTCGCACCTACAACGCCGCGTCATCGCCTCGCGTCGGCCGGCCGCCGGCCCCCCGCCCGCTTACCGCACACCGCCGACCGCATTCCGCGCGCTCGGCGTAACAACAACTGTGTCAGTGTAGTTAGTGCGTTAGTGTGAGTTCGTAAACAATTGTACTGCAGTGAGCTAACCGGGCGCTCCGTCATTATGGACAAGCCCGGGAAGCCTACTGCGGTACCAAAACCACCAAAGCCTTTGGACCAGCGTCAGCCCCGCTCCAACCAACCCCAAGAAAAGCCTAGGAAGGTGGTGATGAGGGACCTATTTACCCACGCTATCGTGGAGGTCCCCGACCACCTGAAGCGCACCCTTGCCCCGACGCCGAAGGGAGTCCAGGACGCACCAGCCGACAGGACGTACTCCGCAGTCACGGCGAAGAAGTCTCCGCCGCCGCCGCCAGCACCCCTGCAAGCCCGACCCCGCCCGCCTGCTAAGGTGGCTCTGCCAGGAACGGGTGAGCCCGTCGCCATTAGGACCCCAGCGCCCAAAATTAAACTGAATATAATTAGTGATGTAATCATCAAGCCCGGCACCATCGCTTCCCGCGACGCTGCCCGTACCGGGTCGGGAACCCCCACGGGGGCTCGCCCAAAAAACCCCAGTCCCCCCCACGTCCCAACTAGGAACACCGCCGGCGGTGCTAGGGAAAGTAAGACCCCCCCCACCCAGGGGGGAGGCCCACTTACCGAGGCCCGCGTAGGGGGCACCGCCGACGGTGCCTCACCCGCTCCACATCGCGGCGCCACACTCGTTGGTGGCGCCGACGCGATCTACAACCAACTCGTGACCGCTCACCGAACCGGAGTCGAACCCGGTGCCAGCGCGGGTCAGGTGCCGTCCACGTGCGGTGCCGTTAACTCGTCATTGCTCGGGGACGGCGCCGGCCCCGCGGCGGGCGTGGGTTCGGGTCCGACCTCGGACAAGCCATTAGCCCCCGGTTCCCGGGTAAAGCGCGTTCAGCGCTCCCCCTCCATGCCCGACCTTGTGGGGACGGACGAAAGGAGGGAGGCCAGGGTTTTGCGTCGCCTGCGGGAGACCGTTGGGGTCGACCGCGACGTTAAGTTTGAAAATTTTTTCCAGACACCTGCCTCCCCCCCCACTCCGCCCACACATACGGGTTTCTCACCCCCACACGGAATGGTTCTCATTCCCACCGAAGGGAAAGGTGTTCCCATCGGAGGGAGTGAGAATCTCACCTCTCACCCCCCCACCAAGCCTACCGGATCGCCGCTGGGAACGCCAGCGCGTCGAAAACTTTCGCCAGAATGGCTGAGGGTGGAGGGCCATACGAAGCGCCGTCGCCCGCATGACCCTCCACCATCAGCGGTATCACTGAGGCCCCATGGCCTCAGGGACTGGGCCCAAGGTTGGGCCCCGACCCTGTATCACCATAGGCCAAGACCCAAACTTTTTGTATCGCCGCCGGAGGGCGCATTTGCCTTCGGTGTTCGCCTACCAGGTGCGCACCCTTTCGTGGGCCACGCGCCGCCCGGAGTTCTGCTTGCGGGGGGCCAGTCCTTCCTCGGAGCCGGCTTCGAGGGAGGAGGGGAGCTCCCATCCCAGGCGAACACTCGGTACATGGGGGGCTCGCCGCCGCCCTCCGACCAAGGGACGGAGGCGACGGCGAGCTTCTCGGTGCGAGCGCAGTCCACATTGTTGGGCGTGGACGCGATGGAGGAGGAACCGCCGGGGCGGCGGGAGGTGACGCCACCTCCTACCTAAATCTAGGTATCGGGGGTGGCGGCGCCGCCCACATACCCTGCGACGGTGACCTCTTCCAGTTAGTTTCGCCGACGGAGGTAAGTTCGACGCAGGGCCCCGTGGTTTCATCCCCAACCCGCGCTCACCTTACTCACCTTTCCACGGACGGCGCGCGACCTGGTCGCTCATCCCCGCCCCCTCCCAACCCCAACCCCAACCCCACTCCCGCGGCGCCCGCGGGTTTACGCGGCGAATCCTCTAGGGCTTACCCTCCCATAGTGGTAGAGGCACTGCCGAACTGGACGACTCACACGGCGGCGCTCCATGCAAGGCTGGGCCACGCACCGAACGCTAGGGCGTTCGGCACGGGGCTCAGGTTCATGTCGCGCTCGCCGGAGGAGTTCAGGACGGTACAGGCATACTTGGTGGAGGCTCAGAAGACTGACCCCTCCATCAAGTTCTTCTGCTATTCCCGGACTGAGGATCTCCCCACCAAAGTCGCCCTTAGGGGCCTTCCCCCCGACACCCCTCTGGAGGCCATCCGTGAGGCGCTAGCGGGGCGCGGAGTGAACGTTCGTCACGCGCGCCCTATCCCACCCAAAAGGGGCCGTCCGGGCTGCCTTTTCTTCCTGGAGCTTGACCACATGTCCCAGGAGGAACTAGGCAGCCTCTACAAGATAGATGAGCTGCTCTACCTTCCGGGCATCACAATCGAGGCCTGGAAGGGCGGGGCGGGCCCGGCGCAGTGTCACAGGTGCCAAGCCTTTGGGCACTCCTCGGCCAACTGCTTTCGGCCGCCTAGGTGCGTGCGCTGTGGAGAGGCACACCTGGTGGCCGACTGCACGAAGCCAAGAGAGGAGACCACTTGTGCCAACTGCGCGGGCCCCCACTCGGCGAATGATCGCCGCTGTAGGGTGTTTAAAGAAGTTGCCAGGCGCAAACAGCTCAAGCTCCGCCCGCCGCTACCGTCTCACATGGCCCCACATGCGGTGCAGCCGCAACTCCAGCCCCCACAGCCTAGGTCTACGGTCCCTAGGGCTGCCCAACGGCCGGTGGAGATCCCTACGGCCGCCCTCCCCTACAATTGCCCCGGCCCTTCACTCGCTCCGGAGGCAAACCTCCCTTCAAACAGGGGTATGCCGCAAGCGCCTACAAAAAGAAAGAGAGCAAAACGCGGCCCCCGCAAAAAGTCTAAGGTGGTTGTGTCGGGCGCTCCTGCAGTTCCGCAGCAGGCGTCCCGCCCCACCCCAGGCCCTCAGCCACCCCAACGAGCCCCTCAGGCCACCAAGCCCCCTTCTCACCCCACCCTAGCTTACACTAAGGAGGACCCCCAACCGGCGCCATCTGGCTCCGCTCTGGGGCAGATGTTCGCGTTCCAAACCGAACAGGCTGCCCCAGCGGACTCCCAGCGGCCACCAAGTGTCCCTCACGCCCAGGTTCATCTGGGCATCCCAGGGGTTTCATTCCCCTCCCTCATGGACTACAGCTCCCAAACAGCCCCTCTTTCTTTTCCTCAGAATACTGAGCCCGCTACTGTGCAATCCCAGCAGACCCGCCGGGAGACTGCTCATCGGCGGCGGCCTGACCCGCGTCCCGCGAGCCAGACTGCTGAGGTGATCCGGCTCTTCAGCGAGGTCCTAAGGGAATTGTACGAGGCCATAATTTCCGGAGGCGACCCACAGCTAGTTGTGCTGAGGGCGCTTCATGTCCTTTCGAACCAATTCAGCAGTCGTAGGTAAAACGGCTCTTAGGATCATCTATTGGAACCCTGGAGGTATCACCTCCAGCCTAGAAGAGCTAAGGCTCCTCGCCCAGTCACAGGGTGCTCACATCATCCTGCTGGGCGAGACGAAACTAACGCCACAACAGATCCTAAGAGTACCCAACTATTACATCTACAGACGGGACGAGATCGCCCCATCTGGCTATGCCTACAGAGGCACTGCTGTGCTGGTTCGGAGGGACATAGTCCATGAGGAACTTGCCCTCCCTGACTTCGCCTCGACCCGCTCTATTGGTGTGAGAGTGGGTCTGGCTGGTGAGTCACTTAGGGTATTCGCCGCGTACCGCCCGCCGGGTAGCTCCTCCGCAATCCATCCCACCGACTTCCAAAACATCCTGGAGGGGGGGCCGACTCTGGTGGCGGGGGACCTCAACGCCAAACACAGTGTTTGGAATTCGAGGTCCACCAACGCTGCGGGTCGGCGCCTCCTCGCTGATGCCGAGGCCAAAGGCTACGAGGTCATAGGCCCCTTAGCCCCTACCCACGTCCCAACGTGCCGTCGCTACCGCCCGGACGTCTTGGACGTTGTAGTGTGTAAAAATGTTAACTTCACCATCAATGTGGAGGTGCTATACGAGGTCAACTCGCAGCACCTCCCCATACTTATCACGCTGCAGCGTCCTGACGTCTGTGCGGCGGCGACGGCCCTCAAGCCCAGGGTGGACTGGGAAGTTTTCCACGGGGCCCTGCGCCATTACCACCTGCCTGGAGCTTTGACCACTGCGGATGGAGTGGAGGCGGCGGTGGCCGGTTTCACGCGGGCGCTCGTAAGAGCAAAGGAGGCCGCGACCTCCCTAGTCCCGCGAGGAACGGGTCGCCGTCCGGAGCTTCCACGCCATCTGAAAGACAAGCTCAGGCGTAAAAGGGAGCTCAACAAATTGTGGATGCGCTCGCGCTGCCCACGTGTAAAAAGGGAACTCAACAGGCTGTCGGAGAGGCTTTCGGCGGAGGTGAAGGCATTTCGCGGAGACACGTGGGAGAGTCACATCGACCACGTGGGCGAACACGAGACGGGGCTCACTCACCTCTGCCGAAGGCTCACCGCCACACCCACGCCTAGGTGTCCTCTGGTGGACCGCGATGGCAATCGTGTGTTTGAAGCCAGAGGCAGGGCGGAATTGTTGGCTGCGCACCTGGAGAGGCAATTCTCCCCGCATCCCTTACCTGCAGGGGTATCGGATGCGGTCACAGACCACCACGACATGGTCAGCGACCGCGTGGCTTCCCGATTGGCCGTTCCTCCCCCTCCCCTACCCGGGAACTACTTTATTTCCCCCTCAGAGTTGGCTAGGACGATCACCCGTTTAAAGAAACGTAAAGCGCCCGGACCCGACGGTCTGCCCACACTGGCGCTCCAACAGATGCCGAGGAGGACCCTGGTCATCCTGGCCAGGATCTTCAACGGCATCTTGAGGACAGGCCACTTTCCATCGGAGTGGAAAGTGGGCAAGGTGATCGTCCTACCCAAACCTGGGAAGGACAGGCGACTCCCTGGAAGCTACAGGCCGATAACTCTGCTTTCGCATGTAGCCAAAGCATTTGAGCGCCTACTCCTACGCCGACTGCTCCCTCACATTTCCATCCGTGAGGAGCAGTTCGGATTTCGTAGCGGCCACTCCACTACCCTACAGCTGGTACGTGTGCTCCACCACTTTGCGGAGGAGCGCAACCGAGAGCGATACACGGTCGCGGTCTTCCTCGACATAGAGAAAGCCTTCGACCGTGTGTGGCACGAGGGCCTCCTCTTCAAACTGATGGAGTCCACAGCCCAGCCTGGCTTGATCAAGGTGATCGCGTCCTTCCTCGAAGGCCGAAGCTTTCATGTTTCGGTCGAGGGGGAGGACTCGTCGCCGAGGCCAATCCGGGCGGGTGTACCCCAGGGGAGTTGCCTCTCTCCCAGCTTGTACGCCGCATTCACCAATGACATCCCCACCCTGGAGGGTCACCTACAGGAGTGGGAAGACGATGTCCAACTCGCGCTATTCGCGGACGACAGCGCATTCTTCGCGTCGTCGCGCCGCTCCTCCCTGGCAGCTGCGAAAATGCAGCGCCTGCTGAACCTGTTGCCTGAGTGGCTCGACAAATGGAAAATGGCCGTCAACGTGGGAAAAACGGCTGCTCTTCTTACGGGCCGCCAGATTCGTTTACCGCCCAAGCTCACTTTGCGTGGACAGGACGTAGAGTGGCAGCGCTCGGTGCGGTACTTGGGGTGCAACATAGACAGGTCGTTGAGCTTAAAACCCACGGTTGACCATTTGGTCAACCAGGCAAAAGCCGCGCGGGCTCTCCTACGACCGGTCTTGTCGTCACGGCTACCCCTTCGTACCAAACTAAGACTATACAAGACCTACGTCCGGTCTCGTCTCACCTACGCCGCCCCCGCGTGGTACCCATTTGTCAAGCCTACTCAGAGGAAAAGGCTACAGATCCAGCAGAATATCGCTCTGCGCATTTGCACAGGCGCGGGCCGTTACGTCAGAAATGACGTAATCGCTCGCGACGTGCAAATGGAGTCCATCCACCAGTTCGTGGTGAGGTTAGCGCGGTCGATGTACGACCGCGCCGACAACGGTCACCACGAACACCTGCGAAATATAGCCCCATTGCACGCGCGCCCGCCCGACCCGGACGCGCGGTACCCGCTCCCGCGCGAGCTGTTGTTGTCTCCGCCACCTGAGGGCGCCGGAGAGGAGCGACGTGCCGACGCACGGTGAATGCGACGTACAAGCCTCATACCCCACACCCCCTCCCCCAGTAACCTATGAACTATACTTTTAAGTATTAACTATACTTTTAAGTATGGCTCATCACACCACTAAGTCCGCTGTCGCATCAGCGGCACCCATCACCGGTGAGCGGTATCTCACCGAGATCCGTCCGGGCAAGAGGTTCCACCTCCAGGCCCGCACCCTCTCTCTCCCTTCGAGGATTTACAAAGAGAGGAAGACCCCTCAGTCAGTCTTTATTTATCCCATCAATCAATCATCATCAAAGTTTTATAGCTTGACCACAAACGCCATACGCCTTAGGTAGCTGCGCGGCGAGACGTGGGGGGTTACACTGTGACCCCGCCCGCTTCCCCTCCGCGCTCGCTCGCTCCCTGCCCCCCGCACGTCTGTCGCTACCTACGGCGTCGTATAGCGTTTGTGATCAAGCTGTAGTCAACAATTTAAAATATCTGCTGTTTAGTTGCATTTCTGTTTACTACATCGCAGAAAGCCTTCGAAAGAATTTATTGTATACTATAAAGTATATAGGCCATTATGCCGGATGAAACTTTAGTCCGCCTGGAAAAGTGGAGTAGAAAATAACGACTTTGTATAACAAAATGTATGTAACAAAAATCACAAAATAGACAGAAACCCATCGTGATACAATCTGGTAATAATAACTATGTAATTTGCTCTGACCCTAATTAACCTCAGGGTGTTCCTCATCCACCAATATTTATAGAAATCAATATGAATTTTTATCGTTTTTGATAATTTTTCTCACTACAGGTTGGTTTATGTTGTGAAATACTTAAAAGTAACATCATCTACTGCACCGACTCTACATACCATATTTTTTCTTGACAGACTAAAAAATCTTCCAGTATGTATTGACGGTATTATGTTATATACTTACGTATTTAAGTATGTTAATTATATTGTAAATGCATATAACTACGTGAAATAGTGTAGCATAGTGTAGGTATAAGAAATGGACTGATGTAACATTCCTCGACTTTCATTGTATTGAATCTCAACTGTATTTTATTTGTTATGGAAAGTGTAGCATAGTTTGATCAAATTATAAAATGTTATTCTTTATTTCTGTCAAGGGTTTTGATTAAAATAAACTTTAAATGTTACAAAACTGTTATTTCAGTGCTGAGCACTACCATACATTCCTTTTCTGTATTATTAATTTGAAGTAAATAAAATTAATATAATAAATGCATTTTATTAGATCTGATGAAAGAATACAAAATATAATTTGTTGCTTACTTGAAATAAATTTCCTAATAAAACTTTTGTTATTCTTACATAAAAATAAATATTGATAAGACTTAGGAATATCAAAACTTCAAACACATTAAACTACCACACAGGTGCATTTAAATTTGAAATGTACTAAATACAGATAAGGGAAAATGCGCCTGTGTGGCAAACCCTAAAAATTAATAATTGGACACTGCCATTAAAACAGTTATTTACACCAACAAATTCTCAAATGCATACACAAAAAAGTACCTACAAAATGTGAAAATATATTCTAGATAATATTCTCAACTTTGGTCTCATACTCGTATCAAGCTGTGATCTGTTAATCATAGGGTGTGTTGAGGCCTTCAGAAGTGCTGCCAATTTTTTTTAAAGCATGTCTTCGAGCTGCATATGCCGACATTCGCGCCAATCGAGCTTGCCTTTGCTCTGGACTTTCCTTTGCGAGTCTCCGGGCTGCATAAGCAGACATTCGGGCCAGACGCTTGGCTCTCTGTTCGCTGGTCTCCTGTGCCAGTCTCTTTGCGGCGTACTCGGACATACGCTTCAACCGCAAAGCGCGCTGTTCCGGAGTCTCGTTAGCCAGTCTCTGAGCGGCGTAAGCAGACATCTTCGCCAAACGCGTCGATCGCTCCTCTGGCGACTCATTTTTTGGCCCAGAACCTTTCCGCCGGCGCCGTTTTGAAGGCTCATCAATAAGAAGTGGATCGTCCGACACCAAGGAGTCTGTATCATCCCCTGCGTGGTGAATATTATGGTAATTCTGCTCGATGTTTACCTCATCGTGTTCGCGCTTAATATTTCCAAAAATTCCATGGTCATCGTTCAAGCTAAAGCTGGTAGTGTTCCCCGCGCCTTCGGTTTCACTCTGCTCAGTTTTTATTGTAGATATCCACTGATCGTTTGCTTTCGCTATCACCATTTTCTTCCACGAACAATCGGATGCACTAAACTCACCCATATTGATTGTTCATAGAAAGCGGTATCCACAGAATCATAGTATAAAAACTAGTCCAAAATACACAAAGATCTTTTGCTAAAAGATGCGGGATACAAGAAAAATAGAAAATATTTTTTCACTCGCATCAACTTCACCGACGACATATATAGGTACGATCCGTTTAACGTTTGTCATTTTTTTATCAATAACTTTGACGGTTGCGTTCCGTTTTCAGCAAGGATCCTTTGGCTGTATGTATGAATCATTGTTGTATACAACTGCTTTACTTAAAAAAAAAGTTCAGATGTAAAAATTCGGATACACGCTTAAAATGACTAAAAATACCGAAATCCAGGCCGAAAAAGGAAAGAGCGAGCGGTGAGTTGTCAAAATGTTGGCATTTGTTCCATCTGTTGTATTTGGCTGAAATCTATTTTCATATCAGAAACGTCGATAATTTGTATTCCAAGTGAGTTTTATCGTTTTCCAATTAGAACGCTGTATACCTGTTTGCCAAATTGTGCAATAAATAAGTGAATTTCTTATACGAATCTGCTTTATTTCTCTTGCATTCACCGAGACGTATATCGCACAGATTTTGAGTGATTCCCCTCTTATTTCACTCTCAATGATCGTTTCTGTAGTTATTTTCATTTCGTATTGTTGTTTCTAGCTAGCAACAACCGAGGGGTAGTGTATTGAAGCGTGTTATGTGATGACATAATGGTGTAATAGTCGCTGAGTGTACTGAGGACTTTCATCAGACTTCTACAGTCATGGACGAGATTACAGAGTCACCGGACGCGACAATGAGCCCCATGGGTGAGGGCGGGAGCTTTGCGGAGAACGAAACAGACTACTCCAGCATCAGAGGAAAGGTACTGACCCATTACTCCTATGAACCGTGTTAGTCCTTTGTTTACCAACATATGGTTCCCGCCTAAATGTGACGCCTACATACAAACTTTATGATTAAATGCATCAATTATATACTGATCTGTTACATACAGAAGATCTTTACTGTCCATAGCCCAATACTAGTTCATTTATTTATCAACAAATACAAATAAAGATCACATAGGGTTATCTTTACTCATAAGCTTTATTCACAATCTTTAAGTTCGATGCTTAAGTGTGATAGAATCAATATCTAAGTATTATTCATAAAATATTATTTTCCATCATTTGTCAATAAGTACTAATTCTAATTTTTGTGGGTGTTGCATCATATTTGCAGTAGTTACTCTCATTAACTAATAGATTATTACTTATTGCTGAGGATGTTGCAACATGTTTCAACATAATATACTAATGTGTGATTTATATTTTATTATGTCTTTCAAATTACTTTCAGACATAATTCTCAGGATACTTTTATTACTTTACTAACGGGTAATTAATTATCATACTATACTAGGATAAAACTAAAGCTAAAACTAAACTAAGGCTAAGAAAACTAAAGATAAAAAATTTGGGTTAAATCCCCCACATCCGGCAGTGTACCCAAGAGACTGGCTGCGTTGCCCCGTTGGATAGCTAAGCTAATCCGCTAATTACTAACTAATTTAACTTTTTTCTCTTGTCTGGCTTCACATGGGTGATTTTTCCATGAGAACCCGCCTTTTTCTTAGAGCAAAAATTAGTCTATAACTTTCATGTTAATCTACTCTACAAATAACAGATACCCTTATCCAATTTGATTAAGCGGTTCTCGAGTTACTAGTGAACATACATTAAGTTTTATACTAGAAATATGTTTTTGAGTATCAAACACTTCTTATTTTATGCTAAATTTATAAATGAACAAGTTAGTCCCAGAACTAACTAAATAAGATTTTTATTTAATTTACTATTAACTTACTGAATTTTTATTTGCATTAATTTCGGAAAATTGTTTTTCCTAAATAGGTAATTATTTTATTTATTATTTATATTTATGTATCATAGACAATAGTTTATGGGCATACAATTTTATTTAAAAGTACATTACTTTAATTTCAGATGATACTGGTGAGCCCAACAGCTGATGAATATGATCTGCTCAGGAAGCAGCTGCTAGAGAGGCTGGAGGCAGGCAATGGAGAAATAATTTATGATATTGGACATGGAGAAGGTATACTAATTGTTTTTTAGACTCGGTAGTACCGTACCAGTTTCCTTGTGCAATAAACCTTGACAAATTTATTGTGTAGTTCATTTGGAACAAATTGTATGAAATCAACTGCAAAAATATTTTTTTGTGTTAGAACGTCTATGGAACCCTATCATGTGCTTACCTGACACACTAAATTTTCGCTTCTCATGTACATTCTAGGAAAAACTGAAGCTATTCAAAAATCAAATCTCTTATTACCTAACTAACTACCTAGTTATCTATGAGATGAATGCTGACCTTTATTGAATACCTTCTTGGGAAAGCACTGGCTCCCAAGATACAGGTTCGCCTAGTTTGGGAGTCAGGGTATTGTGCGATTTACAAATATCGAATATTTTTTTTTAATTTACTTCTAAACCCGCATTTGACCTCGAAGAAGATTTTTTTATTAAGTTTATTTTATAGTATAATTCATTTCACTATTTAATGAATAATACTTTCTTGCTATTTTTTATCACTTTCCAAACACAATTACTTTCCCAATCAGAGTTATCTGATTATGACGATACATTGATGTTGCAAGTGGAGTTATCTATTGTTCAAAGATTACTTTATCTACCATTAAATCATTCCTAGTATGTATTTATCATTTGTTATTATAAAAGTTTTATAGACTTACGCAACTTGCTTAGCATATTCACCTTCGAAAAGTAAACAAGACCGTTCCTTTAAATGTAAGCTGCGTTTTCATTATGCTAGTTCCTGTGTGCAACAAACCTGAGTAATGTAAAAGGTAATCTTGTACGCAAGCTACAGGTTGCATGCAGATATTTTTAAACTTGCACAGTACATGCAAGTTCCAACCTGTACCTGCATAATGGAACCGCGACTTTACACACTATTTCTAGACTTGCACAGTACATGCAAGTTCCAACCTGTACCTGCATAATGGAACCGCGACTTTACACACTATTTATAGACTTGCACAGTACATGCAAGTTCCAACCTGTACCTGCATAATGGAACCGCGACTTTACACACTATTTATAGACTTGCACAGTACATGCAAGTTCCAACCTGTACCTGCATAATGGAACCGCGACTTTACACACTATTTATAGACTTGCACAGTACATGCAAGTTCCAACCTGTACCTGCATAATGGAACCGCGACTTTACACACTATTTATAGACTTGCACAGTACATGCAAGTTCCAACCTGTACCTGCATAATGGAACCGCGACTTTACACACTATTTCTAGACTTGCACAGTACATGCAAGTTCCAACCTGTACCTGCATAATGGAACCGCGACTTTACACACTATTTATAGACTTGCACAGTACATGCAAGTTCCAACCTGTACCTGCATAATGGAACCGCGACTTTACACACTATTTATAGACTTGCACAGTACATGCAAGTTCCAACCTGTACCTGCATAATGGAACCGCGACTTTACACTATTTCTGGTGTGATTGCACAAGTACAACTTTTACCTTGATATCGTGTTGATATGCAAATTGTATTCACATGGTAGGTTGCACTATGTCTCAGTGAGTGCATATGGGAAGTATAAAATGCATGCTGATTGAATGTGTATCAAAAAATCTATGTTGCACCATTAAAGTAAGCACTATGTATAATGACATGAAGATCACTAGGTCGCTCAATTCAGATTTTTTTATTTATTCTGCCTGATGGTAAGCGATGATGAGAATAATTCAGAATATGTTCATCTGATTTTGACTGTCAAATGTTTAAGCCCAGCTTCAATTAGAAGAGTGGAGGCGCAGCGACTTACTGATAGGAATTTTAACTTTACCTTAACGTCTTTCTTCTTTTAAGTCGTATTCCTGATTGCTGAGGGTCTTGATCATTCTAAGGAATTAATCACATAGAACGACTCTCGTGCCAGATTTAATGGGGTGTTTGCCAATTGCCTTCCCCATTTCACACACTGGTTATCTCAGTGTTGAAGGTCTCCTCACGGTGTTTTCCTTCACCGTCAGATCAGTCGGTAAATGTACGTAAGTCCTTCGAAAAAACCGAAAAACGAAAACATGACATTGCAAGGTTTCGAAGTCTGACCTTCCTCACGGGAGTCCGACGTCCTAGCCACGACGCCACCGACTCTCTTAACGTCTTTATAATACTGTTAAAAATAGCGTTGCAATATCAAGCGACTCGGGCGGTATCAAGCGTGCGTGAAGCGTAGAAGCGTAGCTACTTTCTTCAATAACAATTTAAATTAAACCTTAAAAATACGCTTAAAAATGGCGTTGCAATATCAAGGCGACTTAGTCGGCGGCAAGAGTGATGCGAAACGCGAAATTCCAGACTGGGCCGTATTTTAGAGAATAAGGTTTAGTTTAAACTGTTATCGATGAAAATCGCTGTGCTTCCACTCTTTTAATGAACGCTGGGTCTTATGGAGCAGACCGCGGATCTCTCCATTTGTTGCTACATAGCAGTGGTTGGCTAGGGAGTAGGCTATGACCGTCGGTGGCACAGTGGCTAGTACACCGGACTCCCATGCGGGAGGTCCGGGTTCGAAACCGTGCAGTGCCATGTACCAATGAGATTTTCCGATTTTCGAACACTTACGTACATTTACCGACTGCTCTGACGGTGAAGGAAAACATAGTGAGGGAAAAATGCACACTGAGATGACCAGTGTGTAAATGGGGTAGGCACAAAAGATCCTTAAGGGTCGAAGTGCCGCTGGGGTTATTCCCGGCACCCTATATAAGATAGAGAAGAGAAGAGAAGGCTCATTGAATGTGCTCTTATTGATCTCCATTTGTCGCAGATGGGCGAGGACTAACAGAGGACGAGTACAGCGCATCAGTGGCAACACTACAGTCGCTAGTGAGCGAGCGCGTGTCGTGCGTGGAGCTGCGCCGCTGGGACTGCGGCTCCGGCCTCTGCGGCCAGTACCTGCTGCGCACGCAGCTCGACCACACAGACTTCATGGAGATCAGGTGACGTGACGTGACAGTGTACAGTCGTCAGTGTATCATGCTGCAGTCGCTATTGTATTGTATTGTCATAGCATACTCCGTAATACAAAATATAAAACTACTAATGCCGCCTTCTTGACTGGGTTTTTATTAGGTGTAACAAAAACCGTCTGTAGTCCCGAAAGGGGGGTGTTCAGTATTTACAACTGAACAACTTTCACTATGAGGCCAACTCTGAAATCACGAAAAAAGAACAGCTGTTCCATACAAAAGCTAAATACCTACACAACCAACATGTATGAAACACCTAATTTTTTTCGCGATTTCAGAGTTTGCCCCTTAGTGAAGGTTATTCATATGGATACCGAGCACCCAATTCTGCTCTATAAGGGGTTTTTGATACATCCTGTATGTCCCTGGTCACTGATCAGGGTAAAATAGACTAACCAAAATGTATGAAACAAACACTTTCTGAGCATTAAGTATCATATCCTGCTGGCTATCTTAGTGAGGACTGGCATGCTGCAAGACAGCCGTTGGCTAGTGCTGGTGCCAGGATTTGATTTGTATAAATAGATACCTACCTACTTGTTTTAAATTATATTGTTTTGTAGTATTATGTATTATATATGCTTAGAATAAAAATAATGAATTAATACAAGGTTAAAACCCCTTTTTTAATAATCAATGGAGGCTAAATCCACACACATCCTCTCACACCCTCGACACTTACACACCACTCAACACACCCTCACACATTTTCACCCACGCTCTGGGCTTGTAGACAGCTGTAAAATCAGTTTCTTTATAAATTATTATTATCTTAAAGCCAGTACGATTTTGCTATTTATTGTGTAATTAATTTTGTGTTGTTGTCTAATTGGCTTATTATTTATTTTAATAAGAAATTATTTCTATGATTAGTTACTGTACAATCAATTTGTAATAAATATACAATAAACTTTAACCTTGATACCTCCAACAGGGTGGCGGTTGTTGGTAATGTGGACGCGGGCAAATCAACCCTACTGGGCGTCTTAACGCACGGGGAATTGGACAACGGACGAGGGTACGCGCGACAGAGGCTCTTCAGGCACAAGCACGAGATGGAGAGTGGAAGGACCAGCTCGGTCGGAAACGATATCCTCGGCTTCGATAGTATGGGTGAGTTGCAAGACATGTTTCGAAATCCTTTGGAAATAGTTCGAAATTCGTTAGAATAGGATCAGAATTTTATTCAGTGGGGTCAGAAAATGATGCAGGTAGAAAGGAATTAGTAAGAAATACGGGAGTTCTGTTTACCCCGTATTTTAGTTTAACCATTTATAACCCGTAAAATCTCTGGCATCTGGCAACCCTAAGACTGGAGCAGTGGTGGGAAACAATAGTTTGGAATCATTCGTAACTTGACAGTAAATTCGGAATTTGATAAATCAGGTTTGAATTGGATCTATATATAATAGATGTAATGCGTTCGTATCATACCCTTTTCTAACAAATGTCTCTCAAGTTTTAATTCGTTCTAAACTTGACAGTATTTATTCGGAACTTGATATAATTGGTTCGGAATTTTTGATATAATTAGTTCGGAATTTGATAATAGGTTTGAAACTAGGGGTATGTTCACTTGTCGGGTATTAATTTCACTTGTCGGGTATTAATTGTCGAGTCAAGTTAGTGTTTTGGAATAACACGCAAAGTAGGTGCTGTGGACGTCGAGTTGCGGATACCAGCCCGTTACTACATTACGTTAGTGTTTTGGAACCGGTAATTATTACCTGATAAAGGGCACTCATAGCCCGAAATGTCCGGTAAGCATTACCATTTATGGGAAGCTTCCCAAATGTAATGAGTTTGTATCGTAATAATATCTGACAAAAGTCTTTATTTTAATTGCTCAGGAAACGTGGTGAACAAGCCAGACCACGGCACGCTGGACTGGGTGAAGATCTGTGAGAAGTCATCCAAGGTGATCACGTTCATCGACCTGGCGGGACACGAGCGCTACCTCAAGACCACCGTGTTCGGCATGACGGGACACGCGCCTGACTTCGGGATGCTCATGGTCAGTGAGAGTTCAATCCTTAGTTCATGGCACACGAAGACTGCTTAATTTTCACTAGGCAAATCAGTTACGGGTTACATGACATTTCAAGCACTGCGTTACTCGGGTTGCTATTTTTACCGAATGACACGTTTTAATAAGTTCTCCATAATTTTTACTTTGCTCAAGATGTCTGTCCAATAGAAGATAATCCTGCAATGTTTTACCACTAGAGGCGCCACTAGCACAGTTACAAAAAACATTCAAAAATACGACATACGTGTACGACTTAAAGATGATTTTGTTCTAAACATAAGATAACCTAAATTTCTCTGTTACCACTGTTGGCTACCAAATAAAGGCTACAGGCACACACCATAACATTAGTGATTTCAGTTTTCTTTAGTTATTGTGTGCCTGTTACTAATTTGATTACAAAGTTACGATTTGATTTTAATAAAATAGTAAAGTAAAACATCTTTAAATGATGTACTGTAATAAATATGACAGAGAAAAAAATTAAGACTATATGGGTTTTAATTTTTTTCTGAAGGACCTTACGTAAAAAGGGTTATTATAAAATAAATGACTACTTAAATGATAAAGAGACTTGGTCCTAAATTCAGCTCCAGCTCTGCACATTGTGTATATGATTGTATTCATAATTATTGTAAGATATATTTATTTCAAAAGATGTGCTGCTGAAAGTTTCTTGCGCCGCTTCTTTTTTTTCTGCTTTAGCACCTTAGAAGCGGTGGTAGAGTAAAAAAGAATAACGTAAAAATGTACTATAAGGTACATACAATAAAAAAACATTTTGATTTTGATAATTATATCTAGCACACGGTTGGGTCTTTTGTAAGTTGAATAGCTTTGATGCATGCTTACATTTTTGCGCTACTATTTTGCATCACTTTTACGTCACTGTCGCGAAAATTGGCGGCCATATTTGAAAAACACTCGTCATTATGGACACTATTGTCTATACCAATATTATAAAGAGGAAAGGTTTGATTTTTTGTTTGTTTGTTTGAATTGAATAGGCTCCGAAACTACTGAACAGATTTGAATAATTCTTTCACTGTTGGAAAGCTACATTTTTCCTGAGTGACATAGGCTATATTTCATTTTCAAAAAAATGGGGATCCTTACTTAAATTACGATAAAGTGTAAAAAAATATCAAAAAACTTCCTTACATCGCGTACGCTGCGAAAACTATTGATGATAGAACAAAATGATATATAACATTTTTTTAGAACACACCATTATCAACAAAAAAATCAGCGGCAGCGTGTCTCTAACTATTATAGTCATGTCACAATAAGCGTTTTTTTTATTAAAAAAAAAAGAAATTAAAATACCACCGCTACAAAAAGCTCTTTATTTGTACCTTATCAAAATAAATGATTTATTATTTAAGACTGCTTCAATACCTTTATATTACTTTTTGAATTATTCGATTCTGACATTCCATTCAAAAGATATCACGAGTTTAAAACTTTGAAAAAATAAACTCCATTCGGCTACTTATGCGTTGTAGGGCGTCACTCGGGCAGGGGTACGGGAGGGGAGTTAAGATCACGAAATAAATGTTTAATGCCCGTGCGAAGCCGGGACGGGCCGCTAGTCTGTAATAAACGTTTAATTTGTGTGCTCATTTTTCATGGAAAATGGAAACCCTATATCATCAAGATTTATCTCTTTGTAGATTGGCGCAAACGCGGGTATAGTGGGCATGACGAAGGAGCACCTGGGACTCGCCCTGGCGCTCTCCGTACCTGTGTTCGTCGTCGTCACGAAGATCGACATGTGTCCGCCTAACGTTCTGCAGGTCAGTTCACAAAGAACATTAATAATGTTTTACACACTACCAATATTCTTCATCAAGATGCTTGCTTGCTTATCGTATGGTTAGTGGCCAACCTATTTGTCACAGTTGTTCAGGCCGCCCGTAGGCATCTGACATGGCTTACTCTGTCTCTCTGACATTAAGATGCTACCCCTAGGGCAACTGCCGAGAAAATAAATTGTTTCTTCAAAAAGCTCCGTCGTATCCTTTGAAACATCACATCTGGCAACGAGGATTTGAGCCGTGGGGTGTGGATAGTGGAAACAACTGGTGCAAAAGGTGAAATTTAAATATAAATAAAAAAATACCTATAGAATATATTATTTAATTTTTGGTTCTTTAAAAAGCTCCGTCGTATCCTTTGAAACATCACATCTGGCAACGAGGATTTGAGCCGTGGGGTGTGGATAGTGGAAACAACTGGTGCAAAAGGTGAAATTTAAATATAAATAAAAAAATACCTATAGAATATATTATTTAATTTTTGGTTCTTTAAAAAGCTCCGTCGTATCCTTTGAAACATCACATCTGGCAACGAGGATTTGAGCCGTGGGGTGTGGATAGTGGAAACAACTGGTGCAAAAGGTGAAATTTAAATATAAATAAAAAAATACCTATAGAATATATTATTTAATTTTTGGTTCTTTAAAAAGCTCCGTCGTATCCTTTGAAACATCACATCTGGCAACGAGGATTTGAGGCGTGGGGTGTGGATAGTGGAAACAACTGGTGCAAAAGGTGAAATTTAAATATAAATAAAAAAATACCTATAGAATATATTATTTAATTTTTGGTTCTTTAAAAAGCTCCGTCGTATCCTTTCAAACATCACAGAAACTAGCGCCACTTCCAAAAATGTCTCCTGAATTAAGGTATTTATCAAGAAAGTGGACAGTAGAATTGCTCCACTGATGAAGTCGATATCGGCCTCACTTATAGGCAACCAATGTTCAAAGTATTAAAAATATTTAAATGTACGTTTTTACATGTTTAAATATCTCGCACTCGTTTTATCTTAATACATTTGTGTTGAATTATAAACGGATGTGGGTATCTCAAAATATTGTACTAGTCAGGTTTTTTACCAAATAATAATGTAATTTATATTAAGTACTAGCTGCTATGGTAAACATTAGCATGTAAAGGCGGGTATTCATTAGGCAACATTTGTTAATAAACTGTTTATGACCTGTTTATTAACAAGTTTACCGTAAACGCTGTTTCTGAAACTTAACAGTCCACACTTGTCAGCTGTTGCTAGGATGTCGCCCGAGGAGGTAGTGATGCTCTGTGCTGCTTTCATAACAATTCAGAGTGCTACTAGAAAAAAAAAGACGAAAAGGTGGTGGATTCGAAACTATCTCTTAAATAAAAATTATGTATTTCATGACCTTCGTGGATTTGATGGGTCTTTTCAAAATTTCACCAGAATGTCAACATCTGATTTTGAAATGTTATTGAGACTGATAACATTTCAAAATCAGATGCAGACTGCAGCAATGTCGACCCAAGCATCATTTTTTTTAAATTTATCTTTATAATCTTTATTTGAAGCATCCCAAAGTATATTATGCTGTTGATAAAGCTCTATGAGCATCGTAACCTGGTTGTTGGACCACACTACTTCCATGTTTTAAACTCGCGCAACACACGTCCACACCTGTTGATTTTTGCTTATAAACTAGATGTTTCGTCTTGCTCTCCACTTGAAGTGGGAAACACGGCAATATGTTTAATAAACAATGTTTCATCACCTTTGTTTATAAACAGTTTATAAACTGTTTACAGAGATGATGAAACATTGTGAAACACTGTTTATAAACTGTTTATAAACAGTGTTTATTCACAAATGTTGCCTAATGAATACCCGGCTTAAAAGTTAGTGAAAATACTTGGAAAACAACTGCTCGCAATGCAACTGCATTGCTTGCATGTAGTTGCAAGTATTTAATAATGGTTTTGTTTTCTCACAGTGAAACAATGAGAAGTAGAAAGCGAATGTGTCAAAAGTGGCCACTTTTGACACATTCGTTTTCAACTCTTTAGTCCTTTAGAGGTGGATTCGATCCGGCATCGTTTGCACCACAGCTTCGTGCCCCAGCCATTGAGCCACTGTCGATTATATCCTTCTCCGCCTCTTTAGGCTCCACTAACAAAAGACGCCCATTGCTCTCTTTTATGCGCAATAATAAAGCGTCAGTGGCCTAGTGGCTAGGACGCCAGACTCCCATGCGGGTGGTCCGGGTTCGAAACCGTGCAGTGCCATGTACCAATGAGTTTTTCCGATTTTTCGAAGATTTACGTACATTTACCGACTGCTCTAACGGTGAAGGAAAACACCGTGAGGAAACCTGCATGTCTGAGGAAATTAAAAGTTTCTGAAGGAGTGTGAAACCCACCAATTAGCACTGGGCCCGCCTGGTGGATTATGGCCCGTACCCCCTTGTGCAAGGGAAGGCCTGTGCCCCAACAGGGGGGACATTAATAAGCTGAAGATAATGATGATGATGATACGCAATCTCCTCCCAGTCGGTGACGAATTTAAAACTAAACTCTATTACTAGTTCAATACAGTTTGAATGAAACTTTTTTTTCAATGCGTCTTCCAAAACACAGATTATCTTTTATAACTGGTATATTTACCAGTGGCGGCTTTGAGACAGTGATTTTATTTTCCTGGTCAGGGTAAAGATACAGGCAACCTTTACTGAAATCTAAACAATCGAATTTATTTCCGAACTTCGCCAATGAATAACTTTGTTTTCCATTTTCGTAACATTTTGCTGTCTGTATGTTTGTAGGACAACCTGAAGCTACTGATCAGGATCCTGAAGTCTTCCGGCTGCCGCAAAGTGCCCGTCATGGTGAAGACCAAGGATGACGTCATCGTTAGCGCAACCAACTTCGTCTCACAAAGGTCAGTTTATCTTTATGAAGTGTCTAAGGTTGCCATATGTTGACATTTGCGCCGCTTTTGAGCCATTGTCGCTTCACATTATTGCATTTTTTTTAATTATTACATCTAAACAAATCATATCAAAATGTTTTTATTGTAAGTAAGTACCTTATAGTACATTTTTACGTAATTTTTTTACTCTACCACCGCTTCGTAAAGTGCTATAGCTGAAAAGAAAGAAGCGGCGCAAGAAACTTTCAGCAGCACATCTTTTGAAATAAATATATCTTACAATAATTATGAATACAATCATATATGTACACAATGTGCAGAGCTGGAGCTGAATTTAGGACAAAGCCTCTTTATCATTTAAGTAGTCATTTATTTTATAATGACCCTTTATACATAAGGTAACCCGTGTTTGGGCAGGGCACGTGTGTAGAATGCAGGACGATAGGTGGCCCCGAAGACTGCTCGAGTGGCGACCCCGAGTGGGGCGCAGAAGTGTTGGTAGGCAGCCCGCGAGGTGGACCGACGACATTGTGAAGACGGCGGGGAGGATGTGGATGCGAACGGCTAGAGATCGAGGAGAATGGCGTGCACATGGAGAGGCCTATACCCAACGATGGGTTACGTTAGGCTGAAAAGAAGAAGAAGAACCCGTGTTTGACCTCAATCTCACCTGGTGGAAAGTGACGATGAGGTCGAAGATGGAGCATACGGGCTTTAAATACTGACTGTTCTATAAACATTGCAGAAACACATCAACGCTGAAGCGAAGTCATTTAAAGACAAACCTTATATAGTCAGCCAGCCATCCAGGAAGACCATGAAGGGGTCCTTCTACCAGCAAGTTACTCGGATTATAGCTTGATCACGGATGCTGTGCCGCGCCTTAGGTAGCTGCGCGACGAGACGCGGGGGGGAGCGGCCCGCTTCATTGACTTCCTCTGTGAGGACCGCCCACCCGCCCGCTTCCCTCCCCCCGCACGTCTGAGGCGCGGCATCCGTGGTCAAGCTATAATCGCCTCGTACGTAGAAATATTCCAAATCCGTCCCATACCGGAAAAGCATATTATCATTTGTTATGTGTATCTTTTACCTTTACCCAGGTTATGTCCAATCTTCCAAGTGTCCAACGTGACTGGGGAGAACCTGGAGCTGCTCACGATGTTCCTCAACCTTCTGAAGACGCGCATGCCCAGTCAGGACGACAAGCCGGCCGAGTTCCAGATAGATGACACCTACTCCGTGCCAGTTACTATCCGCTACTATATTTATTAAAAGCCGTGTCGTGCCGGTTATAAAGAATAGCACCACCCCAACTCTACCCGTGGGTGTCGTACGAGGCGACTAAGGGTCTTAGTGGCTACTATTCTACACCTAGTAGACGGCGATAGGCTCGCCACCTATCACGTTTGTCCACCAAATCTTACGGCGAAAAGTGGGTATGATGAAGGTAATTCCTCTGTCTACCCCCTCGGGGATATGGACGTGAGAGTTGTATATTTATTTATTTTAAAAAAAATGATGTTTAGGCTACCTAAACATCATTTTTTGTAGTGGCTAATACTGTGACTCCCATGCGGAAAGTCCTGGTTCAAAATCATGCAATGTCATGTACTAATAAGTTTTTTGGAATTTCGAAAGCTTATTTATATTTAGCGACTACTATAATAGTGAAGGAAAACATCTGACTGAGGAAAAAAGTTTCCGAAGGCGTGTGAAATCCACCAATCAGCAGTGGGCTCGCCCGGTGGATCATGGCCCGTACCCTCCATGTGCAAACACGTATTAATCGATGTATTTCTTACAGGGTGTAGGCACAGTGGTGTCAGGGACCACGCTAGCGGGGCTGATCAGACTAAACGACACGCTGCTGCTAGGGCCTGACCCGCTGGGCCGGTTCGTGCCCATCACAGTCAAGAGCATCCACCGCAAGCGCATGGCCGTGCCCGAGGTGCGAGGGGGACAGACTGCTAGCTTCGCGCTCAAGAAGGTGAGTCTCATTTGTGCCCAGGGATGAAAGTAGGCATAGTAGTGTCAGGGATCATAGTGATCAGGGGCACAGTGGTGTCAGAGACCACGCTAGCGGGGGTGATCAGACTAAACAACACCGCCCGACCCGCTGGGCTGGTTCGTGCCCATCACAGTCAAGAGCATCCACCGCAAGCGCATGGCCGTGCCCGAGGTATGTGTCACCTTGCCCTTGCCTTGTTCACTTGATCACCACCACCAAAAACAAAACATACAACATAAATAGAGGTACAATATAATGTGCAGAAGGCGGCCTTATCGCTCACCAACTAGTTACCCTACACTCTACACGATCACTTTTTTTTTTTCATACTGATAATTGCTGTTGGTCCTAATGACCTTTACAGCTTCACCGGGGTTTTTGGGGCGAGCGCTAAGTGCGCTCCAGCCTGGAGGAGGACTTATAAACTACTATAAGAAGCGACTGCCTAAGGGCACCCAGGTGGGTACGGACCTCGGCTTAGGACGTCGCTGGGGAGGGAGGGGTCGGGGAGAAGCAGCCTGGAATGCGCCGATAGCGCGTGTAAGCGCCAGAAGCGGGTCGCCGCCCGCGCCGGCGCGGGCGGTATGTAGGTGCTGTGTGTGAACTACTATTGGGTGGGGGAGTGGCTTCCGCGATGGAGATCGTGATGGCGTCGTCGGAGTCAGCTACACGATCACTTTCTTAGATTCTATTCTACGAAATTGATAATAATGTTTTATATATTATCAAACGATAAAAAACAATTCGGCCAAGTGTGAAGTGTCCGTACACGCGTTCGAGTCGTAATTTATTATTATAAACGGTTCGGATAATTTATAATTTGTTTCGTTGAGAATTTGAGCTGATAATATAAGGCATACATAGATAATAAAAATATGTATTAGAACTAAATGGTTTTTTTATTATTTTGGGCTCTGAATTTGAGTAGTTTTGCGAAACCTTCGTCGGTAAAAAAAATATTGTGTGAAATTTTATTTTCGCTGAGGATTGTTTCTGAGTAAATTCCTTGGGTCCTTATTTTGGTATAACATTTGTCCACATAGCTCTATTAGTTACGACTAATAATGGTATTGAAATAATTAATTGAAATTCTTGCACATCATATTTATAACGTGCCTGATAAAATACCTAAAAGTTGCTTCTATCTAATGCTAAAAAAAAGTATAGAAATATGCTAGTGCCACCTATCCTGGTCCTGACCGCGCCCAACATGACTTAACAACACGATCACTTTCAGACCATTCTCGCAACTAGGCTACGAGCCTCTCTGTTAAATACTGATATGGTTTCAGATCAAGCGGTCGCAGATCCGCAAAGGCATGGTGATGGTGTCGCCGGCGCTGAACCCGCAGGCGTGCTGGCAGTTCGAAGGAGAGATCCTGGTGCTGCACCATCCCACCACCATCTCCTCGCGCTACCAGGCCATGGGTCAGTCATGTAGAACCGGCAGAGCAAACTGCAAAGGACATACTAAGGGTCGATTTATATTCAGCGGTGGAACTGCAGCGGCGGTTCATTTATGTGGAGTACGCGCAGTAGCACATTAACTGTTACATAAATAACCGTGTATTTTCGCGCACAGCGGCGCGGTTCATCCGCTGAATCCGTCCAGTATACATGTCACTTAGAAAATGTAGGTAATGTTAATGTTGGGGGCGCTAAATGTAACATAACACATAAGTCTGTCATCAAATACCTTCGCATCGTCGTCGATGTGTTTATCGAAGGGCTAGTACTTACTAAGTCCGTTTGCTCCATTTCGGCCTCATCGTCACTTACCATCAGGTGAGATCAAACACGGGTTTAGTCGTAAATAAAAATAAATTTACAACTTATTTAATCGAGGTTGTGATGTTGTCAGTGCACTGCGGCAGCATCAGGCAGACGGCCTCGATCCTGTCGATGTCGCGCGACTGCCTGCGCACCGGCGACAAGGCGCTCGTGCGGTTCCGGTTCATCAAGCACCCCGAGTACCTGAGGCGCGGACAGAGGATGGCAAGTATCGTGTACCGGAAAACAAGATCAATATCGTTTTCGACTTTTCGAACGTGCTACAAATTATAGAATACAAAATCTCTGTTGTTGTTGAGACGTCATACCTTCTCATGTATAATGGAAACGTGGATTTATCCACCGATTATTATCATATCCAGAAACACTGACTGATTCGTATGCTTTTGGATAGGTGTTCCGCGAAGGGCGCACGAAAGCGGTAGGAAACGTGCTGCGACCGGAGCCGGCGAGCGCGGCGCCGCGACACAAGCCGCCGCAGCGACACAACGTGCGGCACGACCGACACGAGCGACAGAACACCTCCGCGCCCAACGCCGCGCAATCACTGCAGATGGTGAGTGTAGTATACAACGTGCTGCGACCGGAGCCGGCGAGCGCGGCGCCGCGACACAAGCCGTCGCAGCAACACAACGTGCGGCACGACCGACACGAGCGACAGAACACCTCCGCGCCCAACGCCGCGCAATCACTGCAGATGGTGAGTGTAGTATACAACGTGCTGCGACCGGAGCCGGCGAGCGCGGCGCCGCGACACAAGCCGTCGCAGCAACACAACGTGCGGCACGACCGACACGAGCGACAGAACACCTCCGCGCCCAACGCCGCGCAATCACTGCAGATGGTGAGTGTAGTATACAACGTGCTGCGACCGGAGCCGGCGAGCGCGGCGCCGCGACACAAGCCGCCGCAGCGACACAACGTGCGGCACGACCGACACGAGCGACAGAACACCTCCGCGCCCAACGCCGCGCAATCACTGCAGATGGTGAGTGTAGTATACAACGTGCTGCGACCGGAGCCGGCGAGCGCGGCGCCGCGACACAAGCCGTCGCAGCAACACAACGTGCGGCACGACCGACACGAGCGACAGAACACCTCCGCGCCCAACGCCGCGCAATCACTGCAGATGGTGAGTGTAGTATACAACGTGCTGCGACCGGAGCCGGCGAGCGCGGCGCCGCGACACAAGCCGTCGCAGCGACACAACGTGCGGCACGACCGACACGAGCGACAGAACACCTCCGCGCCCAACGCCGCGCAATCACTGCAGATGGTGAGTGTAGTATACAACGTGCTGCGACCGGAGCCGGCGAGCGCGGCGCCGCGACACAAGCCGCCGCAGCGACACAACGTGCGGCACGACCGACACGAGCGACAGAACACCTCCGCGCCCAACGCCGCGCAATCACTGCAGATGGTGAGTGTAGTATACAACGTGCTGCGACCGGAGCCGGCGAGCGCGGCGCCGCGACACAAGCCGTCGCAGCAACACAACGTGCGGCACGACCGACACGAGCGACAGAACACCTCCGCGCCCAACGCCGCGCAATCACTGCAGATGGTGAGTGTAGTATACAACGTGCTGCGACCGGAGCCGGCGAGCGCGGCGCCGCGACACAAGCCGCCGCAGCGACACAACGTGCGGCACGACCGACACGAGCGACAGAACACCTCCGCGCCCAACGCCGCGCAATCACTGCAGATGGTGAGTGTAGTATACAACGTGCTGCGACCGGAGCCGGCGAGCGCGGCGCCGCGACACAAGCCGTCGCAGCAACACAACGTGCGGCACGACCGACACGAGCGACAGAACACCTCCGCGCCCAACGCCGCGCAATCACTGCAGATGGTGAGTGTAGTATACAACGTGCTGCGACCGGAGCCGGCGAGCGCGGCGCCGCGACACAAGCCGCCGCAGCGACACAACGTGCGGCACGACCGACACGAGCGACAGAACACCTCCGCGCCCAACGCCGCGCAATCACTGCAGATGGTGAGTGTAGTATACAACGTGCTGCGACCGGAGCCGGCGAGCGCGGCGCCGCGACACAAGCCGCCGCAGCGACACAACGTGCGGCACGACCGACACGAGCGACAGAACACCTCCGCGCCCAACGCCGCGCAATCACTGCAGATGGTGAGTGTAGTATACAACGTGCTGCGACCGGAGCCGGCGAGCGCGGCGCCGCGACACAAGCCGCCGCAGCGACACAACGTGCGGCACGACCGACACGAGCGACAGAACACCTCCGCGCCCAACGCCGCGCAATCACTGCAGATGGTGAGTGTAGTATACAACGCGCTGCGACCGGAGCCGGCGAGCGCGGCGCCGCGACACAAGCCGCCGCAGCGACACAACGTGCGGCACGACCGACACGAGCGACAGAACACCTCCGCGCCCAACGCCGCGCAATCACTGCAGATGGTGAGTGTAGTATACAACGCGCTGCGACCGGAGCCGGCGAGCGCGGCGCCGCGACACAAGCCGCCGCAGCGACACAACGTGCGGCACGACCGACACGAGCGACAGAACACCTCCGCGCCCAACGCCGCGCAATCACTGCAGATGGTGAGTGTAGTATACAACGCGCTGCGACCGGAGCCGGCGAGCGCGGCGCCGCGACACAAGCCGCCGCAGCGACACAACGTGCGGCACGACCGACACGAGCGACAGAACACCTCCGCGCCCAACGCCGCGCAATCACTGCAGATGGTGAGTGTAGTATACAACGCGCTGCGACCGGAGCCGGCGAGCGCGGCGCCGCGACACAAGCCGCCGCAGCGACACAACGTGCGGCACGACCGACACGAGCGACAGAACACCTCCGCGCCCAACGCCGCGCAATCACTGCAGATGGTGAGTGTAGTATACAACGCGCTGCGACCGGAGCCGGCGAGCGCGGCGCCGCGACACAAGCCGCCGCAGCGACACAACGTGCGGCACGACCGACACGAGCGACAGAACACCTCCGCGCCCAACGCCGCGCAATCACTGCAGATGGTGAGTGTAGTATACAACGCGCTGCGACCGGAGCCGGCGAGCGCGGCGCCGCGACACAAGCCGCCGCAGCGACACAACGTGCGGCACGACCGACACGAGCGACAGAACACCTCCGCGCCCAACGCCGCGCAATCACTGCAGATGGTGAGTGTAGTATACAACGCGCTGCGACCGGAGCCGGCGAGCGCGGCGCCGCGACACAAGCCGCCGCAGCGACACAACGTGCGGCACGACCGACACGAGCGACAGAACACCTCCGCGCCCAACGCCGCGCAATCACTGCAGATGGTGAGTGTAGTATACAACGCGCTGCGACCGGAGCCGGCGAGCGCGGCGCCGCGACACAAGCCGCCGCAGCGACACAACGTGCGGCACGACCGACACGAGCGACAGAACACCTCCGCGCCCAACGCCGCGCAATCACTGCAGATGGTGAGTGTAGTATACAACGCGCTGCGACCGGAGCCGGCGAGCGCAGCGCCGCGACACAAGCCGCCGCAGCGACACAACGTGCGGCACGACCGACACGAGCGACAGAACACCTCCGCGCCCAACGCCGCGCAATCACTGCAGATGGTGAGTGTAGTATACAACGTGCTGCGACCGGAGCCGGCGAGCGCGGCGCCGCGACACAAGCCGCCGCAGCGACACAACGTGCGGCACGACCGACACGAGCGACAGAACACCTCCGCGCCCAACGCCGCGCAATCACTGCAGATGGTGAGTGTAGTATACAACGTGCTGCGACCGGAGCCGGCGAGCGCGGCGCCGCGACACAAGCCGCCGCAGCGACACAACGTGCGGCACGACCGACACGAGCGACAGAACACCTCCGCGCCCAACGCCGCGCAATCACTGCAGATGGTGAGTGTAGTATACAACGCGCTGCGACCGGAGCCGGCGAGCGCGGCGCCGCGACACAAGCCGCCGCAGCGACACAACGTGCGGCACGACCGACACGAGCGACAGAACACCTCCGCGCCCAACGCCGCGCAATCACTGCAGATGGTGAGTGTAGTATACAACGTGCTGCGACCGGAGCCGGCGAGCGCGGCGCCGCGACACAAGCCGCCGCAGCGACACAACGTGCGGCACGACCGACACGAGCGACAGAACACCTCCGCGCCCAACGCCGCGCAATCACTGCAGATGGTGAGTGTAGTATACAACGCGCTGCGACCGGAGCCGGCGAGCGCGGCGCCGCGACACAAGCCGTCGCAGCAACACAACGTGCGGCACGACCGACACGAGCGACAGAACACCTCCGCGCCCAACGCCGCGCAATCACTGCAGATGGTGAGTGTAGTATACAACGTGCTGCGACCGGAGCCGGCGAGCGCGGCGCCGCGACACAAGCCGCCGCAGCGACACAACGTGCGGCACGACCGACACGAGCGACAGAACACCTCCGCGCCCAACGCCGCGCAATCACTGCAGATGGTGAGTGTAGTATACAACGTGCTGCGACCGGAGCCGGCGAGCGCGGCGCCGCGACACAAGCCGCCGCAGCGACACAACGTGCGGCACGACCGACACGAGCGACAGAACACCTCCGCGCCCAACGCCGCGCAATCACTGCAGATGGTGAGTGTAGTATACAACGCGCTGCGACCGGAGCCGGCGAGCGCGGCGCCGCGACACAAGCCGCCGCAGCGACACAACGTGCGGCACGACCGACACGAGCGACAGAACACCTCCGCGCCCAACGCCGCGCAATCACTGCAGATGGTGAGTGTAGTATACAACGTGCTGCGACCGGAGCCGGCGAGCGCGGCGCCGCGACACAAGCCGCCGCAGCGACACAACGTGCGGCACGACCGACACGAGCGACAGAACACCTCCGCGCCCAACGCCGCGCAATCACTGCAGATGGTGAGTGTAGTATACAACGCGCTGCGACCGGAGCCGGCGAGCGCGGCGCCGCGACACAAGCCGCCGCAGCGACACAACGTGCGGCACGACCGACACGAGCGACAGAACACCTCCGCGCCCAACGCCGCGCAATCACTGCAGATGGTGAGTGTAGTATACAACGCGCTGCGACCGGAGCCGGCGAGCGCGGCGCCGCGACACAAGCCGCCGCAGCGACACAACGTGCGGCACGACCGACACGAGCGACAGAACACCTCCGCGCCCAACGCCGCGCAATCACTGCAGATGGTGAGTGTAGTATACAACGTGCTGCGACCGGAGCCGGCGAGCGCGGCGCCGCGACACAAGCCGCCGCAGCGACACAACGTGCGGCACGACCGACACGAGCGACAGAACACCTCCGCGCCCAACGCCGCGCAATCACTGCAGATGGTGAGTGTAGTATACAACGCGCTGCGACCGGAGCCGGCGAGCGCAGCGCCGCGACACAACAGAAGAGAAAGAAAGATTATTTATTTCCGACAAACACACATACAAATAACTAGGTACAGAAGACAAAAATAATATTAAACAAATATATAGACACGATCGACAGCGTCTATCGCCGCAAATTTGCTGCATACGGTTAAATGAATGAATGAATACTCTTTATTGCACAAAATTAGTGTGATACAATGCGTACAAAACGATTAATACAATCTAGGCGGTCTAGATCTATTTGAAAACGCGCGATGACGCAAATCGCACGCGCCGTTTAATATATGTAAATGAAGTACCTATTAAGAACCCCTGTATTTTGCCATAGCGCGTCGCGCGGCGAGCGGTTGGGCGTTTTCGTATAAATCGAGCCTAATGGGGCATAATTTGAAGAATTTCTTTCTTTTGCTCTTGTTTAATTTTTTAAAATTTTATAATTATAATTCACTAAACGAGTGTAGGGGTTTAAAAAGTATTACCAAGAAATAAAAAACCAGCGATCTCATTTGATTTATACCTATGTTATGTTTTAATTTTGAATTTAACTGTTTAAAATTTTATTTATTTAGTTACTTGTTAAAGATTACTTAAATTACTATAGTTTTTTTTAAAAGAATCATATATATTTTAAAGCTAAACTACGTGAGAAGAGCTTAGTCAAAAAGGCCGCCTTTTTGACTAACCCCGCCCAAATGTTCCCATAATGCATGCTGCATTTCCTCGCTGAATAGCGAGAGAAAGGTGCTGGGGCAGGAAGTATCCCGATCGGGGGTCACACCCCCTCCCCCTCAACCGCCTCCCCAGCTCCCGGATGAAGCCTCCCGCCTCTAAGCCCCATTACTATAGTTATAATTCTTATGTTATAATTATAAAGAAAAATTTCGTATGCTGTTATAGCTAAATATGGAGATCCATACTTTTATGTTACAACTTGTGCAACCTATATTTACGAATTAATAAATAATTTGAATTTAGGAAACAATCAAAACTCCACACAAACTTCAAAGTGTTTGCCCCCACTGGATCCGCCACTGATGATGACATTATCTAACCTGTAAATAACTCGTGTCTCGTTTGGTTGCGCAGGAGAGCGACGTGACGGCGACGGACTCTCCGTTCGAGGTGCAGACCGACAAGCGCGGAGCGGGCGCAGGCGGGGGCGGAGGCGGCGGGGGGCGGCGCCCGCGCAAGAGACACGACAAGCCGCCCGCCGACGTACAACCCGTCTCCGCCGTCAACTAGTGTGGTAACCATGGTTACAGGTGTCAGCCGCTAGTGGTAACCATGAAAACAGATGGCAGTCGACTTGTTAGTACCGCCGCCGACACGCAGCCTGTCGCCGCCACCAACTAGTGGTAACCATGGTAACAGTTGGCAGCCGACTTGATCGTGGTATTAGATACCTTTCAACTATGGTAAGGGTTGTGGCGTGATCGCTAAACCTAACGTTAAAAATAAATGAAAATTAGAAAAAGTGGTCGAATTTTTTCTAATATTCTAAGTACGCCCAGCATGGTTAAGGCTCGATTTATATGAAAAAGCCCAACCGCATGCCGCGCGAAACATGTCGTCAAAATACACGCGTTCTTATTACTCGATTTATATTAAACCGCGTGTGCGAACCTAAATGGGGTAATAAGAACCTGCGTACTATGGCACCCGAGGTTGGGCGTTTTTAAATAAATCGAGCCTAAATGCTTAATAAATAAAAATTTGGTAATTGAAACTTAATTCTTTTACTAAGAGTAAGAGTCAGGATAAAGTTTCGTTTAGTGATGTTTTAATTTAGCGAGCGACACGCCAGAATCGGTGCCTCTATCATATTACCAACCAGGCGGAACCCGATTCAGACGGTAACCACGAGCTAACTACCAAACGACGGTAGCTCTCCCGAACCTTCAACCATACCTCGTTGGAAACAGTTTTATTCTGTTTTATGCAGAGCTGCCTAAGGCTGGTTATTCATTCACTAAACTCCCGACGTTTTTATATAACTTCTGGGGTTGACTGGCAGATATAAACCATAAGTGCGGCTAGATTTGATCAACATCACGTCAGAGTACAAGGTACTTATTATAGGAATATCTAATTTTGCTGTGTAGCTAGGTAGACGTGTGGGGTACACACACACACCAATAAACCAGATATGTATTTTACAAGTGAATTAAAATATTAAGTCCTACATGACTAAAGATAAGAACACGATTCCACATACACTCAAATAGTCAAGGACAACTCGAGCCTGAATTTTACAGATTTGATGCCCCCCTCGCATGGCTCCCTAACCCCCTTCGATCCGCCACTGTGCTATCAGTTCGACAAAGATCTTTTGGCACTTGGATGACCTTGACAGGGGGGCCTTGTTGGTATTACTTTTTTGTCGTACTGTCATGAAATGATCTTTTACAAGGATGGCGGCGTTAATTCCAATTTTTGCCACGTGGCATAAGATCCTGGCAAAGAACATGGCTATGGAATTACATTGTCTTATTTTGCACTCGAACAAATATATTTTATCGGTTTGTTTTACGTTGTGTGTGTACCCTACATTGTATAATGACAACAGATGGTTCCATATTTTGAATATTCTTGTAGCTGTATAAAATAAGCGTTTACAATTTATCTGTCTTAAAAATTACGATTGTATTTTAAGAACTTTTATTCTCAGCGATCTAGAACATTATTGCACCCAATCAAGTTTTAAAGTTTTGACACTGGCGTCGATTCTGAGGTAGCCGCTTAATCTGTCTCGTTCATTCATATGCTGGATTACGTAAGTGTAAGGGCGACGTTTCGTTTAGCTATGTTTTAATTAAGTGGCCACCCAGAATCGGTGCCTTCATAAATTAGAATTAAATGTTGAAGTACATACATTGTGGTGACTAAAGATAATTCTGGTTTCTTAAACCTTTTGGTAATCTTAAGGTACCTCAGAAACTGAATTTAGCTTGATAGGGCTAATTTTAGATCGTGTTTTTTGTGCCTAAAAATCTACGCCTGCAATTTAAACAGAGCAAAGCAGGATTCAAGAGAGTTGGCATCTGAATTAATTATCAGAATCTCGAACACGCGAAGGCTCTCAAATAAAATATTTTCAAAAATCTATCAGTATTCAGTCAAAATAATTTTAATTTAATGGATAGACAGCCAACCTAAAACCTTTTAGAATATTACTTACCGCAGAGAATAAGTGACAGTGATCGATCACAGAATCTTGCATCATCATACCCTTGATGCACTACGTGAAAATGCATATCCATATTTGACATCATGATGAAAAATTGTTTTAGACATATATAATTTCTTTGAGAATTATGTTTTTGATACTAGAAGAATTTCATTGTTATTATTATCACAATTATTTTAATTTTTTGTTTGGTGGAATTGAGTTATTTATAATTGCAAAGATTTGACTTGTGTAAATAGTTTTAGTTGTGGACAATAATATTGACATGGAGATGGATCTATTATTATCTTTATCATCACACAGCATTGGCAGTGAAACGAAATTATGCAAAGCAGATGTCAGTTTGTAACGGGTAGTCATGTGATAAAATTGGTCTAATGATTGAATGAATATAACTTGAGCTTGAATTTCCGTTGTGTGTGTACTCTGTACCTCAAATGTCCACTATACATTATTCTTGGCTTGATTATATTATTGGTGTTATAGTTATAGCACTCATTATAGTCCACCTTTTTTTAAGTGGACATATGCATTATTATATTATGCATATTTAAACCTGCCTTGGATCATCTCAGATTCCATTGTTTGTTTTCTTTGAGTGCAGTCTTCAAAGTCAAATTGGTTTATGACAAATGCTTTATGAATAGTTGAGTGTTAGTGAGGCTAGCTGTTGTACTCCATATCTTCAGTATTTTGTTTGCAGTACCATTTTAATATTGTGATTTTCTAGTTTAAGTAAGAGGATATTTTTATTGATTTGTTCAGAGTGAGAGAAAATAAACTAGCTCCAAATAATGGCTCGTCTTATTTATTTTCCTAAAAAGTCGAAAACATTACCTACCTAAGAGGTGAAGATATAATCACAGTACAAGGATTTAGTACAATTAAATCCATTAGTAGGCTTATATGCTTAAGAAAGAAGCCACACAATGTAATACATACACCCCTCTACTGAAAAATCTTACCATTACCTAAATATACTATGCTAACACTGAGGTAATCATTTCTTCCACTGTTTCTTCGCATCCTCAATCCCTTCTCTCATATTTTGGCTGAACCTTTTAACAAATGATGATAACCTATTAACTTGTTGAGGATCCATTTTGGATAGTTTCTCCTTCCCTCTATAGAATACCGAAACTGCAAGTTGGGCTGCCCGTCTCACAGGATATGACTCCGCAATTCTTTGGACGAGATGTTCATTGTTGGCTAAGTATTTGAACAAGGCGCGTAGAGGCATCACGGAAGTCACTTGAAGGATGTCTCAGAGCACATGTTCCGGTATTTCTGGAGTAGTTCCTGTTTGAGACGCAGTTGAGTTCGGAGGATCTCAAATTGCTTCAGCTGGTCTTGTTTGTTGTAGTCTATGCCAGGGAGACGCTTGATCTGTGAATTTAATTTAGTTATTTACTCAAGTTACAGTTTTGAATATATATTTAAAAAAATTAAGATATACATAATAAATTCCAGATAAGGCGGTACAAGACTAATCATAGATACAATAAAATAGAGATAAGAGCACAGCAATGATAAAACACTAGATAAGTTATAATAACAGGTAGTTATTCAATTGAGTCAATATTTTGGATTGGAGCATAGTAGAATAAAAATTTAAGTATTGCTGCATACCTGTGAACGTGCGACCTCGAATTTCTTTTGCAATTCTAGCACTTTTTGACTGCAGTCCTGCGATTCCCTTGCTTTGGCAGAGTTATCATGAAAATCTCTCTCAACACTAAAACAAATAATGTCATAAATTACATACGTGTCTTAGGTATAATGCGACAGAAATGAAAATGAAATCTAAAAATAAATGTAGCGCAAATACCTTCGAATGATTTCGTACACAATGGGCAAGAAATCTACATTTACTTCTTGCACTGATAAAGGGCTAAAATTGTTTTGTTCTGTATGATCTGTGTTGTTTTCCATAATATAAGTGTGATACTGATGAAACTGCACACAAATTAAATTAAAACAACTTGCCTTTGAATGAAAATTGAAATAAAAATATAACCAAGCCAAAAAATTGCCTGGATTTTCTAGGTTATGTCAGCTGTCAAAGTGTCAACAAACCAAGGCAATACTTTTGTGACTGTTTTTTTAAGGCAAAAGGAATTGAGCCCATACAGCCACGTCTGATGTAAACAACTCTTTCAAGTCTTCATTAAATTCCTTTTAATGCTGGAGAATCTTCCACGCTTCTGTACTATCCGAATCAAAGAAGAAGGCGTCCCGGACGCAGTATGGCTCTTCAAAAACCACTAAACACTACGGTTCGGGCTGCAGCGTCTTATTGGACTTTACTTCACTGTCTTACACATTATTCACATCTTGTAGAAACACCATTCTTACTAGAAAAGCACAACCTATTGTAAAACAATTTGCAAAACAAAACGAAACAAAGCTGACGTGGATGCCACAAAAGCGCGGGAGAAACTCTCCAAGAGAGCGTTCAATAACCAGTTGAAATAATTCACGTTGACAATTGACCATGTTCCATCACCGCGTTAACAGCTGAAAATGTATCAGACTTATATTCTAAACAAGCAATGGAACGTGTACATTTGTCAACGTGAATAATTTCAACTGGTTTTGGACAGCACTCAACTCGCTTTATCCAACAATTAGAGTGCGTTCCAAAACCACATTGCACTGCTTGTGTCAAATAAAAGATTGTGTTGCGTTTTTAGAAATATTTTGCAGCAATGATTGTTTTTGATTAATTAGGTATTAATGCAAGAGATAGGATTTGAAATAGCTCTACATTGTGTGTGTGTGTGTGTGTGTGTGTGTGTGTGTGTGTGTGTGTGTGTGTGTGTGTGTGTGTGTGTGTGTGTGTGTGTACTCAGTAACATAGCTTTATTTCTCTCGCGCATCGCAAATTATGGTAGATATAACCATAGTCGTATTAATAAACGGATAGTTTCTAATTGTTATATGTTAGGCTAATGACCACTGTTGCTAAGCCTTAATAATATTTTTTTTAAATAGGCTTATGGCCTTTGTTGCCAAAGCCAATAAATAGAAAAGAGGACTATCGCAGTGTTACCGAACCTCCCGATTTTTCGGGAGACGGACGACATCCTAACTCCAGCAAGGATCTATCTACCGAAATGTTGATCAGTGATCACACAAATCAGTGAAAAAAGTCAAAAAATCCGGATGTTATCTGTGTGATCACTGATCACACAGATCACATCCGGATTTTTTGACATTTTTAAAGCCGACTATTGGCCAACTATGTTTATTTAAAAATATTTATAACGTTTTATGTTTTTTTTTTCAAAATCTCCCGATTTCAACCGAATTTTTTGACGACATTTCTACCGAAGTAGGTACCGAATTAATTTTTCTGGTTAGGGAACACTAAACTGTCAAATGATGGTGATTGTCATGTCGTAGAAATTACATCTTTTGTCTGTGGTGAATGTGTATGAATGTGGGTTTTTGCGATGTTTTTCTTTGATTTCTCTTAAATTTAATTTAAATATAACATTAAAAATGGATGAAGTTGCGAAATTAGAGCATCTTTCATTGGTATCTAAAATTTGCACTGAATTGGATAACCATTTGGGACTGAATGATAAAGATTTGGGTAAGTAACATATTTCATAACAATACATCTTACACATTTGTTGTAATTACTATACTATTGCTTAGTTTAACTCCCAGTATCGTATTTCAATTGTTGTTTATTGTGGTAAAGTAAAATTATCCTCTTTTACAGCTGAATTCATCATCGATTTGGCTGACAAAAACCCAGCTTTTGACGACTTCAAAAAAGCTCTCATTGAAAATGGGGCAGAATTTTCGGACTCATTTATGACTAATCTTCTACGTATCATACAGCATATGAAACCCGCAAACTCTGCTGCACATAAAAATGAAGCTGATAGTAACAGTTCATATCCACTAGCAGCCAAGTTTCCAGGTTTAGCCATACCCAACGAGAAACCTCATACATTTTGTTCTGATGAAAGTGAAGACGAGAAAGATGAGAAGAAGAATAAAAGAATAACAACAAAAGACATTTTTAAAGATGAAAAGAATAAACCAACCAATGATGTGGTCGTAGACCAAGCTATGGCTGAATTAGAGGCACTGGCGCCATCTTACACTGATACCAAAAAGGTGCAGCCGAAAAAAGAAGAGTTAGAAGATATAAAGAAAAGAGAAAGAAGTCACAGTAGAGATCGAAAAGAAAGCAGGACTAAGAGAAGAGAGAGTTCAAGAGATAGGAAATGTAAGCGAAGTAGAAGTAGAGACAAGAGAAGTCGTAGCACAGACCGGAGGAGTAGGAGTAGGGATAGAGACAGAAGGAGAATGTCTAGGAGTCGTCATCGACACAGATCAAGGTCTAGGGACAGGAAAAGGTCACATTCGAGAGGCTGGAGGTCAAGGTCTCGAAAGAGGTCTCACTCTCGTGACAGACAAGATCGTAAGAGGTCTCACTCTCGCGACCGACATGATCGAAAGAGGTCACACTCTCGTGACAGACAAGATCGTAAGAGGTCTCACTCACGTGACAGACAAGATCGTAAGAGATCTCACTCTCGCAACAGGCTAGATCGAAAGAGGTCTCACTCTCACGACAGGCTAGAAAAAGACAGATATGCAGACTACAATAAGAAGTCACGGAAGAAGAGTCCTGAGGTTGAAATGAGTGACGATCCTGAGCCAGGCAAAGTGAGTATAATAAAACTTTATTTACATACAAAACATTCTTTCATGGTTATCTAAAGTAACCATGAAAAAAATATTTGTTCTATTAATGGTGAAG
This sequence comes from Hofmannophila pseudospretella, assembly GCA_947369225.1. Taxonomy (NCBI): domain Eukaryota; kingdom Metazoa; phylum Arthropoda; class Insecta; order Lepidoptera; family Oecophoridae; genus Hofmannophila; species Hofmannophila pseudospretella. Next base: position 14,038,296 of record OX376314.1, on the reverse strand, counting down.
CACCACTTTGAAGATGGTGTCCTAGTGTGGGGACTATGGCTCATACGTCTATGGATTGTTCTTGTTTTTTGGTGCACAAAAAATTATTATTTTTTTAACTTCGTTTCATTAGGATTTTTTTGTTAATGTCAGATTTCCTTATTCTGTTCAAGAATTTTCTTGATTTTCTTTCAACAGTTTTTCTTCTGTATCTAGTTAATCAGCAATATTTCTAAATATAAAGATTTCTTGCTATTTTTTTCTACAGATTTATAATGGGCGAGTGGCAAACATAGTGCCGTTTGGCTGCTTCGTACAGATAGAGGGTGTCCGCAAGCGCTGGGAAGGGCTGGTGCATATTTCCCAGCTGCGCTCTGAGGGCAGAGTCACCAATGTGTCCGATGTGGTCAACCGTGGCGACAAAGTAAAGGTAACTATCAAAAAAGTTCCGTTTTTTGGTCCCTGTCAATGTTTAATTAATAGTGAATGCTATCAATATCAGCATAGCTGATAATAGCATGACAGTGGAACCATCTTTATCATAGGTAATACCAACTTTTCGCCGTAATATATTCCGGAAAATTCTGAAAAAAAAACGTCTCCGTCTCGCCACTTAAGTATCAGTTATTTTCTGAATTTTATAAAAATAACGTACATACATACATGACATCACGCTATGTCCCTTCCGGGGTAGGCAGAGAGAATGGAGCGCCTCGAATCTCTGTCTTGGCATGCTTCTCTTGCTTCCTCTACACTGTAGAGTCTAAAGTTAGTTTTTTTATTGTCATTAATGTCTAATTGTCTAGTGATCACTATCAATTTCAGAACTAGCTTAGGTTAACTTAACTTTGCGGTGGTAGATTTTAATGTGTGGGATCACCTGGGTTGGTATCACCCTTTTACCTATTTCTTCCCCAAAGCAGCAATGCTAGCATTGCTGTGTTTCGTTTTGAAGGGTAAGAGAGCTAGTGTAATTACCAGCACTCGAGGCACACCGTTCAACTTCTCAAGGTTAGCAGCGCATCGAAAACCCTCTAATAACATTATAGTGAGGTGAGATGTATATGGGCGACGGTGACCACTTACCATCAGGTGGCCCATTAACTTGTCTGTAAATACAATTAAAAAAAGAACTCACACCCCTACCCGAGGGGTAGACAGAGGAACCACCTTCATCATAGGTAGTTCCCACTTTTCGCCGTAACATTTGGTGGTTCTCCTTCCTGACTAGTGTCGTGACCTGACCGCTACCACCTCACGGACGACACTACTGCCGAGGCAAGGTTACACCACTAAGATCCTTAGCCGCCTCGTACCACACCTACGGGAAGAGTTGGGGTGATGCTATTCTTTATGGCCGGTACGACACGGCACTATGGCGGGCATTTTTAGAATTAGATAAATTTTAAATACTTTGGTTTCAGGTCAAAGTGCTGTCAATTACCGGGCAAAAAGTATCCCTTACCATGAAGGATGTGTGCCAGGATACCGGCAAAGATCTGAATCCGACATCACATGCGCATCTTGAGGTAAGTTCCAGTCATTCTAGCTAGAGCCTACATGTTTATTCATGTTAAATTGAAAAAGAGAATTCTGAAATAGCTAATAAACGAGTTTTGAAATGTAACTTACTAGGATTATGTTTCAATGAAGGGAATTTTTCCAAAATAGGTAATAATTACCCATCATAGGGTATTTATTCATAGCTTGACAGTTGAAATATTACTTGATAGTGCCAGTTCTAAAACTGTGTATCAGTTTAGCAATAAGGTATTGTCGAAAAATACTAATACACTTTGGTTCCACAAAGCGAACGTGACTTTGAATGTACCCTTATTATAGAAACTATAGTTACACCGATCTATAATTTAATTTAATTTCTTTATTAGGTAAACACAACTGATTACAACCATAGAAATTACAGAAAAATCAATATAAAGTTATGAGCTAGGTCGTAACCCTTAACGTGTAAACACAGCATGGTTAGGAAGTAGAAAATGTATTGTTGTACAATATTGAGTTATGGAAAAATACTATTGAATGTAATGACTAAAAAACTTATGCCTATTTGAAAAATAAAAATAATAAAGTAAAGACTATAAAGTAGGTACGTGGATAGTTCACTTGAGGACATCCTCAACCCGTCTTTTAAAAACTAATGTCCTAGGATCAAATAAGTCAATCGATGGGATAGGGATGTCTATATTAGGGATTTTACGGAGCTTCGACTCCGACTCCGAAAGGTCGGAACTTCCGATTGATTTTACACCTCCGACCTCGACTTCGGCTCCGATAATTTTGAATCGGAGGTTATACCGAAGATTTGTGAGCAAACATATTCAAATATCAATATTTTATTAAATAGTGTATACATTTATTTATTAATAGTTATGTATTTCCTACACTACTCTCTAAACTTAAAGGAACATGTTTTATTGCCGCAAACGTCATCATTAAAAAAAAATGGCCAGTTCAGCTATAAAAATTAAAAAAACGGTTTAAATTTGAACTTCTTCTGAACATCTCTCTTCTACCTCCGCCTCCGACTTCGGTTCCGACTCCGACAAATCAAATTTAAAACCTTCGGTTTCGACTCCGGTTCCGGTAAAACCACCTCCGTAATATCCCTAATCTATATTTTTAATGTAGTTTTCATTTATTAATTTTAATGTACCTACTTTAATTTAATTTTTATTTATTTATTAATCAAAAAAATAACAGACAATAATCCAATATAATAATAAGTTGATTATGTGCGGGCAATTTTATCTTCTTTTAGTTTATTCTTACTTATTATTTTCTTGTACCTTCTGACCAGTAACTGATTATGCTTGCAGGCTGAACGCGAAGGGCGCAACCCCGACCGGCCGCCGCCCGCCGCGACCGTGCTCGCCGGCCTGCAGGGCGCGCTCGACCCTGACGAGGACTCCAGCAGAAAGAGGGTCACCCGCATCTCCAGCCCGGAGAGGTGGGAGATCAAACAGGTATGTTAGGTTACAGTAGCGTTGCAAAACCATCCATTGTTTCGTAGCCGATAGTTTTCAGTTCAAAACACCCGCACTATCGATAGTATTATTCCAACTTTTGACTGTTTTTGGCAGGGCCGTCTTAAGCCTATTCGGCGCCGGGGTGCGGGGCTCAGCCTGCGCTCTCTTAGACCGGGGGCCGCCTGAAAAAAAAACGAACCCATCGAGAAAGAAAATGACGTATAGGTACCTTTCTTTGAGTACGTTCAACTTCACTTGGTCGGCCATTCCGTATCCTGGATGGTTAAGAAAAAATACGTTTTTGGTCGTACTGCAAAAACTATCAGGAAAAGTTGAGGCTTACCAAGTGTTGTTGAACACATCGAAGTAAGGTTTCTTGATGGATTTGTTTTTTTTACAGTCGGCCCCTTTATTTTCTTTTACACTGCAGCGTGGCTCGCGATGCACAACTGACACGCTGCAGTATGAAAGAGGTCCTAAGTTCCCAGTCAACCAAGAAAACACAATACACGTAATTTACATAATTTATTTCTTTAAAAAACAAATCTTGAATTATACAAATAAAAAATAAAACTATTCTCCATTCGAGACATTATGCCAATTTTCTGGAATTAACACTCTAGGAAAGGTAAGGTCTTACTTCTTAAAAAAAGTGAAGATTTTTGAACCTCCTAATTATTACACTTTTGCCTGCCTGAAGATGATTTATCGAAACCGGTCGCAATAATTTGTAAATCTGGTAAGTAATGTAAAGGTTGATCTGCTGCTTACTGTACATTCATCAAACGAACTCAATTTTTCTTGCTCTTGAGTTAGCAAAATTTTTAATTAAATCATTAATTTTTGTATCAATTTTGGATTCAATACTTATAATAGCTAAGTTTGTTAGTCTGTCTTGGGTCATGGTTGACCGAAGATAATTTTTTATTAATTTTAATTTTGAAAAGGATCGTTCCCCTTCAGCTACTGTAACAGGCAGTGTTAAATATATTCGTAGAGATGTTGAGATATTAGGAAATGAGGAGATCAAATTATTAGAATATATATAGCTTAAAATATCAGTGGGAGTACTTGTTGATGCATTGGGAAAAAATATTGGCAGCAATTCTAATTCATTATATAAATCCTCTCCGTCAATATCAGATCTATTTTTAGCGCTGCCCCGGCACGGCAGAGATGCGGGTTCGAGTCCCAGCTCGGGTCGAAATTTTTTCAGTACTTTTAAATTTTTCAAATTTATTTTATTTTTAGTATTAGTTGTTATAGCGGTCAGAGAAATACACAATCTGTGAAAATTTCAGCTCTCTAGCTATCACCGTTCATGAGATACAGACAGACAGACGGACAGCGAAGTCTTAGTAATAGGGTCCCGTTTTTACCTTTTGGTACGGGACTCTATAAAATATACAAACAAGGGTCAAAGAGTCATCAAGGTTTGGGAAGGTATGTATAATTTAAAAAATATTTACCCCTGCCGGAATTCAAACCCGAGACCTTCGGCACAACAGTCAGTGTTACGTACGATCAATGGTGTTTATAACCATTGCGCCTTCCGGTGCGCAATCCGCAAAATACCTAACAACAATAGGTAGGAACTGAGTAACTTAGTACGGGATCGAACCCAGGCAAGCAGGATGCACCAGCGGTATAGTAATTATTTATACCAACCAACTAACTGAACTTACCAGGTCGAAAGAAAGAGTCAATCGGGGAAGTTAGCTTCTTAATTTTTTCTTCTTTCTCCAGTTTTCTTTTTCTGTTTTGAGCACCTGATGGTTTCTTTTTACCATCCCCCAATTCGGCCATCTACAATAAAATCAAATTTTAATTTAATATTTTTTTTTACTCTAAAATAAAGTACTTACCTAGGAAGGTTCTTATCAATCATTAACATTGAGAGTTTGTATTGTATTTTTGCGATTATAAACAAATAAACATGACTCTCTCTCATGAACAAATGCATATGCTTACATAGATTTTAAATTTCTAAAGAAAAATCGAAAAATTTAAGACACAGGCGGGAATCGAACACACAACCTACTAAGCCCACAACAATCTCTTCCAGGCAACCTAGAAGGAATCCGATCTCTTCCGGTATTGTACCTATGCATTGTATTTTAATTTTAAACGACGATTTCTCGACAATCGAACGTACCTTTGTACGTAGATTCGGACACCCGGGCGCCCCTCCAGCTCACCGCTGGACAGACGAAGTCGGTAGGCGCCTCACCTAGGTATTTGAGGGAGGATGGACGAGAACTGTGTGCTGTCATGTGGGTTATTGGTGGCTGACGATGATAATAATTGTAAGTATACTTAATCTACCTAAAAGTCCAAAAAACTTAAAGTGACTTACCTTGATATTTTTTCTCTTATTTGAAGAAGTTTCAATTAATTAACAAAGCACTATTAGATGAGTATTGTTACACATACACTTAACACTGCACTCATTACATTAAGGATTCACTAGATCTTCCGTGCTAATCCGACGGTTGTCGCAAATGAAATGAGCTATCGAATTTAACTACATAAAAAGAAGAAATCAGATCAATCAAACACCGACACTTACCTATGCGCTCAAATGAACTTACACCTAATTGTTAGTGATTAAAGATCATTTTTCTTTGAGGGCAAATTACTATCGGCTATGCTTTGATAGACGCACAGCACAGGTGCCGCACCGCGCGCCCATTTAAAATGAACTTAAACTTCATTGACTTAGAGATCATTTTGCTCCAAGAGCGGGCGAGCGGGCGGCAATGTGTCAAAGGTCAGATCACTCTCTTTGTATAAGAGATTTTGCCGCGCGCGCGCGTTGTATAAATAAAAATGTTACTCTTGTAGTAATAAGAGTCATTTTAGCTTGCACATCATGAGCGTTATGACAAGCGCCGAAAGCGTAAAACAATTATTATTGTTGATGTCAATTTTTTTTCAATTTCATTTTGCGTATACGTTTTTGTCGTAACAAGTAGGTAATATGAAACTGTGCAGTGGCGTTAAGTTCAATTAAATAGGTAGGTATCTAAATATTCAGCGCTCGGCAGGCGCCCCCGGGCGCTCCGCGCCCGGGTGCACCGCACCCCTTGCACCCCCTGGTAAAGACGGCCCTGGTTTTTGGATAATATTATGGATAGATTCATACTTTTTTTTTAGTTTGAACTCTTCGATCTTTCTAAGTCGTATTTCTCATTGCTGAGGGTCGTGATCATTCTAAGGAATTATTAACATAGAACTACTCTCGTGGCAGATTTAATGGGGTACCATTGCCTTCCCCATTTCAAACACTGGTTATCTCAGTGTGCAGGTTTCCTCACGATGTTTTCCTTCACCGTCAGAGCAGTCGGTAAATGTACGTAAGTCTTTCGAAAAAACCGAAAAACTCATTGGTACATGACATTGCCTGGTTTCTAACTCGGACCTCCCGCACGGGAGTCCGACGTCCTAACCACGTCGCCAACGACGCTCTAAAACTACTACTATCGATACTATCAACACCAAATCAAAAGTAATGATAGATAGATAGATAGGTAGAAACACTTTATTGTACACAAAATCAGGAAAAGTAAAAACTACAGGAATAATAGCACGATATGTACAAAGGCGGCCTTATCGCTTAAAGCGATCTCTTCTAGGCAACCTGTGAAATTAATTAGACATTAAAGAGATTAGCGACAGTGTAGTGTGAAGATATGAAAAAGGTTACTATTACTTAATACACAGTAAATTTAGTAAAATAATGTATAGGGGATGGGTTATTGTCATCATTATCAACATCATCAGGCTATTTATTCATTGTCTCTGCTGGGGCATCTAACCCCCTCCCCCTCCCTAGTTACGACACTACTGAATAAGCCTGTATGCGAAATTTTAGTTGCGGAACTTTTACCACAGTCGTAAAATTTTACGATGCCTCACTACGGAAATTTAGCCGGCCGTGACAGGAGTTTTAAATTGCTGTGTATTTGTTTCACAGATGATATCATCAGGCGTCATCGACAAAAGCGAGATGCCCGACTTCGACGAGGAAACCGGCCTACTACCTAAGGACGAAGACGGCGAGGCCGACATTGAAATAGAACTCGTGGAGGACGAGCCACCATTCCTCCAAGGCCACGGCCGAGCTTTACACGACCTCTCCCCGGTCAGGATCGTGAAAAACCCTGACGGTTCCCTAGCCCAAGCCGCTATGATGCAATCCGCGTTAGCTAAAGAACGCAGAGAACAAAAAATGTTACAAAGGGAACAGGAAATGGAGAGCCTACCGACTGGTTTGAACAAGAATTGGATCGATCCGTTGCCAGAAACTGATGGCAGGGCTCTGGCGGCTAACATGAGAGGCACTGGTATCACTCCTCAAGACTTGCCGGAGTGGAAGAAGCACGTGATTGGCGGGAAGAAGTCTTCGTTCGGAAAGAAGACGAACCTGTCGTTGTTAGAGCAAAGGCAGTCGCTGCCTATTTATAAGCTGAGGGATGAGTTGACGAAGGTAAGTGACAAGAAACCTCCAATTATAGTTTTATAAGTCATTTTTTAAACTACTACTGGCTTCAGAAGTTATCGCTAACGAGCAGACACCTTACATATTACATGTTGACAAGTAATAATATTGAACTTATACTATTGGCCGCGGATAATATTGAACCAAGGCCAAAAATGTATATTTCGACCGACGCTTGTATAGTGCTTTTCTCAAATAATGCGAGAAAATAAAAATAATCACTTTCCAAATACTAATTCCAAGTCGAAAGTATACTAGGCGTCCATAAAAGGAAAGAAGTGTCCTTGTCAGTAGGAGCTGGAGCTGCTCGCGCTGGTGGTGACGCGCGACCTGTGCACGCAATCGAATGAAATCTTTTTAGTCCGTACCGCACTGCGTTTTGATGTTACAATTCGAATTTAAAAAGTAAAAAACAAAAGAGAGAGAATTCGTGGCCTTAGCCCGGTAAGGATGTATGAAAATCCATAACTGTCGTCAATTTAAAAAAAAAAGTATTTGGCTTCGAGACAGGAAGTATGTACTTCCCTGGCTAAAAATTCGAATGTATTGAGCACATATCCGAGCATCTTTGAGAATATTTTTTTAATGGCATGAATCTGACTGAATGTGTTAATATAAACCATCGGAAATATATGTGGACCTGAGCGAAAGGGTATGCTGGAGCATTCGACACTCCAAGTCCAGCGGCTACGGAATTGTTACGCTCACACATATTGACGTATCTATGCGATTGAATGAGATAGACTATCGATTTTGGCATGCAACCAAAGATGCCGTAATCACTTCCAGGAACACAGATATTCCCGATGGGTAGTAGAGTTATGAGGAAAGAAATAAGAGCGCTACTAATACTAGAATTACTGTTTATTATTACGTCCATGATAACTGTAAAAACTTACCATCTACTTAGTCATACTCATTTTTTTTAAACCATCGGGACACCAGGAACTCTTGGTCACGTCATGCTTTTACAATAAATTTAAAATTCAACCACAATTCATGTTAACTATAAACATAACTGGACAGGAGCGAACAGACCAGCCGAATTACATTTAAAAATTTGGCTAAAAAAATTAAGATTGTAGCAGCTGTAAAGGGCCTTTGTTTTAACTTCACAGGCTGTAGCTGACAACCAGATCCTCATAGTAATCGGCGAGACCGGGTCCGGCAAGACGACTCAGATCACGCAATACCTGGCCGAATGCGGTCTGACCGCGCGCGGGAAGATCGCGTGCACGCAGCCGCGTCGTGTGGCTGCCATGTCTGTAGCCAAGCGAGTGGCCGAGGAGTTCGGCTGCCGGCTCGGGCAGGAGGTCGGCTACACCATCCGGTTCGAGGACTGTACCAGCCCTGAGACTGTTATCAAGTGAGTAGACTGACATGACTGGTGTTAAATTTGTGTGTTACCTTATACCCCATCACAGATTTTCAGGATCAGTGGCATAGTATAATTTTGAGATATTCGTATATCTTTTTACAACTGATGTGCTGTCTATAGGTAAACCTCTTAACTGTGGTATCGCCTGTGCGATAAGAGGGGTGCGGGGCGGGATGACAGAAGACTAGTGGGCGGCAGGCCCCAACCCCCATCCGCTCGCCCTCTGTTGCAGGCAATACCACAGTTAAAGCGGTTTACCTATAGCTTACTGTTGTAGGTTTATTATCCTTCCGAGGAAGGGGTGTTATTAGTTTGATGCGTTTGTCTGTGGCATCATAGCAATTGGTAAGCGGGATCTCTACAACAGTAAATTTCTTAAATTTTTATTTTATAGTTATGTCTTCTTTTCTTACAAAATACTTTAATTCCTCTCAGGTACATGACAGACGGCATGTTACTCCGCGAGTGCCTCATGGACCTCGATCTCAAGACCTATTCCGTCATCATGTTGGACGAGGCTCACGAGCGAACCATTCACACCGACGTCTTATTCGGCCTCCTGAAACAAGCGGTCCAGAAACGACCAGAACTGAAACTTATCGTAACCTCAGCTACCTTGGACGCTGTGAAATTCTCCCAATACTTCTTTGAAGCACCAATCTTTACCATTCCAGGACGGACATTCCCCGTAGAAGTGTTATACACTAAAGAACCAGAAACTGATTATTTAGACGCGTCTCTGATCACAGTAATGCAGATACATTTGAGAGAACCACCCGGGGATATTTTACTGTTCCTGACTGGTCAAGAGGAAATCGACACGGCCTGCGAGATACTTTATGAGAGAATGAAGTCCTTAGGCCCTGATGTGCCTGATCTGATCATTCTTCCAGTATACTCCGCATTGCCATCAGAAATGCAGACCCGTATATTTGAGCCTGCACCGCCTGGGTCTCGAAAAGTGGTGATAGCTACGAATATAGCTGAGACTTCGTTGACGATTGATGGCATTTATTACGTGGTAGATCCAGGGTTTGTGAAGCAGAAAGTGTATAACTCGAAGACGGGAATGGACTCGTTGGTTGTGACTCCGATTTCGCAGGTATGTACAATTTTTATTATTCAATTATTTTTTTAACTTACATAAGTAGGTACAGGTAAGAGATACGCGTATGTATTTGAAGATGTAACCTGACCCAGGGCTCAAAATATATGCACTCACTCACCCTTATTCAATGTCTGGCTATCTAACTCCCAACTAGGTTTCCCTGTGTGTGGGATATCAGAAATCCATTCATGTGTCTCACTCGATACGTTTTAATTTACACTCAAGCACTGCACTTTTATTTACTTTAAAATTACTTGAACACCAAAAACAGTTTTTTTTTCTTGAACGTGTGACCCTGCTAGTGATTTACACTCTTCAATTTGGCCAATGACCGTGTTAGAATCTTGAAAATCACTCGAACGTTTTGCCGTCTGTTTTTAAATAAACAGTTTACCAACGTCGAAATTAAGGGAGAGTCGTGATTATTATTTTTAAATTAATTGACATGATTTTAAGACATTTCGTCTACTAATATATATCGCGTATATATATTATAGTTTATTACAGTTTTACAAACTTTGACATTTTGGATAGGTTGATCTGTGGTTGACTGTAATTGATGAAATCTTTTCAGGAATCGCAATCCGTATTGTAGACCGATTTAACTTTAACCACAAACTATTGTCATGGTTAAGAGCGTCGGTGGCACAGTGGCTAGGACACCGGACTCCCATGCGGGTAGTCCAGGTTCGAAACCATGCAGTGCCGTGTACCAATGAGTTTTTCGTACTTTACGAAGACTTACGTACATTTACCGACTGCTCTAACGGTGAAGGAAAACATCGTGAGATACCTGCACACTGAGATGACCATTGTGTAAAATGGGGTTGGCACAAAAGATCAACAAGGGTCGAAGTGCCGCTGGGGTTATTACCGGCCCCCTATCATAAGTTAAGATAAAATATTGTCAGTTTAATTTATTTTATTTATTAGGTAAACACAACAGATTACAACCATAGAAATTACAGAAAAATCAATATAAAGTTATGAGCTAGGTCGTAACCCTTCACGTGTAAACACAGCATGGTTAGGAAGTGGAAAATTGATTGTTGTACAAAATTGAGTTGGGAAAAAATACTATTGAATGTAATGACTAAAAAATACATATTGAGAAATAATAATAATAATAACTTTATTATTTTTGTTTGTTAAGTTTGCTGTAATGTAAAACCTTTGTTATTTGTGTCACCAGGCGGCGGCTAAGCAACGTGCGGGGAGAGCGGGCCGGACTGGCCCCGGCAAGTGTTACCGACTGTACACAGAGCGCGCCTACCGAGACGAGATGCTGCCCACGCCCGTGCCCGAGATACAGCGGACCAACCTCGCCACCACCGTACGTAGTGTGTTTGTTACTCACTGAGTACACAACTAGTGTTACCGGTGCTCGGGTTTCAGTTCTGAGATTGTGATATTTTGTAATACGGACCTCCCGCATGGGAGTTCGGTGTCCTAGTTACTGTGCCACCGACGCTCTATGTATTCCTTTGCTGTGTGTACGAGCCATTACGAACGTGTATTCTTAAAAAGCTAACCCCTACAAAACTTCAGGTGTTGCAACTGAAGACGATGGGCATCAACGACCTGCTCCACTTCGACTTCATGGACGCGCCGCCAGTCGAGTCTCTCATCATGGCTCTGGAGCAACTCCATTCGCTGTCGGCTCTCGATTCAGAAGGACTTCTCACCAGGCTTGGACGCAGGGTACGTACATTTTCTGTCATTTCATTACAGAATTAAATTATTTCTGGATCCCAATTCTATTGCTTTACAACAACAAAAAATCCATTTAAGCAAGGATTACGCTTTCGTATCGATCCAACTTTAACTACAAATCGTATTCTGCTAACACCACGCTAACACATAAGATATTTCATTTATTTGTCTTCTGGTACTTACGGCACACTTAAACATGTACTTAAAATTAATTCAGATTTATTACTTATTGTTTATAGTGTAGGTATACAAACTAATATCTGGTTCGTTAGCACAATGCACCAGAGGCACCACAGTCAGTATAAAACTAATCCCATAAGTACCTATCTAATAATTAAAAATAATAATACTTAAACAGTAATAGCTGCTGTAAAGAAGCATTGTCAAATAATCAAAATTGTAGAAACAGTAATAGCTGCTGTAAAGGGCCTTCATTGGTTGGACCATATCGATCGATCATTGGTTGGACCAAAACTAAAAAAGAAACCATGTAATAGTAGAATTGGGCTCCAGTAAGTTAAGGGCAGCATTTCTGCATTCTTTTAAAAACCAAAACTATCGCGGTTCTTTCATACCATAAATATTTTTCTCTAGATACACATTCATACACATTATCTTGATACCAATAGGTCATTGAAAACCATGTCGCCCAAAATGAAGCCGGCAACTGTTATTATATACCCAGAAATATCGAATCTACAATCTGGATTTAAAAATTCTCTGGCTTCTACATTGTGCCTATTGTTGCAGATGGCCGAATTCCCTCTCGAACCGAATCTCTCCAAGATCCTCATCATGTCAGTGGCTCTACAATGCTCCGACGAAATCCTCACGATCGTCTCCATGCTCAGCGTCCAGAACGTCTTCTACCGACCGAAGGACAAACAAGCCCTGGCAGACCAGAAGAAAGCCAAGTTCAACCAGCCCGAAGGAGACCATCTGACGTTGTTAGCAGTGTATAACAGCTGGAGGAACAATAAATTCTCGAATGCGTGGTGTTACGAGAACTTTGTGCAGATCAGAACGTTGAAACGGGCTCAGGATGTGAGGAAGCAGTTGCTTGGCATTATGGATAGGTAAGGTTTGATGTTCTTTGTATTAGAATGTTTTGAGTATACATACATACAAATCTTCACGCTGTCCCTTGCGGGGTAGGCAGAGAAAACTGAGCGCCACGAATCTCTGTCTTGGCACGCTTCGTCGTTTCACGCATGCTCGCCGTTGGGGTCGTCTGCTCTGTAAATTAAAATCAAAGAACACTGTCAATCTAATTTTCAAAGGTCAGGACGAGCCCGGCTTTTCCTTCCACTCACTTCTTCGTATATTAGTTTGTAGTCAGTATGTAGTCTCTTTAAAAAATACACAGAACATTAAAAAAACCATTATAATATGTACAAAGGCGGGCTTATCCCATAGGGATCTCTGCTTTCATGGTGGGTAAGGTTTAGTTTATTATTATTAGTTTTAAGTATACTTCTCTTCTAAGTCGTATTCCTCATTGCTGAGGGTCGTGATCATTCCAAGGAATTAATCACATAGAACGACTCTCGTGGCAGATTTAATGGGGTGGTTTTCCATTGCCTTCCCCATTTCACACACTGGTTATCTCAGTGTGCAGGTTTTCTCACGATGTTTTCCTTCACCGTTAGAGCAGTCGGTAATTGTACGTATATCTTTCGAAAAAACTGAAAAACGCATTGGTACATGACATTGCCTGGTTTCGAACTCGGGCCGAGCATGGGAGTCCGACGTCCTAGCCACGGCGTCACCGACGCTCCAAATTTTAAGTATAACCCGTCAGCAATATTTGTGGACCTGGGGTAGTGATCATGGCATTGTATCAACATACATAGATCGAAAATCGCATCTCGTTCACTCACATCATCATCATCAGCAGCCTACTCTAGTCCACTGCTGGACATAGGCCTCTCCCAGGGCGCGCCATTGAGCCCGATCTTCGGCTCTTCTCATCCAGTCGCTGCCAGCCACCTTGCGCAGATCGTCGTTCCATCTAGCAGGGGGGCGTCCCACACTACGTTTGCCCAAACGCGGTCTCCACTCCAGAACTCGTCTACCCCAGCGGTTGTCGGTTCTGCGACAGATGTGACCGGCCCACTGCCACTTCAGCTTGCTAATCTTATGAGCTATGTCGATGACTTTTGTTCTATGCCGGATCTCCTCATTTCGGATTCGATCCAGCAGTGATACTCCGAGCATAGCTCTTTCCATAGCACGCTGAGCAACTTTCAATTTGTGAACCAGTCGCACCGTCAGTGTCCACGTTTCGGCTCCGTAGGTCATTGCTGGTAGGACGCACTGGTTAAAGACTCTTGTCTTTAGACATTGAGGTATGGGCGACGAGGAGATGTGACGTAACTTCCGAAATGCTGCCCAACCCAGCTGAATTCTTCTGTCGGCTTCCTTCTCGAAGTTGTTTCTACCTAATTGCACAGTCTGCCCGAGGTAGACGTATTGTTGCACAACTTCGAGGGCCGTACCATCGACGATAATCGGTCCCGGAACGACATGGTCATTGAACATGACCTCACATACATTCATTCATTTCATATATTAAAATGCATTACAATGTCATACAGCACGGAGCCAAAATTGGAATTGTAGTCAGTCATACATGAGAAGTTATCATGTCAAATTTTAAATTATATACATCAAATAAATGATGAATACACATACATGTACATATATATACATGTTGAATGTTGAGTCGAAAAAATATTATTTAACCATTGTAATGTAATAACGGGCTGTTTTCCGCAACCGACGTCTACCGCGTCTATTCTTCGTGTGGTAATCCGATATTAGATAGCCTGCTCTATACCAATAGAGCTTTCTTTTCTTTCTACCAGTGAATCCGATGACTCACCTCATAAGTGGCGAAACATTATTCACTGCTAGTTAGCTCAGTCAATCAGTCAGCTAGTGTCTTAACGATTTTGTAACATATCTTTAATTGTAACAGGCACAAATTGGACGTAGTCTCAGCGGCTAAGAACACAGTGAGAATCCAGAAGACGATCTGCTCCGGATTCTTCCGGAACGCTGCCAAGAAGGACCCCCAGGAAGGATACCGCACCCTGGTGGACAGCCAAGTGGTCTACATCCACCCCTCCAGCGCACTCTTCAATAGGCAGCCGGAGTGGTAAGTACTTCACCATAAATATCAGAAATAAGGGATACAAAGAAACCACCAGAGGGACTTAAACCCACGCTTTAACTTAAATTGAAATTTTAAGTTGTAATTCTGGAATTTGAATATGTGATTGACACATTGCTTGTAAAGTGGCCAATGTGTGTATCTTTGTAATCTCCACGACACAGGCAACGCCTAGTGTGGAGGTTATAGTTTAATGTGAAATGTTTAATATGTTGTAAAAAAAAAAACAATCACGGCTTAACTGTAGCTGGCGAGTTATCCTTTTTCCTACAGTAGTGGCTAAGTAATCTGGTGATCTGGTAATTCCTTTCTTCCTCATAGGAATCTACATCGTATAGAGGTATAGATTACTAGGCCCTATTTATATCGAAGCGACAATGGTAGCAATAATAACTAGATAGAAAACTATGGTATAGACGGATCAAATTCACTTTTGGATCATTGTGGTGCACCATTCCTTTGGCATTTTATCTTAGTTGGAGTCTTAAGATTCTATTTTAATTTACATTGAGAGCCTAAGGCTTCTTCTTTCTCTTCGCTTAATGGCAATTTCGAAGATACTTTGTTAAAATTCTGCCAACACTGTGTCGGATTACAAATGTCTGACTTAAAAGTTAAACATGCAGTGCAGGTTTCCTCGCGATTAGGGCAGGGGTTCCCAAAACGTGCGCCGCGGCGCCCCGGGGCGCCGTGGAGGGTAAACAGGGGCGCCGCGAGGCTCTCCTGTTTTCTCTTCTCTGGAAGCTAAAATTGCTTATGTAAAATGAAAAGATATTAATTAAATAAGCAAGTCGACAGTTCATATGTGAATGATCAAGCACCTTTTTCTGTTACTGCATTTCATATTTTTCTGTGAAATTTAATATGAGGTTTACATGGCCCCACATTGTAAGGTTCAAGTAAAGAGTTGTTTTCATTTAACTATACACATACGTTTTGACTAGGGCGCCGGGACAAAATACCAAACCTGTAAGTGCGTCGCGAACTGAAAACGTTTGGGAACCCCTGGATTAGGGTCTACATCCTTAAATTACTATGGAACTTATAAGGGATACTTACTAAATAAGGGATTCAAATAAAGAAAACGGTCACCTCAGAAAACCGTTGCATTCGCTAGTCTCAAGCTCATTCCTTTTCATACTAAATACAGCTTCCTTTCATTCCCCCAGGGTAATCTACCACGAGCTTGTTCAAACCACCAAGGAGTACATGCGCGAAGTGACCACGATCGACCCCAAGTGGCTCGTCGAGTTCGCCCCGGCTTTCTTCAAGTTCTCCGACCCCACCAAACTGTCCAAGTTCAAGAAGAACCAGCGTCTCGAACCTCTGTACAACAAGTATGAGGAACCCAACGCTTGGAGGATCTCTAGAGTGCGCAGAAGGAGAAATTAGTGTTGTGCGTAATCTGGTGTATGTAAAATCGTAAAAGTAAAAAAAATATAAAAATTAGGTTAAGTAATGTAATGGTTGTTTCATTTTCTTGCTTTTCCCGAGCTGATCTTAGGTTTACGCTAATGTTACGGGAATGGGTGACTGCCGGACGCATTTCGTGGTAATCTGTACCTACTCAAAGAGAGATCATAATTGAGGTTTAGATTTATGTGGGGTACACTCATGAAAAAAAGGAGTGATTTTTTTGTTCCGTGGGTACATTGAATACGTAGATGAGAGTTTTTGTCGCAGCGTAGCCTAGACTGCAGTTTATCCCCTACTCTAAAATGTATTCATTCATACAACGAGAAAAAACAGGATGCCGCGATTCGCCGTCGCTATAGCTTGACCACATGCTTTACTGCGTCTGTGGCTGCGCGGCAAGACGCAGGGGCGGAGCGGCCGCTCTATTTTCTACTTTTATGTTTTTGCACGGTAACGGCACGTTGTACCGTCACGATTTAACAGGAAAGCAAAATGTATGATAGACGCTTTTTAATTTCCATCGTTGCCGTGGCACACCTAAGCTCACTGTCAAATCGTCACGGCAAAGTTGAGTGTGTAGTGGTAGCGTGTACCTACAAGATAAATAAAGCCCCGCGCCTCCCACCCCGCTTTCCATCTACTAATAGGTAAATTATAAAAGTGTTAACCGTGGACTTGTCATAGGTATTCCCAAACCAGGTAAACCGCGCTCCGAACCCACCAGTTATCGCCCCATCAGTCTCCTCAAGACAATGGGGAAGGTCTACGAAAGACTTCTCAATAATCACCTCCATGACATTGCCAAGTCCAAAGGCTTAATCCCTGACGTCCAGTTTGGCTTCAGACCCGGACACTCGTGCGTCCAGCAGGTGCACCGCATCACGGAACACATACTGGAGGGACTCAATTATTCGCGTAAGCCGAACCCCACAGGGGCGCTATTCTTCGACGTGGCGAAGGCGTTCGATAAAGTCTGGCACAACGGTTTGATATACAAGTTATACCAAATCGGGGTGCCGGATCGTCTCGTACTCATACTACGGGACCTCCTCAGGAATCGAACCTTTCGCTACCGCGTCGAGGGATCGCTCTCCTCCCCTCGCCCAATCAGAGCCGGAGTCCCCCAGGGCTCCGTCCTCTCGCCACTCCTCTTCTCGCTGTATACCAGCGACTCCCTCGCCATCCAAAGGTAGAACTCGCGCTATTCGCGGACGACACCGCTCTCTACACCTCTGATAGGAACAGGCCTCGTATCACCCGGATTCTCCAATTCGCCGCCACCGCCCTAGGCGAATGGTTTCGGAAGTGGAGAATCGAGGTGAACCCTGACAAAAGCGCCGCCATTCTCTTCGCTAGGGGTCGTGCCCCTGATACGACCACCCATGTTCGGAATAACATAGGGCAACTCTCACTTTTCGGCAGACCTATCCCATGGGAGAAAAAGGTCAAATATCTAGGAGTCACCCTTGATAGAGGTATGACCTTCGAGCCACACGTAAAACGCGTCCGCGACCGCGCAGCATTCATTCTCGGCCGGTTACACCCGATGCTAGGCAAGGGGAGTAAAATGTCACTTAGAAATAAGTTGACAATTTACAAAACTTGCATCCGTCCAATCCTCACGTACGCAAGCGTGACATTCGCGCACTCTTGCCACATTCGCCACCTTCAGGTTATCCAAAATAGGTTCATGCGTAGAGCAATCGGTGCTCCATGGTACCTACGTAACGTAGACCTCCATCACGATTTGGAACTCCCCACGATCGCTCAATACATGAAGTTAGCGTCTCGACGCTTCTTCGAGCAAGCTCCCCACCACCCAAACCCTCTAGTAGTAAGCGCCGCCGCTTATTCCACTAACGGTTTACCGACATCCCGTCGACGACGTCGGCCTAGACACGTCCTAGACGACCCCGATGACGCCCTCACGATCTCCATCGCGGAAGCCACTCCCCCACCCGATAGTAGTTCACACACAGCACCTACATACCGCCCGCGCCGGCGCGGGCGGCGACCCGCTTCTGGCGCTTACAGGCGTATCGGCGTATTCCAGGCCGCTTCTCCCCGACCCCTCCCTCCCCAGCGACGTACTAAGCCGAAGTCCGTACCCACCTGGGTGCCCTTAGGCAGTCGCTTCTAATAGTAGTTTTTAAGTCCTCCTCTAGACTGGAGCGCACTTAGCGCTCGCCCCGAAATCCCCGGTGAAGCTGTAAAGGTCATTAGGACCAACAGCAATTATCAGTAAGAAAAAAAAAATTCGTAGAAAAACATAACGCAAACTGTCAATATCTTGGACATATTATGGTCTAATCTGTGGTCAAGATTCAATTTGTCTCGCTTGCTCCACTCAATTTTTGGATTGTGCACAAAAAATGAGCCCTAAAACGTAATAAAAACCCCTTTGAAATAGATTAAAATTGATCGTGGTTTAGTTTAGGAGCAAATTGCACGAGTATGGAGTTCCTTTCTGAGGTTATCGGCGAAACCTTGATTCTCGGGATAGACTCCTTGATTTTGGGGTTCTGCGTCAAACAGCTGAGCAAATGTAAACATATCCTCAATGCTCTGCAGGTAAGCTCTTCAGAATATCCATTAGATATGACAAAAATGTGGTGTGTATGTTTTTTTAAATTATAACCTTTATTATAGAGAGAAGACCTAAACTTTATGTCCACTAATTACTTAGAGCGGAATAGTGTGCAGCCGAACGTCCCAGTGCTGTTTTAAACTTTAAGCAAGTGCTAAACACAATTTTTTAGATAAATTAGGTAGTTAACTCCTAAATGTAAAAAAATGATGCTAATTGCTACCACAGTTTTGTCTATTTCCTGAATTTCTTCTGCATTTGGAGTGTATTCCAAAACCAGTTGAAATTATTCTTGTTGCTGTACACGTTATATTGCTTGTGTCCAATATAAAGTATAATTTTCAGCTGTTAACACGGTTATGGAACATGGACAGTTGTCAACGTGAATTATTTCAACTGGCTATGGAACACTCTCTTAAATGCAATTCTCATTTTTATTACATTTATACCTAGATGGTAACCTAATTACGACGGGTTATTATATTAAATTACTCATTGCATCATATTATACCTACATTGAGTGGCCTTTTGAAGTATAATTTGAACTTTCAATTAAATACTCTGATAAATATTTACACAGACAATGCCTAAATGCTACAGGTAACACAAATTGTTCTGGCTACCTACCAGTACTTCACCTTCATGTGTTTTCCAGTACTTGACATTGATAAAATTATTGTATCTGACTAGAATATAAATCATATTTAAAATAATTTAATTAAATGTTTTGAATTTTTGTTATTCTAATTTCTTAATTAAGTAGAACATGGAATACAGAAATGAAATGATATGGAGTAAAATGTTTAGGCCAAGGACAATAGCACTTGTATCCTTGACCATTTTCAAAAGTTGAATAAAAGTGTATAATTAATTGAAAATATTTTAATCATTCTTAACAAATTGGGTTTCTCTGAAAATTAAACATAAAAACAGATAAGTGCCTCAATTACTGTGAGGCGGCTAAATATAAAACTAAACCTAATTGATCTTTGTATACGTCTTTTGCACCTGTATATTATGTATCTTATGATTTTTCCATCACCTGAAGGTTGCCTGGAAGATATTGCTTAAAGCGATAAGCACATTATATTGTACCTCTCTTTATGTTGTATGTTTTGTTTTTGTCCCGGGTGTGCAATAAAGTATATTTGTATTTGAAACTGTCACACTCCCATCCTGGAACATTCCTTCTGGCCAATATTGTTCTTCACTTTGAACTCAAGTTAAACCAATAAGACTATGGTTCTCCAATTTAATCATAATCATAATTTCCAGACGGCACCAGTTCTAGACATCGACTCGACACTGAACAAGGAGATCAACAAGTATGCTACCAAAACCATCCCCTATGTGGTCATCCGCGGACTGGTCAAGCCTCTGGGCACACCCATCACTAGCAACTACAACAACTCTGTCACTGGCGTAGTTCAGAGGTATCTAATTGATTCTTTGGTGTACTAATATACATTGTCAGAAACTCCTGCTCGATTTATTTAAAAACGCCCAACTGCCTGTCACGCGACGCGGTTTTGCCAAATTATACGAGTTCTTATTACTCATTTTATTTGAATGAAACCCTGCGATAATGCGGTTGGCACGCGCGGTTTAATATAAATCGAGTAATAAGAACCCATGTATTTTGCCCAAGCAAGTCGCGCGGCACTTTCCCTTAAGATGTCATCCACAAACTCTCCAAATACTTTATTGCGCCCGTAATTTATTAGACACTAGAATAAATCTCTCATTCTGGGATCATTATATACTGTTTCTCTCTCTGTTGCCAATAATGCTTTCAAATCACCATTACAAGTCCGTAAGCTCTTAGAAAAAAACATTCGGGTATTGAGTAAAATCGGCCACTCTCTGTCTTACTACAGGCGTAGTACATTCGCGTATCGTTAACGATAACCGAAGCATACCGAAATTTTCAAGACTCAAATGTTTTTCAAAAAAGTCACGCACTGTACCTATTAAATTGCAGGCTAACAATAAAAGAGCATGTGATAGCCAGAACGTCGGCCGGCTTCTGGTCGGACCAGACGAGGACCATACACGAGGTGTGCAACTCGACCCCCTTCGTGCTCAGCAATGGGAAATATAGTATTGAGGTGGTGGATGCATTGGCTGCAGAGCTACTTGGTGAGTAAAGCTAAGGCTCAGCGCAGACGACAGTCACAGAACTCTATGATATAACTCTATATACACAAGGCGTACTATTATTTTCGCAGACAAAAAATAGCTTCCTCGCTTTTCCGCAATTTGGTTTCGCCAACTCACAGTGTGCTTTGCAAAGCTCGTCCAGAAACTTATTGCGATCTTTATGACACTGAAAGCTATTCCGAGAGATTTAATGTTCTTGCAGAGTAGGCATTGAGAATTTAGAATTTAAAACTCCTAGACATTGAAAGAAATAAAAGATTACTTTGATCCTGGGATCCAAATTAAAATGCAACATAGCTATGACATTGAAATCTCTTGATCTCTTTTTTTTATATTCGGTCTACCTTTATTATAGAATAAATTATTATACCTTTCCCAGATATGGACGTAATCTCTGACAAATTCGAGCCAATGTCACCCGGGGTCATCGACCACGTTTGGGGCTTCTTCTCGGGCGTGCGGCAACGCGGGCTGCAAACCATGGAGGAGATGCTCCGAGACGGCTCTTACATAACTGCTATAGGAGAGCTGAGCCGGTCACAGAGTGGCGCACTGAAAATACAGCCTCCTAAGGACGGTCTGCCGCTGTACCTCACCACGGCGACCAAATCCAGCTTGCTGAAGCGACTGGCGAGCTCTAGGGATTTCTTAAGGTATGTCCTTAACATTTTGATTACTTGCTAGAGCATCTGCCATGTAGTCAAGAGCTGTCTACGGCTCTTGCATAACTGCTATAGGAGAGCTGAGTCGGTCACAGAGTGGTGCGCTAAAGATTCACCCCCATAGGACGGCCTGCCGCTGTGTCTCACCACGGCGACTATAGGTAAACCATTTAAGTCAGGCTACGCCCGCGACGTTAGAGGGACGCGGGGCGAGCGGGCGGCAAGCGGGAGGCAGGCTACAACCGCTGTCGTGTCGCCCCCCGCCCCTCTTACGTCGCAGGCGTAACCTGACTTAAATGGTTTACCTATAAATCCAGTTTGCTGAAGCGACTGGCGAGCTCTAGGGATTTCTTAAGGTATGGACTATATGGAAATGCTAGACGGCTTTAACTGCTATAGGAGAGTTGAGACGGTCGCAGAGTGGAGGGATGAAGATAATCTGCGAAGGAAGGTATAGAACTCTAAAGACAAAATTAATAATAATATAATGCAAAAATATCCGAAACTATATCGCGGATTCGGATACCTATTATTTCGGATACGGTTATTCGCATCCCTAATAGAAAGTAGGTGTTTTGTCACAATATTGACCCAGCCAATTCTATCAATTGACAAGTTTAATTGATTTGTTAGCGGATACTCCGCGGTACTGCACGTTTCGCGGACATGTTTCTTACAATTGTGTAAGGTTTTTTTTATAATGTTTTTAACCACAATGTGAGTGTGATTTAAATAAGAAAATAATATAAAACGTGCTGATGTGACGTGACTTGGACTTGGGGTATTCAGTGGATCGCGTGGCCGATCAATAGTGTACCGAAAGTAACTTTAGAAAGGCATATGTTTTGAAAAACTATCTACCAAAAAAATTGTGGACATGTTTTCCATGTCATGTTGATAACATTAAAACTGTGCAGACTTGTATAGTTATAACCTTAGATTATAATCTAAGGTTAAAATAATGTCGTCACGTCAGTAATAAATAACCATAATGTTTCTATCACCCGTCCCGCTCACTCGTAACGCAAAGTATGACACTCATTTTATAACTGCAGTGCAGTTGTATGGGACAGCTTTAAAATATCCAATCAATTATTCCAGAATCCTCCTAGTGGTATTCGGTACAGTCGCCCTCGCGGCGTCCGGCCGGATCGCATACAAATACCTGAAGCGGCGGAGACGGAAGGAGCTCGAAGACAGCTTGAAGAAACAGTTGGCCGCCGGGCGGAGAGAGCGGAGGGCCCACGCGCGGGAGAAGAACCTCACAGAGGTGCAACTGTGTGTCGTGTGCACTGAGAATCCTAAGGAGGTACGTCATCCGGTGCTGCACACCACCTTCATCAAACTTAATTACTTTTGCTTATATATTTTTGTAATATATTTGTTTAATATTATTTTTGTCTTCTGTACCTAATTATTTGTATGTGTATCGGAAATAAATAATCTTTCTTTCAAAATATAAAAATTAAGCTGTGTCTCTAGATGTCAGCAGAAATGCCGTGTAAGAGCGTAATTTTAACGGCACATAAGGCATTCCATCAGGTCCTCAGGGTCAGCAGCGCATCCAAAACCCTCTAATAACATTATAGTGAGGTGAGATATCTACGGGCGAGGGTGACCACTTAAGAACACAACTCGCTGTTTGCTCTCCTTATACTATAAAGTGTGTAGTAATTGGGTTAAAACTTATATTGGGTGCCTCAAGACCTATAAAAGAGGCTGCATTAACGGATGCATCCACTCCATGACATTAAGTAGAGGACAAATCAAAGATTTTGACGCTACTAGTTCAATTTCTGTTGGACAACCCATCGCTGAATGCTTCTACTCGGGTCAGAAGTGAGAAAAAGGAGTCAAGAAAAAAACTTGTTACAGATAATCCTGCTGCCCTGCGGCCACGTGTGCCTGTGCGAGGATTGCTCCGACAACATCCAGGACTCGTGCCCCGTCTGTAGAGAGAGGATCCAGGCGCGCGCGCCCGCCTTCATCACGTGAGCTGGACTGCCCTAAAGACTGCGTAAGGATAGCGAGGCAGAGACGTTCGCTCTGCGTTCTCTTTGTACATAAAATTATAGGAATACTGCATTTTGTACAATTTTTAGATTACTATTTATATTACTGCACAGCAAATAACAATGTGCTTTAGGTAAATGTACGTAAGTAATACGTACCATAATACGTGTGGAAGCTGTATTTTAATTAGCAAAGTTCCTTGAAGAGTGTAATGTAATTGGGTTTCATGAAATTTTGTTTGCTAATTTAAGCATTGTATTGTGTAAAGTTTAACTTCAGTGTGAATTTTCAATGAAATGCATAAAATGATTTAGCGCAATTGTTTTTGGTTTATTTACACTATTTACAATTATTTATTCATCAGAATCCTATCTGTAAGGATCCTATTCCTCCACATGTTCCGGAACATGTATTGTCTTCGTCCTGTACATTAAAAGCACTTTCTTCATCATCTGAAGTTGATATACTTTCATTATTTACTTGTTTCTTCATAATATCTTTGTCTGCCATTAATCTATCATTTGTTTCATCAATTCCATATTCTTGAAGCAGAGTATTTATTTTAGAATTACTGACTTCTGCATTTTCAATGTTAGTTTTATTACAGCATTTCTCTGAACTGCAATGGGAGCTGCATTTCTTTCCATTGTCATTACTAATTCCATTCTGATTTGGCTGTACTATGCCACTTAATTTGTTCTTACTCTTGCATAAACTTATCCTGCAAGGTTTACCTTTTGACACACAACTTTCTATCCTTTCATCTTCTAAATCTTTCACAGCTTGTTCTAAATCAGTTCCATTATTTTTAGCATTATACTCCTCAAGCATTTTCTTGACTTTAGAACTCTTGCCAATGCCAAGTCGTGGCAGACCTTTGTTTAGTCCTTCAAGGAGGACACAAGCCTTGCAGACTTCTTGAGAGGAGACAAAATTACACCTGACACATATCCTTTGAGTGGGTAGAGATACTGCCTCCTTTACTGCCATTGTTTCTCCTGCAAACATGAATATAAACCGATAAGTTATGTGGTTTCATATAGTGAAAATGATGAGACAAGATATATACTCGTAGTATAGCATGGAGAAAACGAAGAACAGTCACTGTTAATTGGTCACAATGGTAGTCGTAAAACTATTCAATCTGTGTGACTGAAAGCTATTGATGACTATGACCTTAGAGGAACAAGACTCCTCTAATGCTGGAGCCACACCTGCGTCTAATGCCGTTAATTTTCGCGCTAATTAACATTAAGTGCAGATGCAAAAGGGTCTAAGCGCAAATTTTTACTAATGGCGTTAGGCACTTTCGCATCTGCGCTTAAGAAGCAGGTGTGGCCCCAGCATAAGAGCCAGATGATGCCTCCACAAAACCTGTAAGTACTAATCTAATCTTGCTAAAACAAAACTAAAATATACCTGTTACAAAACTTACCTGAATAAATGATATCCATAATACATGCAGGTCTGATCTTTTCCATATCCTTGAGAAGAGCCCTGGCATGACCTCTATACGCATTGGGAGCAAAGACACATTCTGTAGAGAAATACACCAGTTTCTTGTAGTGAGCATACATCACTATCTCCTTTTCGTATGTGTATTTCAGTGGTTTCACTCTTGGTATTGTACCTTCACTGCCCTGCAACAGAAAGATACAATCATCATTAAACTGTTATTATCCCCACTACTGGGGCCCAGGTCTCACCTTGCACAATGGGATAAGGGCCATGGTCCATTGTGTAAACCCAGCATTGGTGGATTTCACATGCCTTCAGCAAAAAAAAAGATATTTCTTTATACCTAAAGGTTAAAGAAACAATAGAATTTTTGTGTGAACTTTTTGTTAAAAAATTGTTCAATCATTGATGATTAAGGTATTTTGTAGTCAGTTACAGTTAATGAGGTAGAAAATGCTAAATAGATCAAATTAGAATTTCCTTAGTAGTACAAAACCTGAACATTATTGAATATCCCATGCATGGGGCATGGGAAAAGTGCAAACTTGGGTGCATTCTTCACATGAAAAAATATATGAAAATGAAACATGGAATGGAACATGGAAACATAGATGCATAGAAGGCAGGTGAAATTTCAAATTCATTTATACGGTAATATCATGCCAGTGTATTTTAACAAACACAATTATAGTGAGTATATTTAAAACCCAAAACTTACAGTACATATAGCAGTGCACCTCTTCAGCCTAGCTATGTCTCCTCTCAGCACGTTCATCAGCACAGTTTCTGCTATATCATCAGCATTATGTCCAGTTGCTATACACTTAACACCCAACATAGCTGCTCCTCTGTCCAGTGCCTGTCTTCGAAAAACTCCACAAAATGTGCAGTTGTTTTTCCTACCAATCTGAGCGACGATTTCATCCATAGTCCATCCATACAAGTCTTTGTAGGACAGTATTTTCAAAGACATTTCATAGTCATCTCGATTCCGTTTCACAGTCTCTAAGCTATCATCTCTGTAGCCCGTGATTCCTTCGTCAATTGAGAGCAACATTAAGTTCAAACCGTAGTTGTATCTTTGGTTGAGGGTCTTCAGTACATATGCGAGGACTGTGGAGTCTTTACCACCAGAAGCACCAATGGCGACAGAGTCACCTCTCTTGAATAACTCCCCTTTTGTGATGGTGTAGTGAATCTCTGTCTCAAAAGCATTGTAGAAACATTCTTTGCAAAGTGCGTCACCTGTTTTTGGCCTCTGAAAGTAACATAGGATTTAAAAATCAGAATTTCTTCACCATTTATTGGCAAACATATGACTCAACTAACCTTCAAAACAGCGTTCTTTCCGCAGCCTGTTCTGCAGGGCACAGGCATTGCAAAAATAATTGGCGACGTAGAATTGTAACAAATTCTTTCTTACTTCGACTGAACTTAATTCATTTAGCAATAAAATAAAAAGGCACAAAAAGGAAATAAAATCATGGGCCAAGAAGTAGAGTTACTTTATAGTGCCAATTTCTAAATATTTTTCAAAAATTAATTTATAAAGGAATAAAGCAAAATTAAAACGATACCATGACAACAAAATTACAACATTTATTCACGGAAATTAAATATAAATATAAAATATCTAAATGTAAAGTAAAAACCATTATATTTTTCGCATAGTTTTTGGTGTGAATTTGGCACTATAAAGAACCTAGAGCTGCTACGTGTGAAGTTTTAACAATACTCTTTTTAATTTTATGGCATAACTTCTAGGGGTAGTTCTAAACGGCCAAGTGATAAATTCTAGATAAACCTTAAAAACACAAAACATTAATGTCGTAGAAAGATAGATTTCAAAATAGCTAGATTTGTTTCTTTGAATTATTTACATATTTCATTAAAATTATGAAAAGTAAATAATATTTTTCTTGAAAATAGAGTGCGTTCCAAAACCAGTTGAAATTTTCACGTAGACAAATATTCCAGTTCCATTGCTTGTTTTGAATACAAGTTTGATATATTTTAGCTATTAACACGGTAATGGAACATGGATTGTCAATGTAAATTATTTCAACTGGTTATGGAACGCTCTCTAAAATTGTAACATTTGACAATTCAAACTTTTTTCTTTATTTTCGAACGAAATAGTACTTTGCATGTTTATCGACGGGATTTCTCAAAGAATATTTTTATTGTATTTCCTTCAATAAAAAGCAAAATTTCGTTCTATTGCAGAGAAATGGTCGTCTACATGCGTATTATCTAAAACAAGTAGTTACCAGTATCCCGAGGAATGTATGGATAGTGGAGTGTCCAGTTGATGTGTCGGTGGTCACGACGGTGGTGAATGGTTGGTTTGGTGGTCAAAGCAGCAGCGGGCAGGCACGATGCACGAACTGCTGAAGCATGTGCTCACGGAGAGGGACCTCACACGGGCTGGCGACCTGTTCGCCATCCCGGACAAGGATATCGTGGATGACCTGAATGAGGTGGTAAGTCTAACTGGACCGTGGTCAAAGGGCCAGGCGAAACGCCGGACTGTATGTGAAGCATCTTTTCGTTAGTATTTGTTTTTATTTTTTTTCACTTCTACACACTGGTGACTAGTATGTTACAATGAAACAACAATGCCTAGGAACATGTTGTAATATCATATAGTTTCTGCTACTGGTGCTCTTATTTAAATCTACAAGGATTTATTTAAACGTAATTATTATAATAAAAAGTTTAAGAAAACATATCATAGGTCAATGAACTTTTCTTCCAAATTTAAATAAAACTAAAACGGGTAACAAAAATACAGTTAGTTATTTGCTTTTTATGGTAATATAAAGATAAAACATTCCCAATGTAGTTTAGTCCATGAATATATATTTCTATTTCACACTTTAATCATTGCAGCACTTTGTTATCTCTATTAGATATAGTGAGATTGTTGTAGATGTTATTTTTTATGTATTCATATTGACTTGCAATCAATTGATAGATCAGATACAGCTGGCGGGCTTATCTAACTGCATGAAAGATTGTGTAAGATTTACTTATCAAACTATTTAGAGTATATTACACTCTTTATCTGAACTACTAAGTAATGTTTCTATTCAACATAGTAAATAAACCAAGATTTTTTCAGAAGAAAATTGAAATACATCTGATTTTTATCAATTTTTCATCTCAATACATTACATTCTTTTGAGTTCCTTGTGGATCTATTTATTACTTTTGATCATAAGATCTTGATCAAAAGTAATAAATATATTACAAAAGCAATAATACCTTGATCTATTTATTTATAATTATTACTTTTGTCTCTGTAAATTTACATTATCTGTGAGAAAAAAATATGTAATGAGATGGGAATTTTTTGAGCGACAAATACACTCTAACTTATGTTGTTGATATCCCATCTGCCCATACGAAGCGATTTGCTTCTTCGTTCATTATGCGAACGGCTAAGGAATGGAACAGCCTGCCAGCTTGGCATCTTCAAGGCCAGAGTGAATAGGCATTTACTGGACCCCCATGCTCCATCGTCGACCTCATTGTCGCTTACCATCAGGCGAGATCGAGGTCAAATGCAGGTTTAGTAGTTTATAAAAAAAAAACTAAACAATATCTAAATAGTCTTCTTTATTTTTCCTTACAGCTAAAACAAATAAACGAGATCTCATCACGACCAGACTACACCAGGAACGATCGAGACCAAGCACTCATAGAGATATGTGTGACCAGGGTGACGTCATGTATAAAGGAGACCGGGACATTGGAGAAGTACTCTGGAGCCCTGGTCGCGCTGCTGGAGTCCTGTCTGCACCACAACCTGATGCCACTGGGGCACTTGAGAGACGATGACCCACCTCATGCTAAGATTGCGTCCGATATCATAGCATGCATTGTTTTGGTATGAATAATTGATTTTAAATTTTTATGCCATGAAAACTGTTCCACTAGCTAGACCATCATAAACACTATGTATTCTATGGGATGGTTTCTATTCTAATAGTGCCAAGTTAAATATGATCATCATCATGTAGCCTTGTTATGCTCATACCTTGGGTATTGCAAGAATGATTCATATTTTTATTGACATGATTTTTTACACTTAATTATCCCATGTCCTATTTTCGTAATGATTCCTGAATATGTGTTAATTTTTAATATGTGCTATTTTTTTACTCCAGGTGTCATTCCCAGTACAATCAGAAAAGGAGCACTATGGCAATAAGAATGTGATGGAGCTGTTTCTGCCCGTTGCCGTCCAGTTTCTACATAAGGGCAACCGGGAGATATCCCGCCACATGGCGCGGTATCTCTCTCTGGCGGCCAACCATCACGCTATGTTGCTGAAGCCGCATGTTCAGACTATCATGGACTCTATTATGTCTGGTGAGATTTTTTTAAAGAAAGGTACTAATATTTAATTTTTTTGTTAGAAACTTGTGTTAGGAGTGGTCTACAATAGATCTGAGCTGAAATAGCGAGAATGAGCCTGTACCTGTGTGGGGTGAAATGTTCGACATAAAAAGTCGAGGGGCTACGGAATGTGTTGTTACGCTCACACATATGCTCAGGTCTATGTGAGTGAATGAGATGGATTGAAATGTCGATTTCGACTTTTACATATTGAACATGCCATAAGTGCTATTCCGGTCCACAGATATTTTTAAGAAGTAATATTACCAGGAAGATTCTCACGCACAATAGACGCTGTAGACGTGTTGCGGAAACCAGTCCATTACTACATTACATTACCTGGAAGATTTTACGTATCTATTCGTTTTCAGGCAACTACCCTCTCTGCCGCATCTTGACGAATCTGTACGACGTATGTCCCGAGCCTCTTGAGGGTCACACCACCGCCCTAGTATCTCTTCTTCCGCATGCGGAGCAAGTGGAGAAGAATTCCCTGTTCTCTCTCTTCGAGCAGATCGCAGTCAGAAGGCCCGAGGCTCTGAAGACCGGAGTGCCTCAGCTGCTGTCATACCTTTGTCCCAATACTGCCAGCCAAACGGACCCGGGGTGTATGTGCGTTGATATTCTTCAGGTTAGTTTGATGGTTACTGAGGGCACTGCTCAATGTTCATTGTCAAGCGATAGCAAGCACTAACTGTACGCGCGTAGCAATTGACCAATGAGCTTTTGAATAAACTCGTCCGAACTCGTCAAACTTCAAGTTGGCGCTGTCAGATCAGAGCGCTACGTGCTTACGGACGGCGGTTATCTTATCTTATGATAGGGGGACGGAAATAACCCCAGTCGTCTTCGACCCTGGAGGATCTTTTGTGCCTACCCCATTTTACACACTGGTTACCTCAGTGTGCAGGTTTCCTCACGATGTTTTTGAGCAGTCGGTAATAGTACGAAAAACTCATTGGTACATGGCACTGCACTGTTTCGAACCCGGACCTCCCGCACGGGAGTCCGGTGTACTGGCCACTGTGCCACCGACGCTCTACGGTCGGCGCTTACTATTAACTCGGCATTGGGGAGCCCTTAAAATAAATGCTTCAAGCTAAATAAACTATGGCCTAGAACTATGTAATAACTACTAGAACATATTCCTATAACGGTTCAAATTTCCATCCTGTATATCTAATGCTCCAGAAAATAGATATCAGAATATTTATTGCCAAAAGTTTAATACGTTGTTGAAAGAGATAAGGTTACTTAAAATTGTTTTTTATTTCCAGCTGATCGCGTGCCTAAGTCGCACGCGAGTGACTCTAGTGTTAGAGCACGGCGCCACTATACGCCGCGCGGCTAGAGCCCCGCACGCGTCGCCGCAAGCTGTCGCGCTCGTCGCTGCTATCCTTACGCAGCTCGGCTACACCGGCAGGGTATGTGGGTCTACAAGCTACAATTATTAATATTTTTGCCAAATATATATTACATATAATGAATGCTTTGGTATACTGCTTTGTACTATAATTTTAAATTTAAATGATTTGGCAATAAATGTATTTCTATATTTTTTTTTACACGCTACATGGTGACTCTGCTGTTAGAGCACGGCACTACTTTTCACATAGACTACACAGTCAAAAGAACTCTTGGATCCCTTAGAGAATGCCAAGACGATATGTGACGCTCTTTGAATACTTTCAGTTCTGTCTTCTAAAATTTGGATTTTTGTGTGACATTGAATGACAAATACTACAGCGGCGGACGCTTGTGATTGGCTGCAGCGAACCGAATCGGCGCTGGAACCGCCGCATGTAGTCCCAGCCTTTACGTTTCATTTTGCAAATTAACGGGTATAATATTCGGTCCCAGCCTTAATGGACATGACATTATTGTTTCCAGGAGCGGGCACAAGAAGCGCTCAACTTCGTGCTAGAGAGCCTGTCGACGGCGGAGCGCTCCAACCACGCGGCGCTCATGCGCGAGGCGACGTCGCTCTGCAGCGCCTTCCCCGCGCTCTTCACTGACAGGGTGCTCACAGCCGTGCGCGCCAACAACTGGTATGTGTTGACACGGCCGGCGTGTGCCATGCTGAAACAGTATATTCTCATTCCATTGGCTGAAGCCCTCTTCTATGTAATCTCCTGCCAAATAATTTCTATTTAATTTCGTAATATAGCGAGATATTTTCCTACTACGACAATTTATCTAATAACCTTTATCTTTGTTTCATGTGACAGCCGACCAAAATCGACCGTATCGAGCGAAGTGAACCGAACATCCGGGGGCGTCACTATCGTCAAACTGGGCGGGCAACCGACAGCGCCCATACCGCCCCCAGTAGCGCCCCCTGCAGCGCCCCCTGCCGGGTACACGCGGCGCGCCAAGCTCGGCGACTCGCGCAGTACGGGGCGCCTACATCCGGGGCCCAACTCGCACCGGAGCATGACCCGCCTCAATGTCGCTGGTCAGTGTTCTTATTTATTAATTTTATTTGAAAACCAACAGCACTTAAGGGTCCCACGTCATACTTTTTGTAGGACCGATAATCGGGCAGATTTTTCCTCCGATTCTTATGACCGATTTTGTGACCGACTCAACGCACACGGCCGTCACTTTGTCTGTAGCTTTCGAGGGAGTAGCACGTCATGGAGAGTGATAACGTATACCATGTCATGAATCTTAAGAGGAAGTTGGATATACAGAGGAAAGTTTGTGTTTTATTTCTGACCGACTTTTTGTAGGACGTGTGCGTTATACTATTGCAATCAGTACGTTCTATTTTCCTCCTACAAAAAGTCGGTCACCGTTTGTCGGACGTGGGCCCTAAGACAATATATATAAACCAAACTAACAATAAATGTGAATTTACATGTGAATTTCACAAGTCCTACCTTAAATTAGAATAAAATCCCATGACGGTTATCAATCCCTAATTTCCCATCATAAGATCAACAAAGCAGAGAACAGATGTTTCCAATAAGAATAAGAATAGTTTATTTGTGCGGTAAGATTACAAAGAATTATAGTCCATACACCAGTAGGAACTTAAGCATATGTAAGAATAAGAATACGATATACAATATTATTATTATTATTTATATCTCAATTTAGAGGCTTTGGTACACGACAAGGTGACCATGTCAGCCTCGTTAGGGTCACTAAGAAAAGGGAAAGGGAAGCTCAAGTATTATTAGAGTCAGCCCTCACTTTGAGAGCCAACTTAGCAAACAACAGTAAGTGTTTCATATTATCAGATAAGGGCTGACTTAAAATAATATTGAGCCCTAATATAATAATTTTGGATCCTATTGAGGCCAAATTTTTTCCTCTCAAATTTCCCCAGGTCACACTCCATTAGGTGAGTGAGGTCTTCTATTGTGTTGCAGTTGGTACAAAACGGTGATGCAGCTATTCCCACCAAATGCAAACACTTATTTAACGGAATGTGATCCGAGCGTAATCTAAAAGCCAAGACAAGTAGCTCCCTACCGAGGCTGACACAGTCAAACCATGGAGCCCAGGCTGGCATGTAATTAAGTGTATTGTACCAAAGCCCCTTCACTTTAGCCAATTCCTCATATTGGTCTCTCCAGCGAGACATACAGGCAGCCCTCGCTCTAGGAATGCACTCAGGTCCAAGCGGATCTAGATGCATGTCAACACCCTCAGAAATTGCTAAATTCGCGTAACGATCAGCCATTTCATTGCCTCCTCCTCCTCCATTCATACAATATTATATTATAATATTTTGTAAGAGTGGGTTTTATTTTATTAATTTTTATTTTATTTATTACACTTGGGACAATAAACAGAAGTACAATATTATGTACAGTATTAAAAAATAAGGAAACATTAAACGATTGAACAGAATATTAACAATCAATCAATCAATCAATCATTTATTCGTGAACATAGGTAATAATAAGTAAGTATACAGTTTAAGCGAGCAGGTTAAGCTTTTTCGTGCAGGTTAAGCGACGTTGGCGCGGTCGGTACCTGGATGGGTGACCGCTAGTGGTATATTTCATCTGAGCTCCTCCGTGCCTCGGAAAGCACGTTAAGCAGTCGGTCCCGGTTGTTGTCGTTCGGCAGCAGTCGTTAAGCAATGTCAGAGGCCTACGGGCGGCCTTAACAACTCTGACAAATAGGTTGGCCACTAACCATACGATAAGCAAGCAATAATTTTTTAAATGACAATATTATATAAGGCGTAGGTGGAAGGACGATATCGACCACTTCCAAAAAGGATGGTATAAGGACGCCGAGGATAGGGAAACATGGAAAGGAGGAGGGGAGGCCTTTGCCCAGCAGTGGGACAGCCTATAGGCTATTATAAAAAAAAAAATATTATATAAATTGTTAAAATTAAATTAAACAGTTGACTAGTAGTAGTAGTATACCATTGCCAGCCATTGTAACGTAATTACATAACTAAACAGTAAATTTTTATTTTTTAAGATAATCATGAACTGTCCTGTATCCTCCTGGGTTGAGAGTATATTTATTCATTTTTCTGTGAAATTGAATAGTTCATATTGTAAAATCATTACTTTTACTTTTTATTTTTTATTTTACAGGCGGCTCGGTTGGTGGACTACACAAAAGTATGACGCGGCTGTCATCCTCCCAGCAGAACAACTCGCAGCAAAACAATGCCGCGCCACCCAGTGCAGGTAACTAGCAAAATTTATGATTAGACATAAATAATATACTGTTTCACAGATTTTCGACTGTATTTTATTAATTACGACCGGTTTCGTTTACACATCTTCAGGTATTTGTTTAAACGAAGATGTGTAAACGACACCGGTCGTAATTAATAAAATACAGTAAAAACCCGTGAAACAGTATATTATTGAAGTCTAATCATGTACTACAAGTTTCACCAAGCACCAACAACCGCAAGTATTAACCATTGTAAATTTAGTTTCATAATGTTTTGTGATATCAATAAGTTGTATTGCCGTGATAAAGGGTGTCCAGCGGGAAATTTACATGTTTAACATTGATTTAAAAAACAAGTAAAGAGTTTTAAAAAAAATTTATTTTAACAAAATGTAGTGTGACAATGCGGATTTTACTTTTTAAAAACAATATCGTCTAAATGACGCCCGTTCCTGGTGAGACACTCTTGCAGCCGGACCCGTACACCCGCTTGAATGAATGAATGAATGAATACTCTTTATTGCACAAAATTAGTGTGATACAATGCGTACAAAACGATTAATACAATCTAGGCGGTCTTATCGCTAAAAGCGATCTCTTCCACACAACCTTCTGGTGGAGTAATATTGGTGGAAAAAGGTAGGTAGGTAGGTACTTGCAAATACGCGGGAGCAAAGCGTTGGTGCAATAGCGGCAATTTCTCGGCGGATGTTGTCTTGTAGGGCCTGAATTGTTCGAGGATTATTGTTGTAAACCTTCGACTTGAGGAATCCCCATAAAAAAAAGTCGCATGGTGTGAGATCCGGCGAGCGAGGTGGCCAAGGAATATCTCCATACTTACTGATAACTTTCCTCGGAAAAATTGCCGCTGGACACCCTTTATAAACATTTCTACAGGCAAGGGCAAAATTATACGTCAATTTAGTTATCACTTTTACTTTTTTTAACTCGTGTAGCGCAATAAGTTTTGTCTATAAACCTACTGAAGACTGAATTGTCGAACAAAATACTATTATAGGACTGACAGCTGCAGTAAACTGAAGCTTGACAGGTTCATTTGTATTTACGGGTCTTGCCAGATCTAACACCATTTCCCAGGGGTATTTTTCAATATTTTTCCGAAGCTATATAAGTTCTGATTAGCACCGACGCAACTATTCCCGTGGGAGTCGAAAAAGGCAACTGGGGATCTTAGTGGATAGTATTTTACACCTAGTAGACGGCGGTAGGCTCGCCACTTACCACGTTTGTCTATCAAATCTTACGGCGAAAAGTGGGAACTACCTGTGATTGAAGGTGGTTCCTCTGTCTACCTAAATACTCTACTATTATGGACTGAGTTTATGTGCGTATGTATGTCTTTCCTTTTATGGACGTCTAGTACTTTTAGCTTGGAAGCAGTATTTGAAAAAAATCTATATTGCTATTTTCGGCCTAGGATCTTTAAGACGAGTTCCACGAATGAAGAAGATTTAAAAAAATATAGTTAGTGCATGTTCATATTGAAACAATATTTTTGCCACTATTGACAGTTTCGCTTTTTGTTTCTTATTGTTTCAATAGAGAATACAAAACTATTGAAAAAAAAACTTCATTCGTGGAACCTTAATACCGGACACTTTTTTTAAAATGCCTTAATTAATGGATTTTTTCTTCTTCAATTGGCGGCGCTAGTGTGCGCAATGCCTCGCCTCGTTTTCGCTCGGCCGGTAACCGTTAATTTCCTGGCCTCAGCAGTAATGTACTATTTCTGTAGCAGTGAACGGCAAGGCGTCAAGCGGCAGCATGAGCGGCGCGGGCACCACCGCGGGAGTGGTCACCGTGTCCCCGCCCGCCCCGCGCGCGCCGCCCGCCCGCCCCCCTGGGCGGCACCACCACCACAACATAGTCATAGGGACTAGCGCTGCGGCTGTGAGTGTTCCCAGTTAAATTAATTACAGCACTTAAGATAGTAAACGGTTAAAATGGCACTGCTGAAAACCAGCGCTGCGGTTCTGCCGTACCGGTCGGACCGCAGCACATGCTCAGCGCATGTGCCCTTTTAATATTGCATTGTTTTTATTTTATTTTTTCCAATATTGTTTTAAGTTTAACAAGACTACGGCGCAAGCGTCGCCAGATCGAATCCACCTCTGGACCATTGTGGTGGCCCGCTCTTAGCATAAGCAATTGAAGGCTCAACTAGGCAGTTTGATTGGTTAATGAAGAACATTAGTGATGTTTCAAATATTCACAATGTTTTTGAAAATAAAAACTTATTTAGTTCCTATTGCATTTCACATAAAGACGTAACGTTTTCTTAACTTCTTTATACGACAAGAATAGAGTTGGATAAAAACCTCAACCGTTTGGGTTCGTCCCGTCCCAAACGGTAAACGTAACTCGATTACTAATATAATCATTTGTGCAGCAACAAAATTAATAATCATAAAATCAAATGCTAAACCCAAACTCTTGTTTCAGACCGCAGGCCCAACGATAATCTCGGGCCCACCGATACAAACCCAATCGATATCCGTCGAACCTCTCACAGGAAAGTCCACGGATGCCCTCACTCCCATCACCTCCTCGGTGTCCATACAACATTCCAACACAGCATTGGGCCACGTTTCGGTCATCACATCCACTGCCAACACGGGCCCGGCCATTCTGACCCAAACTTGTGGTTCCGGACCGATGTCGATCGGTCCCAGCTCGATTCCCATCTCTATTTCTGGCCCGGTCACGGTCACTTCTCGTCGCGCGAACAACACTAGCGTGACGATGATTAACTCTAGTAATAACAACTCGAGCTCGAACCACCGGATCAGCGTGTTCGAGCCTTATCCCATGAGGGACACGGTGCAACATTTCTGTGAGAAGCACTTGGATAAGATTAAGGCGTATATGGATATGGTCTCGCTGAGGTTGCCGCCGCCTGCCAAGTGTACTATTGAAGGTAAGAAATTAAATAAAGTGTACCTGTAAAGTCCATTCCCTTAAATTCGCTGTTCCGACACCGTGCAGCTAGGTTTAGGGATAGGGTCTTCAGAAGTTAAAAATAGCCAGATTGCTGCTATATCAACCACTGTTTGGGTATATTTAAATTTAGTTTAGTCAAAATTCTTCTCGTCGCCCATACCTCAATGTCTAAAGACGAGTCTTTAACCAGTGCGTCCTACCAGTAATGACCTACAGAGCTGAAACTTTCAATTTGTGAACCAGTCGCACTGTCAGTGTTCCTGACGGTGCGACTGGTTCACAAATTGAAAGTCGCTCAGCGTGCTATGGAAAGAGCTATGCTCGGAGTATCTCTGCTGGATCGAATCCGAAATGAGGAGATCCGGCATAGAACAAAAGTTATCGACATATCTCATAAGATTAGCAAGCTGAAGTGGCAGTGGGCCGGTCACATCTGTCGCAGAACCGACAACCGACAACCGCTGGGGTAGACGAGTTCTGGAGTGGAGACCGCGTTTGGGCAAACGTAGTGTGGGACGCCCCCCTGCTAGATGGAGCGACGATCTGCGTAAGGTGGCTGGCAGCGACTGGATGAGAAGAGCCGAAGATCGGGCTCAATGGCGCGGCCTGGGAGAGGCCTATGTCCAGCAGTGGACTAGAATAGGCTGCTGATGATTAGTCAAAATTCAAAAGTAATTTACTCATTGTACTCTTACTTTTTTTTTACTGTCATCTTATTATATTTGATGTAATTTTTAAAGTTTTAATTAATTATGGACTCATTTGTCTGACAATAAATAATTTAATTTAAATCGTCTCGCTTTTCAAAGAGCGAGCTGTGAGACTATTTAAGCGAATAGACTTTTAAACAAACCTATTCTCGATTTATCACTTTAGACGATCAACCTTAGTCATCTTTTGACAAATAACGGCTCGAACGCGGGCGGCGTTTACAAAGGGCGAGACGATTTAACCGAATGGACTTTACTCGTAGTTGAAATTGTGTCGGATAACTTATTTCAACAACTTTTTGAATTTCTACTCCAAGAAAATTAATAGTTGTACTTCTTCAAAATCCGTTTTTGATTTCGATGTAAAAATACCAAAGTTAATATTATTATATTAGCTCTATTGAGCTGTCAAGAGGGTGCCACTGGTACTAAAACTTTATAACATACTCTTTTTTATAACCTGCGTTATGGAGATCGCTATTAAAAAATTAGGATTAGGATTTACATAAAATTGCACAACACGGCGCATTGTATCATATTCCTGGTCGGGCTTTAAATTTTCAAATTCAAAGTAATCACGAAATACACACGGGGCGAGCCATCTCGCGGGGCAAACTTTTGTCTTCGTCATTTTGACTTTTTTTGAAGACCTTTTTCGATCTATAGACTGACTTTTTCAGTTTTAAAAGATGAAGAAAAACATCAGGGAAATCTGAGAAAATGTAAAAGTCTGCATGAATAATTTTTCATTTTATTTTATTATCTGCCTCGCGAGTCTACTCTTAAGAGTAAGGATCCATACTCAAAGGCCTACTCGCCCAATGTGGATCCGCCGAATGACAGACAGGCGCAAAGGTCGCGAGGATCGACAGGTTTAAGATGTACCTACATATCTTCCAGAGCGCCGGTCAAAGAAGCAAGCCCGCCTCCAATTCGCGTGCGGCCGCCGCGGGCCTCACTGCCTGTACGCTCGCACCCTGTTCTCCATGAAGACCCGCGCCCCACGCGTCTGGATCCACCTCATGTTCCTGGCCCTTCAAGCGAGGCACGACTCCGCCCTGTCTTCACGAGACGCTACGGTCGCTAGCCTCAAGCATTGCTGGGACACCCTCAAGTGCGAGAACAAGACCTTTCTCACGCTGGTCACGAGCGCCTTCCCGGGCGTCAAGGTAACAGGCGCTCCAGTCGTTCTAGGGACCACAGTTATCAACCTCACAAACGTAATATTTTCAGACTAGAAACTGCATTTTTATTGCACGCGCAAACTCAATATCCCATACCGTTATACGTACCTACTTTCTTTGCACAACCTACCTCTTCCTTTAAAAAATTAGGTATTCTTATTCAGAAGTTGTGTGGAAGAGATCGCTTTTAGCGAAAGATCAGCTTTATATTGACAAGCTGATTAATAGATGTGCCATGTACCAATGAGTTTTTCGTATTTTTCGAAGACTTACGTACATTTACCGACTGC
This sequence comes from Hofmannophila pseudospretella, assembly GCA_947369225.1. Classification (NCBI taxonomy): domain Eukaryota; kingdom Metazoa; phylum Arthropoda; class Insecta; order Lepidoptera; family Oecophoridae; genus Hofmannophila; species Hofmannophila pseudospretella. The sequence continues at coordinate 13,998,954 of OX376314.1, read as the reverse complement.
TCTAACGGTGAAGGAAAACATCGTGAGGAAACCTACACACTGAGATGACCAGTGTGTAAAATGAAGTTGGCACAAAAGATCATCAAAGGGTCGCTGGGATTATTCCCGGCCTCCTATCATAAGATAAGAAAGTTATAAGAGATTGTACTAGGATGATCGGCGAGGTTCTCAATCTTAATCAATAGGGACTCCAAGAAGGGGTCCAGTCCACTGTTGACATTAGCTTTCAGCCATGAATAAAAAAAAAGTCTCCCCCTAGGGGCGGGCGTTCCTACCTCCATGTTTTTAGCCCTCTCCATCTCACCTATGCTCAATAGATATGTTGATTTAACTCTTTACTCTGACGCAGGAGCAAGACATGCTAGTTAACGAGCTCCGCACCGCTGGTTTCTTCGACGTCTTCGAGCTGCCGGCGCGTCGCCCTCCCGGCGCCGCCCTGCCGCTACCACCAACGCACGCCACGTGGGGCTGCTTCCTCTGCTCCCATCCGGAACGCGCGCCCGGCTTCCTAGCGCCAGGGGCCCCGGTGATTGAAGGACAGTTGAAGGAGAAGAAGGGTCGCTGGCGGCTGTTCCGACGCTGGCGGACCAGATACTTCACTCTGTCAGGGGCGCATCTGTCTTGTAAGGGATCGGTGAGTATTTATTGAAGATTTACCATATCTGTTAAGGATTTTTTGTGTGATAAGGACTTATAATTTATAAAATTTGACATGAGATATTGTATTTATAATTAATAATATAATGATATTTGATGCACTGCCTTATTAATTTAATTTCAGTAATTTAATTATTTTTTAAATCTCAAATTACACCTAGAAAGGTGAAATATATGTTGTTACTGCCTATATAATATTGTAATAAGAACAAATGTACACATATTTCTGCAAATAAATATTTACTTACTTACTTTGAACCTGAATAGTCAATAGCAGCGTGTTGTCTGGGGCATGTTTTTGTTCTCGTTTTTTTTGAAGAAAAGATTTAGCCACCCCTCAATCATTTCGGATAATCGCCTCTTTTTTTTCGTACTGATAATTGCTGTTGGTCCTAATGACCTTTACAGCTTCACCGGGGTTTTTGGGGCGAGCGCTAAGTGCGCTCCAGCCTGGAGGAGGACTTAAAAACTACTATAAGAAGCGACTGCCTAAGGGCACCCAGGTGGGTACGGACCTCGGCTTAGGACGTCGCTGGGGAGGGAGGGGTCGGGGAGGAGCGGCCTGGAATGCGCCGATAGCGCGTGTAAGCGCCAGAAGCGGGTCGCCGCCCGCGCCGGCGCGGGCGGTATGTAGGTGCTATGTGTGAACTACTATCGGGTGGGGGAGTGACTTCCGCGAGATTGTAATGGTCGGATAATCGCCATTTCATATACCAAACTAAGGTTGCTTGTAAACGCCAAACGGACGCAAGAGAAATTGTTAAAATATTAGAGCAATATAGATATAGTGGTGTTAATGTTTAATTGAGCTCATATATGCTTTGGTGAATTGAAACTGTAAATATGTGAGATTTTGAAATTAATAAAAATAAATAAATAGGGATGATTTAGGTAAATAAACATTAACCGGAGTTAAAATGATTTTAGGTCAAGCTCTCAAGCTCCCCGATTATTATCACGTTCTTAGGAGAAGGTGGCCTGGAAGAAATAGCTTAAAGCTATAAGGCCGCCAATTGTATTTTATATCTTTTCTGTTCTGTATTTTTGTCCTGTGTGCAATAAAGAATATTTGTATTTAGGATTTCAGATTTGCCATCCTTTGCTTTTGTAAATCCTTCTACTTTTGGTTATCATTGGGGAGGGCGAATCCGAGAGTGAGTGGCGGAGCCTTCCACCATTAATTTTAATAATGATGTGTTTACCGCAGAGCGGCGGCGAGAGCATAGACATCAACCAGATCCGCTCGGTGAAAGTGTCCCGCGGCGCGCGCAACATCCCCAAGGCGTTCGAGATCTTCACCGGAGACCAGACGCTCATCCTCAAGCCCAAGGACGGCAAGAACGCCGAGGAGTGGGTGCAGTGCCTCAGTATCGCTGTAGCGCATTCTCAGGCAAGAGACGTACCCGCTAAGGCCAATAGTTTGCCTGCTAGAGGCCTCACGCTTAAGAGTTTCTGATTCCAAGCTTAGAGGCGGCAAATGCTGTGGCCCACTCTCAGGCCTGGGACGTGCCCGGTAAGTACAGCAGCTTGTCTGCTAGAGAGCTCACGCTCAAGAGTTTCCGATTCCAAGCTTAGAGGCGGCAAAAACGCTAATGCTGTGGCCCAGTCTCAGGGCCAGTGACGTGCCCGGTAAGGCCAACACCTTGTCTGAGGTCTCTAGACCTCACGCTCAAGAGTTTCTGATTCCAAACTTAGAGACGGCAAAAACGATAGGAGTGGTTGCAGTGCCTGAACATTACAGACATAACTTCCCCACTAGACGGCTTAAGCTTTTTTTTAATACGGCCAATTAACTTAAAGATATGCTGCAGCATGAGCTTGCCAGACGTTTTTATATATTTGTACTTAAAATGTGTATTGTGGTAAATCTTATACTTTTGTTATCTTAGTCGCAATTCCAAAATATATTTCTCCTTCATGGACGGTAATTTTTTTGCAACAGAATGACTTCTGCACTGCCTGAAAATTATAATATAATAAAACAGTTTAGGAAATAGGTCTAATTTCGGATAAAAGTGCTTCCAGATATAGGTTTAGTCTAGGTCCCAAAGATCTCTCGAAACTTTGAAAGACAATACCTCCAAATTAACTGCTAAGTTTACCAGATCTCGCTCGTGTGTTGGTTTAAAACTTATACAACACCATTTACAAAGATTTCGGTTTCGTCAAAATATTAAGACTTGCTGTAACGGTTGCATTTTATAATATACGTGCATAGAGTTGGTAATAATGTGGTAGCAATGTATTTGAACGCCAAAATAGATATACAAAATGCTCATGAAGTGAAGGTGATATTGATGTAGTAGAGTCGATCACATTCCTTACCGTAGTCCCATACCTTAGGCTCTTAAGATTTTAGAAATCTATATACCTAGGATAGGCGTTTTGTACTTATTTTTCTTGTAATTTTTTTTATTATTATAAAGTGCCTTATTTTTACACTTTCTGCAATCGTAACTGAAAAATAGATTTCTATTGGTTCGGTCAGATTCCGATACAAAATCGTTTAAAAGCGTAGAGGTTTTGAAACTAGTCGAATTGCCTGGTTCTTATTTCACTCCGTCAATAATCAACTTTTGCGCTAACATTTAACCATTGATTAACCAGCGAATTATCAATGATTTTCATACAAAATTGACCTTGGCTTAGTCTTAATCCGATAGTTAACGATTGGCGCAAGTGCGATCACTAGATAAATAAAGTACGTATATATATATTATTTATCAAACTTCGATGAAATCTCAACTTTATGTTCGCGCAATTAACCAGGAGATCGATTCCACTAAATACAACGTAACTAAATAGAATCTAAACTGCATCGTTATGACGTGTTTCGTATGCGACTATCCACTAACGATTCGATATCAGTTAAGTTCCGTTCGAGTCAACGATCGATCCAACAGTAACGTATTTGTGCATTCTACTAAAACGTTTAGTTTATACTGAATCGCAGTTGAACGGTAACAAAACGCTTCAACTGTCAAATATAACGATCGAACATAAGTTTATCTCAAGGTACTTTTGCTGATCGATAGTAAATCGAAAGGTGAAGAGTTATGCGTCAGCAGAATGCGATTTGGTGTCCAAATAGAATTGGAACGAAAACTAAATTGAAATTGGATATAAATAGAACTACAAACGTTGTAATTTAGGCGAATTGGGCCCCAGGTCCGGTTCCTTTTTCTATACCAATACCTACAGACCAATGTTTTTAAAAGTTGCATGTATGGTCTTCAGTTACAATTGCATAAAGTTAGTTGTTATGTTCAAATTACTCGAAATGATTTAAAACTGTTACGATTTTGTGTAAGTATACTTATAAGTGATTTTGATATGTTTATTGTTTATTTCATATACGAAGTAAGTGCCTTGTGTATAAAACGAAGTTATAAGTTAGGTTGGGTTAAAGTACAATGTTTATTGATATAATGTATTACGACTCGGTTTTCATACAAATGGCGCGGTCAGGGCCAGGATGGGTGACCGCTAGTGAATTCGGTTTAAATTGCCTGCCTTTGGAAACTATTTTAATACAATTTGACGCAGTTAGGTTCTATGTATTAAGAAAGCAATTGAATTTGACGCAGTTAGGTTCAATGTATTAAGAAAGCAATTGAATTTGACGCAGTTAGGTTCAATGTATTAAGAAAGCAATTGAATTTGACGCAGCTAGGTTCAATGTATTAAGAAAGCAATTGAATTTGACGCAGCTAGGTTCAATGTATTAAGAAAGCAATTGAATTTGACGCAGCTAGGTTCAATGTATTAAGAAAGCAATTGAATTTGACGCAGTTAGGTTCAATGTATTAAGAAAGCAATTGAATTTGACGCAGTTAGGTTCAATGTATTAAGAAAGCAATTGAATTTGACGCAGTTAGGTTCAATGTATTAAGAAAGCAATTGAATTTGACGCAGTTAGGTTCAATGTATTAAGAAAGCAATTGAATTTCTTTCGATGTACTGTTGATATTTTTTTAAACATTTTGTTGTCCCTTATTAACTTCGCAATAAAATAACATCTTTCTACGTTTTTAGACTTAAGTAAAGTAGACGTAGAATATAATTTGACATAAATACTAATAGTAATTCCGAAATTATACATATTATTCAATCGTTCGTGATCGTTTTAAATTAAGGTGTGTACAAAATATCTTAGACAATAATTGTCAAATGTATTAACATTCGCTTCGACATAATTTTAATTATTAACGAGCGTAGATTTTTATACAATTTATTTTAATCGCATTACATTTTAATATACTATAATAGTTTTACTGTAATAATTTAATTATAACTAACTTTGACATTATTGAGATTTTAAAAAGCTCGAAGACTGAAAGCTGGTCATAGCTTATTATCATTGAATTAGTGCAAGAGGCCGCGTTGTGATTCAGAATAAAATCGACATTCCCGCCCGTAGCAGCTGTTTGGGATAATAATAAAATTATTATTGATAATGGTCTCAAATTTCTGATTGAAATGGTTGTATCATTGAATGACATTAGTTTTAAGGTTTTAGATGGTTAGGTGTGAAAATCCCAGTTCTTTTTACTTGCCATTTCGCATTTTGATTCCAAGCACAATTTTAGAAATGAATTTGATTTTGAATAGTGGACTGACGTTTTTGTATACATGTATGATTAGTAGCGATATAAATAGTATACATATAGACGTTCAACCCTCTGTACTAGCACCAAATATTAAGTGTTCATTGAGACAATAATTTTTAATTCTTTGTTATTTTGACCTCGATATTGGAGTGTTCGATATTTCCATGTAGACTCGAACACTCTGATGTTGACATACTCTTCTGACATGCGTCATCTCTCTCACTCTCTCTGTCATTTTAAACATGGCTCGCTCAAACTAGTTTAGTAGCTGACTCAGAGCAACACACCGTAATCAACGATCGCTGTAAACAACATTTGGCGATCAGAGTGCTTTTTACGGTTCTATGATGGCATAGTATGGCGTGTGCTAAATAAAGACAGCGATATACCAACGCGATAGCGCTGTCTCTATTTCATTCTTTATGATATGATCGCGCGGACAACGGTCCCCACGAACACCTGCGGAACATCGCCCCTTAACACGCGCGCCCTCCTGATGTGAACGCGTGGTACCCACTCCCACGCGAGTTAGTGCGCCCCCAGTCGCCCTGCGTCGACAGGTTGGAGCGACGTGACGGCGCGCGGTGAGCGTAGCGTACAGACACCGGTCCCCCCCTCCACTCCTATATATAGCCATAAAGTCCGCTTCACATAGTGGCACCAATTACCGGAGATGCTATATCACTCCGAGCTTCTGCCCGGGCACGAGGTTCGCCTCAAGGCCCGCACTCCACTCACCCCCCTCAAGGTTCGAGTGACGACTCGCTTGCTTGCTAATTCATGATATCTTTTGATGATTCTGAGAACCGTAATAGCAGATATATTCAATCATTGCCTTATGGGGGACTCGTAGCCTAGTTACGAGCATTTGGGTAACGGCTAAAAGACAAATCTAGGCGGTTTTCGGTTCATTTATTAGTGGCCGCTAAAGTAATCAAAGCATCGGTGGCCTAGGCTAGGCCACCGGCTGGGCTAGGACGCCGGACTCCCATGCGGGAGGTCCGGGTTCGATACCATGCAATGCCATGTACCTATGAGTTTTTAGGGTTCGAAGACTTACGTACATTTACGGACTGCTGTAACGGTGAAGGAAAACATCGTGAGAAACCTGCTGCATGTCTGAGGAAATTAAAAGTTTCCGAGGGCGTGTGAAATGCACCACACAGCACTGGGCCCGCTCGGTGGATCATGGCCCGTACCCCCTTGTGCACGGTGAGGCCTGTGCCCCAACAGTGGGGACATTCATAGGCTGATGATGATGAAAGTAATCAAAGCACTTGTAAACTTCTTTGTGCAATAGAGTCAACAAGTAGAGTGAGATGGCGAGATGTAGTGTGTTTTTAAAGGATCCCTTGTTCGGTGCTTTATTTTTGTTATGTACCTAGCATTTTATTATATAGTTTGTTATACAAAATCATGGCGTCCAATTAGTATTGACAATGTTATATCAAATATAGTGCTGTAAGTGTATATCGTAGTTGTATAAATTTTGCCCTTGTATATTCTGACAATTTTAGTGTTGTAAAGACTACTTGATCCACTTGATTACTCCTAGTTTGAATATGAACTGGTTAATTAAACCCTTGTTCACGGCATCAAACGTAACTAAATACAAAATTCTCAATACTGCACACTTAGTGTGTTTAACTGTGTTACCACCCCCACCAGACGACGTCGATCGACGTGGATCGACTGAGGGATACCGGTCGAGCCAATTCTACCACCGATCGATGACTAATTGATAAAAATCGAGGCATTCGAGCGTTGGTGAACTAGTGACTAGGACGTCGATTCCCATGTCCATGGTCCGGGTTCGAAACCATGCCATGTACAAATAAGTTTTTCGGTTTTCTGACTGCTCTAACGGTGAAGGAAAAAAAAGGAAACCTGCATGTCTGAGGAAATAAAAAATATCCAAAAGCGTATGAAATCCACCAATCAGCACTGAGCCCGTTCGGTGGATCATGGCCCGTACCCCCTTGTGCAAGGGGAGGCCTGTACCCCAACAATAGGGACATTAATACAATGCTGATGATGAGCATTCGGGCAGATCGATTTGGTGTAGTAAGAATCTGTCGATCGATGTCGGTCGGGTGGATGTGGTAACACCCATATATAGCTTCAAAATACCGCTTCATGAATAGCTGTTACAAACGATGAATCAAATAAGGTAACTGTAATATCAATTGTACAGATTTATTATATTTATCAAATTTTATACACGTTGATTAAGTTTAAGTTTGCTTCAGGATACTTATGAAATTGGTGCTACATAATGTACCTTAATAAAATTATTGACTTTGCTGAAAATTGTACAAAATCCTTGGAAGTTAAGCCTCTTGAAACGTGCTATCTCTTTCTTCGGTGTAGAAAGAGGCAGGCGGTGTTGGGATTTAACTGCCCCCGAAACGCGTAACTAGAAAAAATCGACCGCTATTAAGGTCAAAACGCACCACAACTGCACTGCAGCGGAACACCGCGGCGCGGCAAATATTATTTCAACTATTTCATAACTCAAAACGCACGTGAGCGACGCAGTGCAAACATAGTGTTGTTTGCCCTTTAGCAAATTAATACTCTAAGGAAAAGTGCCAAACCCCGATATCAATTTCTGCCTACTGCCCAGGGGTGCGTTCATGCGACCCTTCCGATATTTCTACGATTTTATACTGTGCACCCGTGATTAATGTCAAACTCAATTGACAGGAGTTTGACATTTGTTTGGTCGAATGTTGCCTTCAAACGGTACAACACGAAATAAATATACGAATTAACTTTGTTAATGGACGTTAAGAGACGGAAGAAAGCAAATTTAATTATGTTCGCATTTTATTTAGAAAAAATGACAGGCTGTATGGACCAAGTCTTTTGCCTTTCTTTTTATACTAACCGGCGTCGTTGAACGCACCAGATAATTTTACTCCGGATATTTTTTATACTGACAGGGGTGCATGAACGGCATATTTACTCGTAGCAAACGTCAGTATAACAATACGGAGAAATTTTATCGACTTTACATGAACGCACCCCTGAATGTGTTTGTCTGTGCACTGGTTCCGTCCTTTTCGCGGACACTATTCGTCCACCTTATTTTTTTAATATTTTTTTTATCCAATCAGGTTGATGGATTCCATCCGATACAAACTCGGGTCCGAACAGTGCACAGATACCTAATGACTGGACATAATGGGTACATAACTTTAAGGATGCTTGATACAACCGAGTGTAACTATTAAATCCCAACCAGGAATATAATACAATTGTCCACTGATACTTCTATGATCTACATTATAGAGATCACTTTTAAAACATAACATAAAACACACTTTGTTACATTCCTGGCTGGGCTTAATCCAGCGCTTCCAAGTGTTATCATATTGTAATATATATTGTTTATATCGTATAGATTAATGACGGCAGCTACTTTATAAAATATGTAAGTGTATTGGCTTGTACTTAACGTCTTATTTATTAATTGATACAAATAAATAGTTCTGTTCGTAGGTCCATTGTTTTATTTTATATCACATTTTATACATGTACTATTTTTTCATGCCCTATTTTTGATTAATTCCAAAATAATTTAAAATAGACTTCTGAATATTTCGACTGGCGTAACTACATTGAGAAACCTGTATTTTTTCCTTCTACATTGCTGGTAATGTACGAGGAGCAAGCGGTTTATTAATAGGACCATAGTAAATAATGATGAATTAGACATTAACATCATCAACGTATTCATAGTACATTCACATTGGTTGTATTAGTTTTTCTGAATCCTGTAAGTTGCAACTAAGCAGCTAGTATATATTCTGTGCTTATTATGTCTTCGAAATTGTCATTAACCGAAGAGAAAACAAAAAGGCAAAGGTTAGCTAAATTATGTGGAATTTTGGCGGGAAAGTCGGTGGAGAAGGTTCTACAATGTTTATTTTATTGCTCAAACATTGTTTTCTGGTGATTTTGATAGCTAAAATCGGTGTAGTTTTGTCTAGCAAACTTCAGTAACAGTGATAATGTGTTGAACTCTTAAAATAAACTTCTCGTTAGTGGTTCGTTGGTAGTTTCACTGTGCGATTCTGCGGCGGGCCATGAGAATTCGCCAGAGACCGGTTGAAATTTCCATCATAACTCCTAGCAGTGTTAAAATGTGTCTACACCACAACATTTTGATGCTGAATAACTAAAAACTGTTTTAAATCGATGTTTAGGCTGATGGCCTGTGTTGCCAATGCCTTGTTAAAAATAATAACTAAATTATGTGTCCAGGAACCAAATTTTTTAACTGTCTCTTAAAGCCAACATTAGGTTGTATAGCGGGTCTTTTCTCCTTCATTAAACTATAGGCTTGTTCAAATTGCATTTCTTCATAATGCATCAAATATGCTATAGCCACCATAGCCGTCCGCGACACACCAGCATTGCAATGTACTAGAGCATTCTCTTTAGATTCTACAGCTCGTTTTACAAATGGCAAACTTTGAGTTAGTACTGGTTTGATATCAGTTTCAGGCAAATCCAAGCATTCCACAAACTTATGGGTAACATCACTGAGGCCCACATTTATTCCTACACTAAGTACATGCTTTATATTATACGTTTTTAGTACATTATACGCAGTGCAATCTTGAGAACCTATGTATAAATTATCTGTAATAAAAACCGGTATGTCATCAGGTTTGGTATCCACAACGAAGCCGTAGGTATCACCAATGTTTTCCTTCACGTTTCCTCTTTCTATGAACCTCCTTCCATCTGCACTAGTCACAACTGTTTCTGTCTCTTTCAGTCTATTCTTTTGCTTCTTCAGTTCACTTAGGAAACTCATTTTTGTTAGCTTTTTTTAAGTTGCGGTAATAAACTTTACACTTAAAAGTAAATGGGAGTCTATTTTCCCCACACTGTCAGCTCATCTACCCCAAATTACTGAAGTAGCGAAGTCAGCTGACAGACCCACCATTAAAACCACTTTATTCACCATCACAGTCTTCTACACTTTGTTCCGCTACTATATATTCCTTGTTAGGATCGTATATTAAGTCTTCAGGCTTGTACTCCACATTACAAAGGTAAAGTCCTTCAGGCGGTCCGTTTTGAATGAAATTGTGCCACGAGTGTTTCGACGGCACTTGGAGCATAACTTTTATCTCTTCTGGCTGTAGTTTTCCTACGGCAACACTGATCAGTGTTCCCATCATTCGACGAATCTGAAAGAGAGTTCATTGAGTTAGATAAAATGAAGGTTTTTTTGTTGACCACTTAACACTAAATGGGCACTCATTTCTTGGATTTTAAAACAGGAAAAGATTTAAAATCTTGTGGAAAATCGAATGTAAACCTGAACTTATTGCATCATAAAAGACAAAGCCCCTTTACAGCTGCTACAATCTTAATTTTTTAAGCCAAATTTTTAAATGTAAATCGGCTGGTCTGTTCGCTCCTGTCTAGTTATGTTTATAGTTAACATGAATTGTGTATGAATTTTAAATTTATTGTAAAAGCATGACGTAAGTTACGCTTTTACAATACGTAACCAAGAGTTCTTGGTAGTGGTAGATCCTAAAGTGAAGGATCGCCTGGGGTGGTACCACCCTCTTATCTATTTCTGCCGTGAAGCAGAAATGCTTGCATTTCTGTGTTTCGGTTTGAAGGGTAAGAGAGCCAGCGTAATTTCCGGCACATGAGGCACTCCATCTTAGTCCTCAAGGTTAGCAGCGCATCAAAAACCCTCTAATATTAATACAGTGAGGTGAGATGTCTATGGGCGACGGTGACCACTTACCATCAGGTGGCCCGCTAGCTCGTCTGCTCTCCTTATTTAAAAAAAACGTTCACAAGCCAAAATATCGACTTGATTCTCGTATGTCTACCATGTGACACAATATATATGACCACATATGTGACCACTGAGTGCCAATCTGAACCGGTCCCTGGGACCGGTCACGTGAATGTGAGTTTTGCAGCACAAGCCAAATTGAACACAAAACGCATGAAGTTAAGGTAGAATCTACAATAAATTATTTTGGTCAAATACTGGTAACCGATGCCGTTATTAACAAATATATTCATTATAGATTCTACCTAATGCGTTTTGTGTTCAGTTTTGCATGTGCTGCAAACTGGTTTCTGGTAACCGCTTTCAGTCCCTGATCTGAACAGATCCGGTTTCGATGACATGCTAGAGAATTTCTGTTCTATTTTAGTTTTTTGGTGTAATCAAGCAAGAGCCGCATCGTTGGATGTATCCCCGTTTCAAAGACCTGTGTATTCAGCTAATATTGGATAAGAAAAACTTTAAAATTACCTGGTTATGAACAAACGCCCTGCCTCTGATCTCAATATCCCAGTAGTCAAACATCCCATCTTGCCTCGTTGAGAAGCTAGTGAGGAGCTGCCGTCCCGGGCTTACGTCTATGGAGTATATCTCTCTACGATTGTGTTTGTGTTGCTTTGCCTTGTCGAATTTCTTGAACGTGGTGAAGTCATGGTACCCAATCAAGTACTTTGCACCTTCCTTCAGCCTTTCTATGTCGAAATTTGGAGCTCTGTAAAGGATTTCGTATTTAACAGTGAGTGTGCTTGTGGATTAAAAATTCGCTAGCATAAAATATATGAAGGACTAAAAACCGATATCATCGCTGAGCAAGATCGCGTAACTAGCACTTGTAAATAAGGTGTATTTTCCTTAGACCGGTCAAAAGAAAGTACACCGTATTTAGAAGTGCTATATGGACTAAAGTATTAGTATTTATTTAAAAACCTTTCAATGTACCTACTAAATACTAAATGATATGTCTGAAGATACCATCAGTAAAGATAAAAATCTATCAATATGGTATATCAACATAAAGCCGCTACTCCTGCGCGTGTTTTTTTAAGGTCTACACAATACACAAAAACACCACACAAAACATTTTTTCTTCTACAGGCGAGATTGAGAAGCAACCATGTTATATTAGAGTGAGATAGATGATTTGATTTGTGTAGATGTTACAAATACACTTTATCGCACACCCGGGACAAAAACAAAACATACAACATAAAGAGAGGTACAATACAATATGCAGAAGGCGGCCTTATCGCTTTAAGCGATATCTTCCAGGCATGTTTGGATGTTTCTGTGTACATAAACATTCTGTACAAACTGGTCAGTTCAAAAAGAAAATTATTGTTTCAACAGTTACCTAACGAAGTGGCACCTCCTCCATTCCTCTATGGGTATACACGCTCCAATGCCACAGTATTCAGGTATATTGATGCGGGGTTTTAATACTGCCAATCTGAAATAAATAATTTATTGTCCTCTGTCCACTTAGCTCCCCTGGCACGCATTACCTGGGGGATTCATTTGGATTTACCAGGGACAACCTGCTGATGTCAAACCTAGTTGATAAGTTAATTCATAATTGGCAGTGAATTAAGGTTATTTTTATTTTTAATTTTATTAAGCAAATCCATTACATTACAGCTTATATTTATTGATAATATTCCTTCAGTACATAAAATAAACCAGTAGAATATATTAACCTGTACAAGTAAGTCCTACGAACAGCATTATATCGGGCACTGAAGTTGTCAGCGACCTGGTAGCATTGCTTCACACTGATACTTTGATTGGCGTTGTAGAAGTATTTATTTACTGTATACACTATGTAGTTAGGCTCGTATATCTTTGAACCATACCGCTCGAGGTCAAAGTGTGCGCTCGAGTTTAGTGCATGTACGCCTCCATCAGTGCTGTAAGGAAATTAATGTTAAAAGTTAGTCCATCATTACTTATTATACAGGGTGTAACATTAAGAACGGTCAGTATGGGAAAGTCTGAAACTATAAGACATACGAAGATCTGTTCTTAGGAACCATGTCATCAATTTTAGTAACAAGAAACACTGTATTCATACATTTAAAAAAAAACCTGTACTCAGCCTGGGAATCGAACCCGGTTGTTTTGAAAAAAAATCCAACACTATTTCTATTTAGATATCGATTGTGTAGGTCTTAAGGAATAAATGTTAGTATGAAACGTGATGTTTAAAATTAATAAAACGCATTGTTTCCATATCTTTTAATTTTTTTTAGTAGGTGTTCGAAATGACTACCATTTTGTAAAATACAATATTCAACTCGTTTAGGTAACGGATCTTACTATTGAATGTTGTATCTTCAGGTGGTGAATTTGCGTTAAAATTGTCTCTATGGCTGCTGGTCTCTAGGTCTTTAATTGTGTCGTAGCTTGTTTTGTGCACATGAAGTGCACAACGTAATCGATATCTAAATAGAAATAGTGTTGGATTTTTTTTCAAAACAACCGGGTACGATTCCCAGGCTGAGTACAGTTTTTTTTTAAAATGTATGAATACAGTTTTCTTGTTACTAAAATTGATGACATGGTTCCTAAGAACAGATCTTCGTATGTCTTATAGTTTCAGACTTTCCCATACTGACCGTTCTTAATGTTACAGCCTGTATATGCATTCATGTTTATGTTTATTCATTACAATACTATACAGCACAGCCAATTCGAAACTGTAGTCATAACGTAAATGCATTACCCATGTATTGTTCAAATACTGCCCTACTACTAGGTTATACACCAACTAGGAATAGAAAAACACTGTCACCATTGGTAGTTTTATAATATTCTGTGTTATGGTGTTCGCTGTGAAAAAATTGTACCATTTAATTGACAATGACTGACTGTGTAAAAACTGTAAACTGTGAAATCTATAAAATGAAATTAAGAACTTATAACTTTCCAACACAATGGCATAGATGCATCAGCATATATTATGCTGCCTGTCTATAAATATATAATAATAATAATAATTCCGAAATATGGCGAGGGTTTTTATATTCCTGGTTATATTTGATTTTTAGGTATGTACTTGATTTTTCCCGGGTATTTAATTGAAGGCTGGCTTTTTGCCAGTGAGAACAGGTGGTTGTTTCGCCACTGAGATATACAAAATTTATAGTTATACTTACCGACTGGATAGAATAAGTTTGGGGTAGTTTAGTGACTTCAGTGTCAGTAACGCTAATTCAAACAAGCCTTGGACGCTTTCCGAGTCAGGATAGTTTTTCCTGTCTCCAAGCCATATCTTCTCAGAGGACCTGCATTGTAGAAGGTTGGACGAAAACGCTGAAATTCCTATAGATAAGGTTAGAAAATCGCAAGTACAGAATTAAAGTGTTTTACAAACCTGAAAGGTGTTCCAATATATGAAAAGAATGCCAAATATCGGGCTTTCATATTAGTCTGTTACAGTTTTTTGTATAATAGAACTTTCATTCAAAAGAAAGCAAAAATCCAGTTAGAAAATTAAGTTAGGTTATTTCAGCTGAGGATGTTGATTTTTTTGACTTTTATTTTTTTCATGTTCACTGAACGCTACCATAACTTTTCCGACGAACGCAGCCGCCAAAATCTAATTTGTCGTTCAATTTTTTAGTTTAGTTGAAAGAAAGAAAGAGATCTCTAATCAAATCAAAATGTTTTTATTGTAAGTAAGTACCTTATAGTCACAGAGTTACCGATAACTATACTTAGACTTAGATGTCTGTGCTTAGTACATTTTTACAACGTAATTTTTACAACAATACCTGGGTAATGCATTACCCCATAACGATTTAAGTCCGTTCTAAGCAACAGAAACGCTTCATGTTTGACGTTTTAATTTTCCGTCTCTTTCGCACACGCCATTTCAGTTGAAAAATGGCTCAACGGACGTGGCATATGTTTTCTGTGATAACGTTATTATTTACAATTTTATCACTCGTTGGCGATGTTTTTACGTCGACAACGGCACCATGGTACGAGAACCTGCCGGCGGTGACCATGGACTACAAGGTCCACATTGATGCCGGCAAGGAAGACTGTTACTATCAGTATGTCCAACCGGGCGCAACATTTTACGCCAGCTATCAGGTAATTATCATGCCTTTTCTATAACGAAGCATATGCTACGCTTTATTTAATAGTTTCGCTTCATCACTCATGAATACCTTTTTAATAAACAACCATGCTTCCTTAGAGAAAGTGTTCGAAACCAGGTCACTCGAGTTCTCGTGTTTGTTTTGTAGGTGCTGAAAGGCGGCGACGGCATGTGCGGCTTTGCTGTTCGTCACCCGAACGGTCAGATCGTGCACCCGTACGAATGGCGGCAAAGCGCGGAGTACGCTGACCAGTCGTCTTCAGGCGGGTACTACGCCGTGTGCATCGATAACCAGTTCTCGAGGTTCGCGGGCAAGCTGGTCAACTTGTACCTGTCGGTTATAAGATATGACATGTGGGAGAAATATGCGAAGGAGATAGAGGAGCTGGACATGAATATAAAGAACTTCACGGTGAGTATTTGTTGAATTAATTTCATCAACAAACTAAAGACAAAATTATTGATAAGATTCTGAAACTTATTAATGTCTAAGTGTTGGACTATACGTGTCCAGTTCCAGCGTCGGTTCGATTTGTTGTTTCCCTCCACTTGAAGTCGGTGTCTCGTGATTGGCTGCAGCGAAACGAACCGGCGCTGGAACTGGCTCATGTAGTCCCTAGTCCAAATTGAAAAAAACAAAAAAAAGTTGACAGTATGTGGATAGTTTTTGTAAATCAAATTAATAGATTTTGTTATTCTTGGTACGTGGGAGTCTAAGTCCCATAGTCATGTGTAGTTGATGATTATTATCGGTAATGATATTGAAACACTATTGTCTCTTCCTGGCTGTCTTATTTCGAAGGGTTCACTGAGAATACCAATGAACGGCACATTACGTCTAATTGAGTTTTATATGTTCAGAACTGTGTTAACCGAATTTTACACCCTACCACCCAGTATGGTTTCACCACAGTGTATATCCATTATTATGGCTCCTATCAAATAATCGGTTCTGCCAGACTATAGGGAATTATTTTCTGAGTCAAACTACTTAACTCATACACTCATAAGTGACATTATGGAGCTACCGCAACAAGTTGTGGATGCATCTTCAGTCAACGGTTTCAAAAATAGACTAGATAGGTTTTTAAACAGTGCATAAGTAGTGGTGGACTTAACTGACTATGAACTCAATGACTAAGTGCTATGAATGAGCAAATGAACAATACACCAGCTTAGATACTGTATAAGATAAGTGCTGTCAATTGGTTTTCCCAGTGAACCCACAAATTTATAAAAGTAACTAAAACAAATCTAAGCTAAGTCATAGACTAGCAGCGTTGGAAAAACCTCTAAAGCTAGTCTAATCCATAAACCAGAAGTACAATATGATGTCCAAACTACGTTGTTGCTTTACAGAATTCAATCCAGTTCGTCGAGCGAAACATCAATGACATCTTGCAGTACCAATACCATTCGCGCGCACGGGAGTCGCGCGATTTCAACTTGCTGCAGGACAATAACGTTTACGTTATGAGGTAAATTGTTTTTTTATTGTTATTGTATAAGTATAAGGAGAACAGATGAGCAAACTGGTCAACTGACAGTAAGGTCAGTAAGTGATTTTTATTTATTAACCGTTTAGCCATCTTTCACCCCTTTTTTTAAATTTATTTTTGATGATGACGATAAGTGGTCACCGTCGCCTATAGACATCTCACTATAATGTTCACGCATCGAAAACCCACTGTTTTCGATGCGCTGCTAACCTTGAGGACTTAGATGTATTGCCTCATGAATTTAAACTATTAGAACACAAATGTAAGTAAGTAATACATTTATTTCACACACAGCAATGACCGAAACAGTTATAATTATGATAAAATAATTATGTAGTCAAAGGTAAACATATCGAAAACATGTCTGATGGTCTGCTGTTGTTGTGAAAAGGGTCTCAACTCAGCTTATTGCTGCAGACAAGAATGCCTACAGCGCTGGTATTCTGTTGAACCATGACGGATGGCTTGCCAAAACCTGTCCAAGAGGACAAAGATACGACACAAAGTTATGGTACACTCATACCATCATTTGCTGATGAGAATGCTGCTCTAAATATTCAAAGTGCAGACAGAGGCAGTTTCTGTGTCTATGTTATTTTTTAAATGGCTTTCACACTTCAGTCTTGTCTTGAAATAGGAAATATTAGTAAGGGTCTTATCACACTGGCCATTTGTGAATGTTTTTCCCCAATTGCACAATAATTCCGCCAATATTGCGTAAACTCGCAGAAAACAATTTTGCAATCACCAGTGTGATAAGACCCTAACAACTAATGCTTTTTTTCTTAAAATATCAAAGCTTCTACAGAGTAGAAACTAAATAATGGCAACATTTACTTAAATCTCGACTGTACTACAACTATAATTTTTATACAGACTGAATGTTAGAGACATATAATGATGATATGTACATTCTAAATGCATGTAAACCTTTGTATATATTTACCATCATCTGTACCATATTCTACCATCACATCTTTGTCCATTCCCAGGTGGTCGCTGATTCAAATCCTGGCCATAGGAGCCACTGCCACATTGCAAGTATACTTTGTGAGGAAACTCTTCGAAGTGAAGGACAACTCTTCAAAGACGAGAATATGATCCTTCCTGCAGTCTACTGGAGGGATCTGGTCATCACGCTAACTCGTTCTTCTGGACTGAACCTACCATTCCATTGACGTCGCAATTTTTTTCGAATTTAATCTACCTGATCTCCTCTTTTGTATTCCAATTTTTTTTCGGCTGAATTTAGTGTAATGTAGATGTTGTGAGGGGATTGTCTTTCCATGACAGATATATTAATATTGAAACAGACAATGACTCTTAAGGAACAAGTAAAACAATATTTGATAAAGGCACAGCTTTCTTTTAAAAGATGTCGTCGCTATCTGGTTCTCACATTCAGTCGACTGTTCCAGAGATTGTTGAAAAATAAAAGTCCTGTCTGTTTTTATACAATTATAGCAATCGCGAGCTTGCGCATGTTACACTGAATCCAGCCTTATCCGTTTTATATTTTTTTTACTGGAAGCATAATATTTAATAAGTACAATTTCTTTAAGGGTGCCCGCCCACGTCCGACAAACGGTGACCGACTTTTTGTAGGAGGAAAATAGAACGTACTGATTGCAATAGTATAACGCACACGTCCTACAAAAAGTCGGTCAGAAATAAAACACAAACTTTCCTCTGTATATCCAACTTCCTCTTAAGATTCATGACATGGTATACGTTATCACTCTCCATGACGTGCTACTCCCTCGAAAGCTACAGACAAAGTGACGGCCGTGTGCGTTGAGTCGGTCACAAAATCGGTCATAAGAATCGGAGGAAAAATCTGCCCGTTTATCGGTCCTACAAAAAGTATGACGTGGGCGGTACCCTAATGTGTATATTTATTGCTTTGAAATTAGATTCATTTTCTGACCACATTGTCTTGTGTTCAAAGCTCGACAATTTTAATATTTGAGATTCGTGATCTGAGAAATCACTATTTTTTAACGTTTTTAATATTTAAGACAATTAATTTTGACTGTTTATTTGCTATTTGCTGTTGACTTGAATTTTATTTTTGTTATAATTATAATGCTTTTTTATTGTAATATAAGTGAAAAATTAATACTGTTGTGCTTTTTCATTCTAAAGGAATATAAGAATCACGCACTATGTATGTGATCTATGAAATAATAAATGATTAAGTACTTAGAAGATATGTTTTGTTTGTAATATAACATAGGACGCTAGACATGCGGATGGGATATCGAAACCATCCGTTCGAGATCATAGTAGGAGCCAGAAAGTGTTTCGGATCATCAGCATCAGCAGCCTACCCTAGTCTACTCTAGTCCACTGCTGGACATAGGCCTCTCCCACGGCGCGCTATTGAGCCCGATCTTCGGCTCTTCTCATCCAGTCGCTGCCAGCCACCTTGCGCAGATAGTGGGGCGGCCGGGAACTGGGGGCCGTTTTCTTTGTGCGCTATCCATGGGAGGTAATGCCATAATCGCCACGCTAGGCCTGCGGGTTGGCGATCGCAGTAGCCGGGTCGCTTGCCCCGATGACGCTGATGCCCGTCATCGTGCTTCTGATATTTTGACCCAGCCAGAATTTGAGTGGTTATACCGCCACTAGTCGGTCGCCAGGGACTCGTTCGTTAATCGGCAGGATGCACCACGTGCAGGTGAGTTTGACATTTGGAGGTCTAGATGTTGGTGACCCCCCTTACACTGTTTCGGATATTCGCTGTATATTGTGAATCTAAGGTTGAAGTATATAACTAGTTCTGCTCATATATTATATAATTTACATATAAAATAAATTACTTGGATCTTGGTTTCTATCAAGCTAAAATATTAATGAATAATTTAACAATATCAGTAGCATGAAAAATCCCATGTCTATTTTTTATTTTTATTGACTACTAAACCCGCGTTTGACCTCGATCTCACCTGATGGTAAGCGACGATGAGGTCGACGATGGAGCATGCGGGTCCAGTAAATGCCTATTCACTCTGGCCTTGAAGATCCCAAGGTTGTAGGTTTCGGGAAATACAGACGCCGGCAGGCTGTTCCATTCCTTAGCCGTTCGCAATCGCTTCGTACGAACAGATGGGATATCAACAACATAAGGATGGACCCCCTCCCAGCGCCTGGTAGACCGAAGGCGGAATGGAGAAGCTGGATTTAAGTCCCAATGCGCACTCTCCGAAATGTATCCTATAAAATACCGATTCTTGGATAGATTGGCAAATAGGAAAACTCCGATAAATTAAATTGTTTTGGTGGGAGTTTATACTATTCAAGAACACAGAAGATCCCAACGGGCCGAAGTGTCGCCGGGATTCCCAGCCTCCATGCAAAGATAAGATACTATTCAAATTATTTTTTGAAAACACTTAATAGGGAACCTGCATGTTTTTTTTTTGTTTTTAATCGAAAGATACTTGAAAAAGAGAAACTTTACTGAACACAAAAGATTTTTAATATGCTTATTTAAAGAGATATAGCTTTGTAAAAACCCATAATACAATTTTCGCGCCAAAACGCATTCATTTTCTCAAGTGACGTAATTGGATTTTATGTAAACAAACGTGAGCTGTGAACAGTCTTGAACTTGTCAAAAGATTTTTTGCTTTAGAGGTTATTTTTATATTGGTTATTTACGAGAGTAATAAAACTATTTACAGTATTTGTGTAATCCTAAGAACAATAACTAGGGTGTAATCGTAATGATTCGTTGTTTTAATTACAAAAGTTGCCAATTGCAAAAAATATTTTCCTTTGAAGTTTATCAAAGTTTATGCAGATTTGGATACGTGTAAGCGTTACTGCCAGTTATTTCTATATACAGTTATGTATAATTATTATAATAGGTATATAATTTATAAAAATAATAATAGTTTATAATAATAATATATATTTATTCAGATAATTCCGCCTCACTTGTAAAAATTTAGGGTAGAGAAATCCTATGACGTCCGTCACTCAATGCTGATAGGTGTTTGAAATTACGTTCCATTTCGCGCTACTAAAAAGCTAAATATCTCAATAAATACAAATATATAAATATTACTACTCACAATTTAATCTTTTTATGTACTATTCTATCGACTGCAACACATAGTTTTAAATTTTAAAATTCATGCAAGTTCCCTATTAAAAAAAAAAACAAATAACGTATTAAATAATTGTTTATTTGATAAAATTATTATACTTAAGTCCCAGCGACTGATACATGAACATGAGAGTACGTCTATATACACAACAATAATTTACTTAAGTACTTACACAATAATAATAATTAAAATTTCATTTGTTACAATTTTTATTTGGGTACAATCTTTAACAATAATGTGGTAAATCGGAAAGTTTATTTTAATACATTTCTCAGAATCTCATAACAAAATGTGTGATATTATACTCATCCGCTTATGACTAGGTAATTTTCGAAATGTAGCGGGCAAGTGATGCGTGTAACACGAAACTAATACATAATACTAGCTAATACATACAGTGATATAAAACTTAGACTCTAGTCAGACGTTCAATAAAACGAAATTATTCTTCATACTGTACAATAAGCTGCTGCAAATCTCATACGTAACTGTACATCTCACAAATATCTTAAAAATACATATTTATTATCATAATTTATAATAACATTATCAGAAAATTCTGACAGCATACTTAATACAATAATCGGTAAACTAATTTGATTGATAGAGCACCAAGATTCGTATTACTATGGATGCGATAAATTCATCAAGCCTCTATCTTATGAAAAATAATGTGGGTAAAGGATTAAATCGATATTTCACACAAACACTCAAGATATTATTCAACATAAGGAATGTGATTTCAAACAACAACAAAAAAATTTCTTTAATTTTCAGTGGCCGAGTAAAATAAAGTTGCTCCAAAAACTAAAATTGGTGACTTCTGCGTAATCGCTAAATAAATGAAACAGTCACGGTCACCCATATGTCATACATATAGCAGTAAGTACCCTCACTTTTGCTCCAGTCTTACTACATTCTACTTAGATACTGTGATATGATTCTTGATCAGTAAGATTGGAGTAAAAGTTTCGTTTAGCGATTTTTTAATTTGGCGAATGACACTCCAGAATCGGTGCTTATGGCTAGCTAAACTCGTAAGGAATAAAGGCAGTGTTTGGACGGACGCAAGTCTTTACTAAGGCAATCCTAGGTTGAGGTCCACTGTACCTACGTAACGATTATATAATATTACAGGTTTCCTACCCAAGGAAATCATACTTACATCAACCTTCCTGTATCTTTTTCAGACAGTTAAATCGTATAGTATTTGTCACAATTAAGAATGGAATTCCCCAACTACCTATAAATACATGGTGTGGCGCCTTTTCTGGCTGAGGTCTAGTTACAAAGGGCGCTCTTCTGGTCGAGGTCTAGTTACAAAGGGCGCCTCTTCTGGCCGAGGCGTTTATTCCAGACCAGGTATTTACTACACACGGCGCTTCTTCTGGCGGAGGTTTAGTTATACAGGGCGCCTTTTCTGGCCGACACGGGACGTTTCTTCTGGCCAAGATAACTATCTTGGCCAGAAGAAACGTCCCGTGAGGCGCCTCTTAATTACTACACGCGGCGCTTCTGACCGAGGTCTAGTTAAATGTCGTTTTTACTGGCCGATATAGTTACACAGGGCGCTTCTTCTGGCCAAGGTAAGTGCCCGAGAGCGCGAGCAGGCGGTATCGCTGGCGCAGGTTGCGCGCGCGCACGTGCGCGGACGCGATCTCCACGGTGTAGGCGCCGGGGAACCAACCCGCCTCGCCGTCGCGAGTGCGCTCGCCGTAGTACCAGCCTGTAACGAAATATTGACGGATTAAAAGAAAGAAATAATATAAAATAAAGTTAGTCGAAATATTAAAGTGTAGTGTATCTTTAGAGATACTAATTTTACATCAGTCTTTTTATTGAAAATCTCTGCTTTTTTAATGAAATGGAATTTCATACGAGATTATTTAAAAGATGAAAACGGGGCTTAATCACGTCGGTATTTATTTTTGGTAAACTAGACCGCAGTTGCCTTTGTTCACCGTTACGATAGAGCTGCACCGGTCGGTTACGAACAGACTGAAGCGACGACATGCACGGGTGGGTTTTGCGCCTACCCGCATTTTTTCAACGCCGAGCAAAACGAGACTGCAGTGTCTAGTTTACCAAAAATAAATATCGTCGCGATTACTTAAACCCCGTTTTCATTTCTTCTTTTTGGCGATTGAAAATTGAATTTCATTTTAATCCTTGTGCAATAAAAACTCAGTTATTTACAATTTTGTAGCTTTCAGTTACAGTAAAATTAGTACATTTATCAGCAAGTTAAGAGAGAATGTTCGTGTAGAGTGCAGATTGATGACTTTAGAGTGAAACCTGAACGTGCGGTCGTCATACAAACAAAATATTCATACGTTATTCCATCAGCTATACCTAGGGTATTATCTCCTTATTCTTGGGGCCAGGCTAAGGGCTCGACTTTGGGGCACATCTTACTCTGAAACCCCGAAAATGTATGAATATTAAATTATATACAGGGTTTGGTATCGATACAAATTTTAAAATCGTATATTCAAGAGCGCTTTTGTTTAGTTTCGTTTTAAAGTCGCGTAATAAATATTTTTAGACCATTATTTTTCACCATTTTTTTAAATGTTTTTGTTAATAATCTTCGCTGACATGTCTAGTCATTGAGATATAAGACCTCAAAGTATCGCTAGCACAACAAAAAAGGGCTAACTTTGAACTCTTTCTTCATCTCTCCTGATTATTTTAGCCAAATATATTTAACTCCAAAATGAGCTTCGTTTATCGATGTTTTTAACGATACTATTTGTTTTTACAATTCTTTAATATTGACGAAAAGCCAAAGCTTTTGAAAGAAGACATTGTGATCTCGATGCCCGAACTGGCTCCCACACTTCCCGGGTTATAAGATGTTCTCACATCAAAGGTTGGCTTTGATGTGAAAAGTGCCATTCGGGCCTCGCAATGTCTATAGAGATCCGTACTATCCTTAGGCTCAATTTACATTGCCGCGGAATGGAATGGAAGCGAATTTTCGTAACGTAATTGTACATAGCATAATGAACTTTATGTCAATTGTGTAACATACAAACTAAATACGCTTTACCGCTAGGGGAATTCTCGAGAATGCGCGAGGATTCCCCGGAAGACGCGCGACCTCTTTTTTGGCTCGTATTTAGTTTGTATGTTACACAATTGACATAAAGTTCATTATGCTATGTAAAATTACGTTGCGAAGATTCGCTTCCATTCCATTCCGCGGCATTGTAAATTGAACCTTAGAGTACGAACGAAAGCGTCCTCGTTATTTCTCTACGAAAAAACGATAAAAAATATATTCGTACTACTCGTTTAATTACCCTAAGTACCCCTTGGGGATTGAGTTTTATAATCCGTTTTCCATGGGAATTGAACAATACTTTGTAATCTGACTTACAATAGCGTAGTTTCCAAGTATCAAATTTTAAAGGCATTTCTTAAAAGTTAAGAAATAGTCATAAATTGATAATCAAATGTGAAAACACAATTAATATTCGTTGAAAAATAAATTAGCTACAGGCAATCAAAAAACAGGACGGTAGAATGAAACGGCAATCAGTTTTATGACGTAACTGTTCCCTAGCGCCATACAAGCAGGTCCTGGCTGCATATAAAGGACTATTGTGCTAGAAAGGGACAGAGCTTCTGTTCAATACTAACTTTAACCATTAATATCTTTGGTGTTTCATGTGTCTTCAATGTCCATTTGTTGATCGATACAAAATATAAATAGTCAAATAACCTATTTAAGTGCAGTTAGTTAACAAATAAGGAACGCACCCATTTCTCTGCCGACTTACAACTGGCAGAAATAGAGTGCGCTTGCAAAAATTATAATAAACGTAGGAAGCATACATATAATTGTTCATAGTTTACCTCCACATATTATATATACGAAGGTAACGAAACAATAGCGCGCTGTAATTGACGAGTGCTGCCATCTGTTGACTCGGACACGTAACAGCCCTACTACTTTTACGAGGAGAGTTTTTAGGGTTTAGATTTTACCTCGAAGGGGAAAACGAAGTATTAGTGTTGTCACTACTCCATTCGTCCGTCTGTCACGCGGGTCTAGCGCCTAAACGAAATAAGATACAGTCTTCAAAATTTCACATAATAAGTATGCATACCCTTTACTCAAATCTGAATAAGTATCAATTTAAAGAAAAAATGTAAAATGATTTTTTGAGGGGGTTTCGTGTGGGTATCGTCTTTAGAGCTCATTAAGTATATTTTTCATAATTATTTTCGTCGAGAAATAATGACGTAGACACCGTGTCAATGTTGCCAATTTTAGACCAGTTTTGTTACGAGAACGGTATTCAAGGATCCGTCCGATACTCACGTACGCAAGCGTGACATTCGCGCACTCTTGCCACATTCGCCGCCTTCAGGTTATCCAAAATAGGTTCATGCGTAGAGCAACCGGTGCTCCATGGTACCTACGTAACGTAGACCTCCATCACGATTTGGAACTCCCCACGATCGCTCAATACATGAAGTTAGCGTCTCGACGCTTCTTCGAGCAAGCTCCCCGCCACCCAAACCCTCTAGTAGTAAGCGCCGCCGCTTATTCGACTAACGGTTTACCGACATCCCGTCGACGACGTCGGCCTAGACACGTCCTAGACGACCCCGACGACGCCATCACGATCTCCATCGCGGAAGCCACTCCGCCACCCGATAGTAGTTCACACACAGCACTTTCACGCGCTATCGGCGCATTCCAGGCCGCTTCTCCCCGACCCCTCCGTCCCCAGCGACGTCCTAAGCCGAGGTCCGTACCCACCTGGGTGCCCTTAGGCAGTCGCTTCTTATAGTAGTTTTTAAGTCCTCCTCTAGGCTGGAGCGCATTTAGCGCTCGCCCCTAAATTGGCTAAAGAATTTGTCACACCTCTGATTGAACAACAAATACCTACTATTAAAATTTGATATATCTCTAATAGTTTGTAAATTGTAAGCAATAAGGTGAAAAAAAATTTTTTTTTTCACTCATCACAAAGAATAATCGGTTAATACTTGCGGTTGTTGGTACTTGGTGAAACTTGTAGTACATGATTAGACTTAAATAATATACTGTTTGACGGGTTTTTATTGTATTTTATTAATTACGACCGGTTTCGTTTACACATCTTCAGGTATTAGTTTATAATTATTTTCTTAACTAGTTAATTAATAAAATAAAGTTGCTTGCTTGCTTATCGTATGGTTAGTGGCCAACCTATTTGTCAGAGTTGTTCAGGCCGCCCGTAGGCATCTGACATGGCTTAACGACTGCTGTCGAACGACAACAACCGGGACCGACTACTTAACGTGCTCTCCGAGGCACGGAGGAGCTCAGATGAAATATGCCACTGGCGGTCACCCATCCAGATACCGACCGCGCCAACGTCGCTTAATCTGCACGATCACTTACGGACCGTGCTCGCAACTAGGCTACGAGCGAAAATACAGTAAAAACCTGTGAAACAGTATATTATATGTATATTATGTGTATTATATTATATTATATTAATGTAACGCATTGGAATATTTTCTATCACGTTGCATTATTGACTAATAAATTAATAAAATTATTTAAATCTAATCAAAATAATAATCCTTATAGTACGGAATCCTATACATTTAGCGACACCAGACTAGCACTTAGCTGGTTTTTACAGCTCAAGTAGAGTAGATATAAACATTAGGTTACATTAGATTTTTTTCTACTTTCTGTACTAAATTAAAATCTCTACAGATAGTAAACAATAAATACAGGTTGATTAATTTTATATTACTAACTTTGTTAGGTGAATTATTTTCATTTAGAAAATATTACATTTTATTTTTAAAGAAAAAATGTCACGATTGCGACCATGGATGAAAGAAAAATTAGTCTCTCTCCCCAATGGATAGATACTCGTAATGAACGTTTTTTGTTTCTTTATGTTTTTGTTAAATAGTATCCCTCCCCAATGATACGACTTTTTAGTCAGTGCGTTGTAAACGCAGCCCAACCTTGATGGCTCAAGGAGCCAGGATTCATCGCACCGGGCCGTTGGAGGCGGCCCAGCGGAACACGACGGGCGCGAGGCCCAATGACGGCACAATGGCGTCCGAATTCACCATAGACTGCAACCACCCAAACAGGCATATGGCTTCAACAAAGTACTCGTAATTAATGTTTTTTTTTACTTACGTTACCAAGTTGAGCTTATAGTGTTTACATATTAGTAGATCGACACACGAGACATGTTAACGTATCGATATAGTTCGATCGAATACGCAATAGTGGGCGATAATGTCTTAACGTGCCCTTTAATATCGACAAGTAGCTAAACATTATACCCTAGAAATGTAATAGACGCACGCGAGTGGCGCCACAAAATGTGTACTCAGGTGGGCGGGGGCGGAGGGCGGAGGGCGAGTCAATCGCGCCTTGCGTTTGACTTCGAATTTTGAAATCGATGTGTGCATCATACGATCCTATGTAAAGAGTTGCGTAGACCGATATTCGCCTTTGTGACATCGCAGTAACATCTAATTTTTTCAAATATTTATTTGAGCTTCTTTGTGTGAGAAATGTGTCGCATTATTTTCAATTCGCACACAGTGGCGTGAGGTGTGGTGCCGTGTTTTACGGGAATTTGGTTGGAAGTTACTCGTCTAGGGTATAATAATCGCCCATCGAGAGGAACCTTAATAAGCCCAGGATATTCCGTACACTGGCACATTTGCGTACGCGTAAAGCGCGCGCGCGGACAGTCCCAGACTCCCAACCCGCGTACACCACCTCGCCGTCAGAGTGCCTTCAGCTATAGACTACAATGTCGTACCCTCGCCGGTCTTGCGCGTCACGTTGACGACGTCCCCCTCGCTGAGCGGCAGCTCGTCGGGCTGCGCGGGCGCGTACGCGTACAGCGCGGCCACCTGCGGACAGTCCCAGCCCGCGTACACCGCCTCGCCGTCCGCCGCGGTCGGAGGGCAGAGGGCCTCCGTCCAGCGGGACGCGTCCGTCTCGCTCGGGCACGACATCAGCTGTGGGGTAACAGGGACAGGTTAAAGCTAACGAAAAATGTTTGAAACGAAAATTAAGCCAGCACTTGATTAACAAGTACTTACATATAACAGTTAAAACTCGTGGTAAATATGTATGACATATTCATGTTAATTGTACATTATTAGTCTAAAGTTAACCGCGTTCTGTAGGTATACAAGTCATATATAAACGAGGAAATCTGTAATTGGCCTTCTTTAAGTTTAATACATATGTAATTTCATAATTGTTAACAGCTGTAGATTTCCCTTATAAATAAAAATAAAAATTAAGGGCAAGCGTTCATTAGAAGCGAGCGTCGGTGGTGTAGTGGCTAGGACGCCGGACTCCCTTGCGAGAGGTCCGGGTTCGAAACCATGCAATACCATGTACCAATGAGTTTTTCAGATTTTTTCATTTACATTTAATGTACATTTACCGACTGCTCTAACGGTGAAGGAAAACATCGTGAGGAAACCTGTATGTCTGAGGAAATTAAAAGTTTCCGAAGGTATGTGAAATCCACCGCACAGCACTGGGCCCACTCGGTGGCTCATGGCACGTACCTCCCTTGTGCAAGGGGAGGCCTGTGCCCCAACAGTGGGGACATTAATAGGCTGATGATGTTCATTAGAAGAGTAGCGGCGCGGGTTACTTAATAGGAAACTTGCATGAATTTTAAAATTTAAAACTATGTGTTGCAGTCGATAGAATAGTACATAAAAAGATTAAATTGTGAGTAGTAATATTTATATATTTGTATTTATTGAGATATTTAGCTTTTTAGTAGCGCGAAATGGAACGTAATTTCAAACACCTATCAGCATTGAGTGACGTCATAGGATTTCTCTACCCTAAATTTAGGGAATATTTTTACAAGTGAGGCGGAATTATCTGAATAAATATATATTATTATTATAAACTATTATTATTTTTATAAATTATATACCTATTATAATAATTATACATAACTGTATATAGAAATAACTGGCAGTAACGCTTACACGTATCCAAATCTGCATAAACTTTGATAAACTTCTAAGGAAAATATTTTTTGCAATTGGCAACTTTTGTAATTAAAACAACGAATC
Source organism: Hofmannophila pseudospretella (assembly GCA_947369225.1). Taxonomy (NCBI): domain Eukaryota; kingdom Metazoa; phylum Arthropoda; class Insecta; order Lepidoptera; family Oecophoridae; genus Hofmannophila; species Hofmannophila pseudospretella. The sequence goes on along the minus strand of OX376314.1, from coordinate 13,970,044 downwards.
ATTACGATTACACCCTAGTTATTGTTCTTAGGATTACACAAATACTGTAAATAGTTTTATTACTCTTGTAAATAACCAATATAAAAATAACCTCTAAAGCGACTATACCAGGGGTATTGCACGTGTGTTGCCGGCCGAATATTTTAACGTTCTTTTTGAATCATCCCATGTCGTAGCGCTGCGGAAAAACGTCGGGTGGAAGAGAGTTCCACATTTTACAGGTGCGTGGCAGAAACGCTCGTGTAAACATTTCAAACTCCCGTATTGTAATGCTTCCTGTCTAGTGTCTCACCATCTCGACGGTGCGGCCCTCGCGGTTCTCCAGCAGGGTGAGCAGTAGAGCGTGCTTGGCCGCCGCGGCGCCGCCGTCGCTGCTGCATACCTCCAGCAGCGATCGCGCGCAGTGATCCACCGCCACGTACTGGTCCTCGCTGTAACACAACAGAATCATTAATTACATTTTGATCCACACGTGAAAACGCTTGATATGTACACGCCACTGAAAATCCATTGCTGGTTATGAAGTTAAGAGGGTAGGTGGTCTAGTGGCAAGACTCCCATGCAGGAGATCCGGGTTCGAAACCATGCAATGCCATGTACCAATGAGTTTTTCGGATTTTTTCGAAGACTTACGTACATTTACCGACTGCTCTAACGGTGAAGGAAAACATCGTGAGGAAACCTGCATGTTATTAAAAGCAAATTAAAAGTTTCCGAAGGCGTGTGAAATCCACCAATCAGCACTGGGCCCGCTCGGTGGATCATGGCCTGTACCCCATTGTGCAAGGGAAGGCCTGTGCCCCAACAGTGGGGACCTTAATATAGGCTGAGGATGATGAGGATGAAGTTAAGAAGTTAGGATTAAATAATTTAGTAGCGCGTTTTTTTTACACTCTGCAATTTATGAGCGATATGATATTTCGCGCAGAATTAAAATTCACCATCTGTAATCGACATAATTTTACGATACATGACGCAGTCAGTATTTTTTTAATTTCACCACCATTTGCAAAAGAAGTCACGATTTTACTAGTCTGATACCACGTTAAATAGTACATACCCTCGTTTCTTGGTGATGACGAGCAGGTCGTTGAAGAGGAACAGATGGAGCGGCACCTTGTGGAATTTCTTGCCGAAGGTCAGCTTCAGCTCGTCCGTCTTCCACACTAGCTGCGTCATCTCGCCAGACCGCACCAGCCAGCGCACCGGCCTGGAATAGTTCAGGGTTAGCTCATAAGTTGAAGTGGCAGTGGGCCGGTCACATCTATCGCAGAACTGACAACCGGTGGCGTAGACGAGTTTTGGAGCGGAGACCGCGTTAGGGCAAGCATAGTGTGGGACGCACCCTGCTAGATGGAGCGATGATCTGCGCAAGGTGGCTGCCAACGACTGAATGAGAAGAGCCGAAGATCGGGTTCAATGGCGCGCCCTGGGAGATGCCTATGTCCAGCAGTGGACTAGAGTGGGATTGGGCTGCTGATGGATGGATTACGGTTCTTTCACGGCATGGCATGGCGTGTGCTAAAAGAGACATCGCGTTGCGTTGGTATAGCGCTGTCTCTGTTTCATTCATTCATTGATGATATCATTTGATTAATTAATTAATGTCATAAGTGGTGTTACTGTAACCGTTTTAATTAATATTTACAATAAATAAATAAATTGATGATTTTGAGAACCGTAATAGCCCTGCAAGTAATTAGTAATCATACCGAGTTAGCACTTAGTTAGTTTCTTAATTAGTTTTTAAAAGAAACGAGTTAAGTGTCCATTAAATCTTGTGTCATCTCTATCTAGAGCTATGGCGTAGAAAGGGATATCATGTATTTTAATGAAGCCAACTTTAAGCACGTGTCGTGCAACTGAAGATTAAGCTAGTGAGTATGTTCTAAATCGCTATGATGCAAATTCAATTCAGTATACAGTAGATATCGGCATCTATTCCGGGGTACGATGGGTCCTTAGTGATGATACAAAAAAACATACAACATAAAGAGAGGTACAATACAATGTGCAGAAGGCGGCCTTATCGCTTTAAGCGATATCTTCTAGGCAACCTACAGGTGATGGAAAAATAATATGATACATAATGTACGGGTGCAAATGGCGTATGAAATAGATACTACCCTCAAATAAATAAATAACAATAATAAAGAATGCAAACCTTTGCAAGCTGCAATGCAGTAGTAATAATTACGTAAATACTATAATATATACAGAAATATGATAAATAAACGAAACGTCCCGCTCACTCGTATACCATTAATCTAGTATATGAGGGAGCGTGACAGATTCATTGCGGTTTAGATTTACATTTGACCGGGTTGGCCACCCGGAATCGAAGCCATTATTTAGAGTGGGTAAATTATCTCTATGCTCTTTCTGTTTTAATGGCTAAAGTTAGTAGTGGAGGGATGCTCTGTCCCTTTCTAGCAAAACAGTCCTTATTATGTAGCCAAGGATACGCTTGTATGGCGCTACATAGCAGTGACGTCACAATTATCTATTGCCGCCTCTTTCTACCGTCTGATTTTTGATTGTCTATTTCATTTTTCAACGGATTTCTGTTTTCACATTTGACAATCAATTTAGGTCTATTTTCTTATTTTTTACTGAATGTCAAATATAATTTGCATTGATAAATGTTTGTTTTGATACATAAATACAGAACCGAATGTCAACAAAGCCGCCAATGATGAGGATGAAGTGTGTGGTAATGCTGAGTCAGGGACCCTTTTACCATATATGTATGTGAAATTGTGAACATACTCTAAGTAAAAAAAGTAACTCTTTTAAGGAGTGAAATGTAATTATCGTGTTATGTATATGTGCAATTTTTTTTAATTCATTCATACCTTCTATCCCGCCGCCCCAAGGCGGGCCCGAGGGAAGGCGGGTCCCGTATACCCGACGGGAACTCTATGATGTGCTGCAATCGGAACATCTCCTCGATCCGCTCCGTGTTGCGCGCGCCTTCGTTGCATTGCGATACGAACTGCAAGGGGAAATACGACGTGAGTAATCAATAGGAGATAATCTTGCAATGTTTTACCACTAGAGGCGCCACTGGCACAGTTACAAAAACATAATTTAAAAATACGACGTAATACGTGTAAGACTTAAAGATGATTTTGTTCTAAACATAACATAACCTTTTATTGATTTCTATAACAATAATTTGATAAATAAATAATGATTATTTTGATTATTATTGGATGATTTTACAAGATTTTTGTTTAATAAACTTTAAATTAGCACATAAAGCCAAATATCAACATGTAGACACCTTTCCGCCAAATTCCTTCAGACTCGCGCCACGATGTATTAATAGATTTTTTAGGTCTGCTATTTTGAAATGGCCATATGATGCCATGATATAATCACAATTTTAATATAGCTTTAAGAAATTAAATTAAATTAATCCAAATAACGAGAAAATTGTGATATCTTCAAAAATAACGTTTCGTTTTGCTTTTCTATTTACGGAGTGTGCTCGTGGCTCCATCTACGCAACGCTAGGCTACGCTAGGCCGCCTTTGTACATATCGTGTTATTATTCGTGTAGTTTTTACTTTTCCTGATTTTGTGTACAATAGTGTTTCTATCTATCTATCTACGCAATGCTTTGCGTTTTATGTCCTATTGGCGTCAGTTATGATGGCGGTCTATGGTTATGATTTTTTTTCCTATGATGTACAGTGGCCAGGATACTATTTATTCCGAATTGGAACAAAAAAAATTGCTGGAATTTAAGTTTCCAGACCCGTTTTGGTACTTTGTCACTTTAACTTATTTCATAGGAATGTCAAGAAATCATAACAAAGACTAATTGCGACAGGGTTATTCACAGAATATAACTTGATGTGTCTTTTGTTGTATGTATTTTCAAATTAAATTTTGAGAAAGTTCGTTCCGAAGTATCCGCTGACACTTTGAACAACAAACTGTAAAATTGCATTTGTTGCGATAAAATGTCAGTTTCTTTTTAAACAGATCACTATGTATGGGCACCAGAACGAGTGGAGCGCCAGACTCACGTTGTTGAGAGTCGCGAGCGCGTGCATGCAACTCTCGTACTCCTGCTCCTCCGAGCTGAGGTTCTTGAGGACCGCGTCCAGTAGCAATGGCAACCGCGTGACCCGTTGCATCGGCAGCATGAGGAACGAGTGGAGCGACAGGCTCTGGCAGGCGGGGTGGCTCTCCAGTCTGCAAGTCGATGATAAATGTTAACGTTAACCGACATTTTTATACACTTTTCTCAAAAATCACTATAGTTTCTGCCACTGCTGAGTGACACGAGGCGCAATCGAGTGTCATAATATATAGCACGAGTGTTACAATGGCTAATTATGTGCAGGGGCATACATAACTTTTTTAGGACTAAAGTTGCACATTATACTTAATATTATGCAACTTTATGCACCAATACAACCCATGGCAGCTCGACAATACTCCATCGGCATCGGCAAAACAGTGGAAAATTATATTATACAAGAATTAATTACTTCTTAATTAGAACTTTTGCAAAAAAACACGTCATGATAGCTGAGATCTGAGATCGCGTCCTATTTATCAAAATCATCATCATATTTATTTCTTCATATAAGTATATATATATTTAAATATTGACCTCTTCAACGCTGCGGCGAAGGTCGGCCGCTCCCTCAGCCGCTGCAGCGCTCTGACCATCAGCGCTTGATTCTCGCAGTACTTGACGTACACGTGGAAGTGTTTCGCTGCATGCCTCTGGACGATGTCGCAGATACCGGTCAGAAGGATGTTCTCCTGCCAGCACTTCTCCAGCTCGTTCATTAGGAGTTGGGAGCATTTACGGACTGCGAACAAGTGGCATCATCAGATTATTTCGTCGGCTGCCTCACTAATAGACGTACTTTACTTCACTTCTAAATCTTCTCACGTCCCCTAGGGGGAAGCCTGTGCCCCGCAGGCTGAAATTTTGTAAGTTGTACCGACTAAAAAGTGTAACAGATCTGAGGTACCGTTGTCATGTCCTTAAGCCTCCAAAGGCCTTTATATTACCATATAAAGGCCTTTGGAAGGCTTTTTAATGACCTACGGAGCCGAAACGTGGACACTGACGGTGCGACTGGTTCACAAATTGAAAATCGCTCAGCGTGCTAAGGAAAGAGCTATGCTCGGAGTATCTCTGCTGGATCGAATCCGAAATGAGGAGATCCGGCATAGAACAAAAGTTATCGACACAGCTCATAAGATTAGCAAGCTGAAGTGGCAGTGGGCCGGTCACGTCTGTCGCAGAACCGACAACCGACGACCGTAGACGAGTTCTGAAGTGGAGACCGCGTTTGGGCAAACTGCTGCTGATGATGATGATGATAAAGGCCTTTATATTACTAAATATTTGGCAATAAATATAATTCTATTATATTCTACTATATAAAAGACCTTTGAAGGAAATTGGAGGATAACATGTTGGCTGCAAAACATGTACACAGAACATGTTTTGAAACCAATATGTAAACTGGAAGGACTGGACTGGTTTCTTGGAAGAGATCGCTCTTAGAGATAAGGCCGGCTAAATTGTTCTTCACTATTTCCTTTTCTATCTCATGTTTGTTGTTCCTATTGTGATTTAGCTGATAATTGATTGTTAATTATTGTTTTCCTATGTATTAGTTTTAATAATTTTTAATTTATATTGTAAACGAATAAATAAATTGAAAAAAATTTAATATATTTGTGCAATAAAGTGTATTTTACTTTACTTTATTTAAACTCTCCAAAGGACTTTTATATTCTAGAGGTCCCGGAGCCCTAAAAAAATGTCGCAAATAACCCGATCTCTCCCCCAGGAGGTCTGGTAACTTTTAACGATTCCCTCCGCTTACAAAAAACCATCAGAAAAGTTGTGCCATCAAAGCTGGAAGAAATAATTCGTGTATTGAATCTATGACTTGATTTTTGTTGGTCTCCGTACCTTAATAAGAAACTTTTTATTGTCGGGCTATTAAGTACGATGCTGTTGGTAGTTCCCACATAGCCTTGGACTGTACGAGGCAGGTTCCATTCCGGTTCGGTTCGCTGCATCCAATCACAAAGCGCTGATTTCAACTGGGAGGAGGGCGGAGCGCGGTTGCAGCGAACCGAACCGGGGCTGGAACCGTACACGTGAAGTCCTAGCCTTCCCCCATAGGCATTACCACTGTCAACCATGCAAAGATCGTCGCTCCTTACCTGGTAGTATTGTGGAGAACAACGCCTCCCAATCAGCCCTGGGTAGTATGTGCGTCTCTCTGAAGGCCGGGTGCGCTATGAAGTGAGCTTCGAGCACGTTCAGGGAGTTGAGGTACGACGCCTCTGAAGTTAGCAGCTCGAACTTGGCCTCTTGCAGCCGCTTCTGTGCCGGCGCTAGCGAACCTGAGGAAAACCGGTCGTATTAAATAACGGAAAAGTTCCTTCGGCAATATGCCGAGAGATGGCGCTGTTGTTAAACGTCGCATTATTAAATCTAAATCGCGCTATAGAGATTTTTCAGACACACGATTTGACAACAGATTAAGCTCGACATTACTTTGTCCAGAGATGGCGCTGTTAATAAACGTAGCAAAATCCATACAGATCTAAATCGCGCTATAGATAGGCTTCCGAAGTAAAAATGAGCCATATCAGTATTCAATTACTCAGGGTGTATGAATGCTGGTAACATCAAAGGAATATCTATAGCGCGATTTAGGTTGTATGGCTCTTGCAATGTTTGGTAATGTCTACATTGAGTACTCACTGAGCACCGCGGAGCTGAGCACCTCGGGCACCTCGCACCAGAGGGTGCGCGCGGGGCCTCGAGGTGCCACCAGCGCCATGGCGGAGGGGCGCGCGCTCGCGGGGGCGCTAACAGGCGGTGGGGCGGTGAGGCACGCGGGGGTGCCTGTAGAGCCCGCCTCGTATGCGTCAGAGTCGGAGTCGCCTGTCTCGCGGCACACCGACTGGAAATAAGGGGAGGTTTCGGTAAAATAGAGGTGCATTAAATTCACATGATTGCCAAATCTGGCGGTATTTAATCGCGCTGGCAACACAGCTTACGACGGCATTTTCTCGCTTAACGTTTTCTCCTCCAATTATTTTTATATAACTACTAAAAAAAGCTTCCTTGCGTTTCTTGGATTATATTCTTTTTTAATAGCGTAGCGCTTAGCGAAAGTTATCTAAACAGAATCACTAGTAGACGAAAATGTACACTTAAGAAAAAACCAAACCGTTAGCAGTATTTCACTTCTTAATATGTTGAGCTGCGACAAAGTCCTCGCATACTTCATAATTGTAGCGAAAGTATAATTTTAAATGTAAAATGTCTCTAAAACACCAGTAGAATAGATACACGTACGCTCAAATTGGCGCAATGTCAAAACTGAGGTCAACAAGACTGAAGGCCACTGCAATTATAAGATTATTAACGCAATGAACGAATTAACACTAAAATATCTCTTGCAAACACTCGGCTCACGTTTAGATAGCACACGCTTTCCACATACGAGTAATTATGCACATGATATGTCTTTACAATTTTCACCGAAAAATTATTTCGAAACTAATGGAATTGAATAAAATGCATGAAATTTGACAGTTGTGCCAATCAAAAAGTATAACAGATCTGAGGTAATGTAATCTTGTAATACCCTTACGCTCTAGTATACCTGGGTGTAACAAAAAAACCCTATAGTCCCGAATGGGGTTTCAGTATTCATAACTGAACAACTTTTACTGTGGATCAACTCTGAAATTACGAAAAAAAATCAGCTCAATCAACACGACCGAAATGTATGAAACAGCTGTTTTCTTACGCGATACCGGAGTTGGCACCATAGTGAGTTGTTCAATTATGGATACTGAACACCCCTCTTTATATGCTTTAGGTGGTTTTCGTTACACTCTGTATAGATAGGTATAATATATGCTTTTGGTACAAATTGATTTCCAGTCTATATCTTACAACGCATGATTTAGAACTGAATTAAAAGACTCTGCGGCACCATATGAAGTGACCTAGTTTGATTTTTCAATGACACGACACAGTTAAATATTAAATGTTCTGTGAACCAATTCACAGCGATGTATCATTACGCTACTATGATTGTCAATTTTATGTTTGTATGTGATAGATAGGAGTTGACCTTGACCGGTTTATAGTGAAACTTTTATAATTTGTTTATGTAGGTTTTTTTATTATTATTAAAAAAGGATAGCAGACGAGCAAACGCGCCACCTGATGGTAAGTCATCACCGTCGCCAGGATCCCTGATTACTTCGCGGTGATAAGGAACAGTTCAACGTTCGATTCGAACGATTCAGTTCGCAACGTTCTGGGACAGAGTGCGTGATTCTATAAATTAGTTAGTGTCTGTCCTCAATGACAATTTATTTGAGAATGTATTTTTTAAGAGTTGGTTGCGCATGCACCGGAGTCCGAACAAAAAATAACGTAATAGAGTATAATTGTACCTAGTTTATTTTTGTTTTTAGTTTTTTTTTACATTTGTATTTATTAATTGTATGGGTTGCATTTTGCCTGAAATAAACGATTTATCATTGTTATTATAGACATCTCACCTCACTGTATTATTATTAGATAGTTTTCGATCCGCTGCTAACTTTGAGGATTTAGATCAAGCCCATTTAGCCTCGTGTGCTGGCTAGTATGCTGGTTCTCTTACCCTTCAAACCGAAACACAGAAACGCAAGGATTTCTGCTTTGCGGCAGAAATAGATAAGAGGGTGGTACTAACCCAGGCGATCCAGCATGTCAGGATCTACCACCTGTAAAACTCACAACCATATCCCTTTTTTTCTACAATTTTAACGTCTAATTCTTTTTTTTACCTCTATCTAGTGTTTAGTTTTACTAGTAGTAGTAACTCAAATAAGGACAAGTTATTTGATAAGGTCACGGAAAAAACATAACCCTGCCTTAACTGTCGCGTAGTCGGGTAAAAAGTACCGCATTTTCCGTTAAGTTTGACGTCGAAAAGTATGAATCGTCGTCCCAGTTAATTATATTTATACTTAAATATGACGTGTAAACCACAATTTTCTTAAAGTATACTCCTATGTGCTTCTTGGATGATTTAATATAATACTACTAAGGTATATACAATGAGAGGCTTAACCTAGGTTCGAGAATGGTAAAAAAAACATTTCAACTTACACCGTGCCTCTCAGGATCACGTTAAACCACGGGCACTGCGTATAGGCGATGTCAAAGGAAGTCAAAGGAACTCGAGCTCGAAATACACGCGCTATGGGGGGTATAAAAACAAGTCGCGCAGCCAGAGTTGAGGCTACACAGTACACACACAGGTGCATTTTTTGTATACAGTTAAAGTTTTATGTCCTATTAGGGGCCTATAAAAGGGCCTTAAATACTCACCTCCACTTTAGCCGCGTTGTAGAACTGATAGAGCGGCTCGTGAGTGAACAGGGAGTGCGGCAGGGGGGAGGCGGGGTGCGACCCGGACGACGCCCCCGATGAAGAAGAGATGTTGCCCGCCTGGTACAGGCCTGCTTCCGCGTACCTGGAGACAAATTGACAGGGATTCCTATAATCAAATCCAGCCCAGAATGTCTACTGAGCAAATCGACGAAATACTAATAGACTGGTAATCTTATAAAGTAGGTACTTAATCTAATTTTTTTTATTGTATCAATCAACTTACATAGACATACTGAAAAAGGATCTAAAATTAGTTTTTCGATATCTCAACTAACAACAGAGATATTAATGGTTAAAGTTAGTATTGAACAGAAACTCTGTCCCTTTCTAACAAAACAGTCCTTTAAATGCAGCCAGGACCTGCTTATATGGCGCTAGGGAACAGTTACGTCATAAAACTGATTGCCGATTCCTTCTACCGTTCTGACTGTAGCTATTTTACTTTTCAACGATGTTTTATTCTGTGTAATACTTGCGGTTGTCGGTACTTGGTGAAACTTGTACTACATGATTAGACTTAAATAATATACTGTTTCACGGGTTTTTACTGTATTTTATTAATTACGACCGGTTTTCACAAATGACTATCAATTTATGACTAGTTCGTAGTTTTTAAGAAATGCATTTAATATTTGATACTTGGAAACTACCCTAGTGTAAGTCAGATTACAAAGTATTGTTCAATTCCCATATGATTCCCATGGAAAACGGATTTTAAAACTCAATCCCCAATGGGTACTTAAAGAAAGTTGGCCTTGGGGAAGAGTACAGTTGTAATTAACAAGTGATAGTCACACAATGGATCTCCTAGGTCACAGTGACATACCTAATTTCAACAAACACCCTTATCAATTTCGGTATTGTCACAAAACAATTAACAATTTATTATGTCACTTTGAAATAACACTAAAACTTTCACTTGCAAGTTTTGCAATTAAACTCAATGAGGACACGAGACAGACCGTTGGGTTGGCACTGCAGGAATTCGCAATCAAATACCGACTTAAAGATCACCCGAACACCTCTACAATAATGCCTAAGATACGTTAATATTGGGCTTGGTCTAAGTTATAGACGCCCAACTATTTGGCTGATAAAGTGTGAAGATTCATAACTAATTCGCGGACTCTGAGGGGTTCATAGCCAGCCTAGATACGAGCATGGTCTAATTATAAATATATTAGTGTGGCGTCTTTATTTATCTGATCAAGATATAATATATTGGCGGACACACTCCCGTGTGTCTAGATCCTAATGACTAATAATATTAATCACTACACAACCTATCTTTTAATAAAAAAACTCACCAAAACGTACAAATTTTTACTTTATCGCTCTTAGGGATAAGACCTGGATTCTATTAATCGATTTGTAAGCACTGTAAGAGCGTCGGTGGCCTAGTGCCTAGGACGCCGGACTCCCATGTGGGAGGTCCGGCTACGAAATCATGCAATGCCATGTACCAATGAGTTTTTCGGATTTTTCGAAGATTTACGTACATTTACCGACTGCTCAAACGGTGAAGGAAAACATTGTGAGGAAACCTACATGTCTAAGGAAATTAAAAGTTTCCGAAGGCGTGTGAAATCCACCAATCAGCACTGGGCCCGCTCGGTGGATCATGGCCCGTACCCCCTTGTGCATGGGGAGACCTGTGCCCCAACAGTGGGGACATTAATAGGCTGATAATGATGAAGCATTGTATAACATTTTTGTGCAATAAAGTGTATACATTCATTCATATTTTGTCCGCTTGTGACTTATCCCACACCTAACGGTGTACGAGGAACTGGCTTCAATGCGGAGTGAACCGGGAATGAGTCACCGGCCGCGCGATCGCAGATAATGGCCGACGTAGGCTGCGCGCGCGCCGCTGACTAACGACTCGCGGAAACATCGCCAGTAGGGGCTTAAATAGAGGTTTACGTTATAGCGTTTGCGAAGTAGATAGAGAGCATCGAGTGCCAGAAATCTCGATAGAGGTAAGAAGGTAGAGACTACGTAGAGCGCATGGAGTGGCAGGAATCTCAATAGATTATGCCAGTTCATATTTCTAATCAGGATAAAGAAAAGAAAAGACTTAAGAAGAGTCGGATATATAACTTCTAATTCTTCTACGGACTTCAGGGATTCGCAAGGCATGATTATCAAACATCACAGTATCAACAGAATCTTTATGCATTTTGGGTAGGTACTCACTCATTACGTCACAGGAATATCAGGTATAGACCTCTACGACAATGGTATGTCCTAGACTTTTTTCCTTTCCTTATTTGTAAGGGACGTAAAGGCCATCAAAGAAACTGGGATTTACGACGGAGGTAATTACTTTAAGTGACAGAGTCTACAGTAGGTATACTGTGTTGTCACCACGGGCGTATATAGGGGGGAGGGTTTAGGGGCATCCGGACCCCCTCCTTAGGATACGCGGGAAAAAATTATTCGCGGAATATTCACCTTTTGTATCCGTTAGAACGTTGGTGGCGTCGTGGGTAGGACGTCGGACTCGCATGCGGGAGGTCCGAGTTCGAAACCATGCACTGTCATGTACGTTTTTCGGTTTTTTCGAAGGAAGGAGTTCTTTTCAAGGAAAACATCGTATGGAAACCTTAACACTGAGATAACTAGTGTGTGAAATGGGGAAAGCAATGGCAAACCACCCCATTAAATCTGCCACGAGAGTCGTTCTATGTGTTCTTCCTTAGAATGATGACGACCTCCCGCATTTAGGAATACGACTTAGAAGAAGATGTATCCGTTTCAAGGTAGCCTTTTACCTCTTAGTTTTTTTTTTAATTATTTAGTAAATGAAATATCTTATGACTGAAGTTAAATGCCCTCAGGAATTAAGTCCACCTCTTGATATTTGTTTCTTTGTTGATTGTACAATATACAGGGCGTCCCACGGCCATGCCACACGGAGGAAAAGTACATTAAATATTGAAGATAGGATATTTTACTGAAAGAAGACATCATTTTATTTTTAATAATAAGTAGAACTGCATTCACAGATTTTTTTTAAATCGCCTGTCTTGAAAAAAACACATGTATTTTATGATAAAGGGTTAATAATAAGGATTATTTTTTCCTAAATAACATAGCATCTTAAATAAAAGGAAGATCATGAAATCTGACATTTTATATTAAATTTTGTTCAGGAAAATTTCCTCTGAATGTGCCGTGCTTCCAACAAGTAACATTATCATTTCAAAGTATTTACTAACAAGTACCTACCCACGTAAGATACAAGATTTCCTTATTATGAGTACATGATGATAATGCAAAAAATAAATGCCAAAGCGTCGCAAACAAAGATTGATAGTATAAAATTATTAAAAAAATATATATTTCATTATAGGTGCATATAATATAAATTAGTAGTATATTTTATGTACCTACTACTTTCTCACTTTTGTAATAAATAAATGCTTTACCGACATTACTTACATAATTTATTTAAAGTTACTGAGAGTAACTATCGTTTGCCCGCAGCTTAACTTGCGGGTACTTTAATGTTTATGTAATTTCTAATTGACTGAGAATGACGTTTAGAATTCTGCGTGAAGTCACGGGCAAAAACTAGTTAATCTTTAAATCTTTGTACATTTTTGGGCCCTTGGAACCCCCCAAAAAGTTGACTTACCACGAGGTGGTGGACGTGTGAGTGGACGCAGTATCAGCGCCGCTGCTCCCGCACTCGGCGTACCACGAGGTGCGCGTGCGCGGCCCTTTGTCCTTCCGCGACAACGTCGGCAGCAGCCGCTTTAGTTCTGTTCAGAGGAATAATCGTGTTAGTACAGTCGGCCACAGGTCAATCTATCCAACGTCAAAATTTGTGAATCTGAAGTGAACTATATTACGCGGACGTAAGGTTGAGATTTAATCGAAGGTTTTTGACAGATGGTATACTTTAGCTAGTGATTGACTGTACACGAAATTAGACACAACATTGAAATTTCTTTTGCAATTAGGTACTATACCTAGAGACTGATTTGATCATCTGCGGTGGAAAAAAAATATATGTAGGTAACAATTTTAGAGAAGAAAGTTAACGAAATTAAAAAAATCTGTTAATTTTTTTTTTTAAATTCGTTAACTTTCTTCTTCTTAGTTGTATTCTTCATAGACAAGGGCTGTCCGTTATAAGTTTATGGAATAATTACATAGAACGACTTACTGTGGGTTTATAGGCGGAATTATTACGACATTCACAATACAAAAGGCCACCAAGCAGTTTGTAAAACAATATGTCTAAAATTTCAGATGATTAAATCGTCACCAATAAGTAACAAGTAATTTGCCAAATATAAACATAAATAAAACTCCAATTAGATACCCAAACCAGGACTCGAACCTGGCTACATTGTATACTTAGCCAATCAGTAACAGATTTCTATACTTGAACACACGATATCCATCTGATTGCACAAACAATTTGCGACTATTAACATAAATTACTCTATTACATACAACCGTGACATCATCCATGCAAAAACATACACATAGAAATCGTGATAAAAAAAAAACCACTTACGACCCATAGGAACAATTTACAAATACATTGACATACACCAACACTGAACAAGTGAACAGAAAAGACACAAAAAATAAGAAACAGAATAGATGCACCAGGATTCGTCGAGTAATACGTGTTCCTCATTAGAGCGTAGAAGGATAACTGAATTCAACTATAGAGAATATAATTGTAGTACGTAGTTACGTAGATATAAGTACAGACGGGCATGCAGGAGTAATAATGCTACTAGTATAACTTGGTGGAGGTCGCACGCAGTTATTAATGGTTTACGTGGGCAAAGGTCTGTTTTGCCTCGGTAGATATTATTATGGTGCTACATACAACTATGGATATTTAATGGGTATTTTTATTTTTACGATCGGTAGTTATTTTGAGAAAAGATAACGTGAACAAAATTATATGATACGAATATTGTATAGAAATGTAATTATGCTGTGCCAATCGCGGAAGCTCAGTTGATTAGATCTAATTGCACGGAGTTTCGAGGTTGCACGTTCAAATCCTGGATACGGAAATAATGTTCATGTGGTTTAAAAATTATAAAATTAAAATAAGTATTGGAAGAAAATGCAGATATTGTTTGATTACAGGGAAACTACTCTACAGTACTCTACTAAAGTATATATTTTAGTAACTGAATTTAAATGTACGAGAGTCTGTGCTACCTACCATGCATGATGTTGCTATTACAACTAAAAACTAAATGATATAAGTAGAATGTGTTTTGAACCCAAAACCAAAGTGTATGAAACTAGGTGTACCTATAGTATAATACAGGTGGCCAATACATCAGGGTTTATCTGCCTTTGGTACTTTGTCGCTTTAACTGATTAGACAAGAAAAAATACGAAACGAATACGAATGTCAAGAAATCATAACAAAAACACATTAGGACAAGGTTCCAACAAGTACAGCTGTCCTATTGGACGCACACTGACCCCTACACCTACCAACATACACCCCTTCACACACACACACACACACACACACACATCACAAACACACACCACACATCACACACACGCCATCTCACGCACACACCCCTCACACACACCACATACACGCATTCTTAACTGTTTAATTTAGCATTGCCTTATGTTTTTTCATAATTTATTTATCGGAAGAGACTGGCCCCCACAACACAGGGTATCCTAGTGTGGGAGCCAGGGAACTCTGAGAAAATGTAAAAGATACTGTCTGCATTAATATTTTTTTTAATTTTTTTTATGTGTCTTCCCAGTGGAAGCAGTTATAGTGGAACCCTGTGTGGATACTCTGTGGAACCCAATAAATTTTTGTTACGATTCCTTGACACTCGGTATGAATGTATCAAATTAGTTAAATCGACAAAGGTAAATGTGTTGTCCACTGTACAGTAAAATTAAGTAGGAAACTAGTGTTCAGAACAGTGTATATTGCAAAAATGAAACGTGATCACAAAGAAAGGAAACAAAGACAGTGCAAACAAGGAGACATTCAAGTGTAGCCCGCCCGCTGCCCTCGGGCCCGCAACCAACCCCCGCTCGCTGGAAATAACTATCTTTGTACATTAATTTGAGAAATATTTGTTATTTGCATTCTCATATCGTTTGCTCGAATTAGACCGATATTTGTCTAATATTGTATATTTTCTCGAGATTGCAGACTTGCTCACGATCACGATGTTTTACTTACGGTTAGAGTAATAATGTACGTATTCACTAAGTAAAACCCGGCCAGAAATATTACACTTGACTGAATTCAATCTGTCTAAAATTCAGTAAGGTTAGACTGTAAATCGCCTGTAAACAGAAGTCGGTCAACGATTAAGTTGATTTATTAAGTAGTCGATAAATTGAAATGTCAATGCATTCAGTAAGGTTAAATTGTGATTTACAGCCGGTCAACGGTTTAGTTGACTAATTAGTCGACTGAATTCAGTCAAGTGTAATAAGCGCTTTTATTTTTTATTATTATTAAATAAGGAGAGCAGACGAGCAAACGGGCCACCTGATGGTAAGTGGTCACCATCGCCCATAGACATCTCACCTCACTGTATTAATATTAGAGGGTTTTTAATACGCTGCTAACCTTGAGGACTAAGATAGGATTGCCTCATGTGCCGGAAATTACGCTGGCTCTCTTACCCTTCAAACCGAAACACAGAAATGCAAGCATTTCTGCTTCACGGCAGAAATAGATAAGAGGGTGGTACCACCCCAGGCGATCCTTCACTTTAGGATCTACCACTACTATAGAGAATTATATATATTTATAGAGAATAATGGATATCGCTATGAAAAAAAAGTTTCGTTTGAAACCGCCCACATACCGCACATTTATAAACTGTACTTCATACTTTAATAAAGATACGACTAGGAGTAATGTTTTGAAAATCTATAAAAATTGATAACTATTTTACGAAACTATTCTAGTAACTATTTATTGGTTTCATATATATTAGTTAATGCTAAAATTAGTATAGACACTTACTATGTATGATTTTGACATTAATATAATTAATTTACATCGATAGTTATTCGCAGCGAAGCGGAGGCACTGACCTCTGTTTAGCGCTGTCTTCGTTCGGATCTATCGATCTGGATCATTGGATCATTAAACGATCGATAATAGACAGACGTCAACTGAAATGACTGACATTTTGATTAATGTTTTGGAATTGCGTAAACTTTCACCGAAAAAGTTTGAATTAATTTTATTGCGTATTCGTTTATATTTATCACGCTGTTTCTAAATATCCTATGGGATATTAAGTGTACTGTGTATTTTATTTTAAATTTTCGATAGGGAGAGTTTCACTTCAAATGGATTCTACTATCCTAAGCCGCGGGTACACACTAGAGACGCGGCGGGGACGAGGGATCGAATATTGAACTTTTTCAAACATTACAGCAGCGTCTTTGTGCGTTGTTAGAAACGTTTTCCGCCAATGAATTGTGAACTTTAAAGTCGTCTGTATACAGTTAAAGACAGTCCAAATTTCAATCTATCTATAAGATCTAAGGTGCCCCCCCTCCCCCCTCAATCCTGCAAGACTCGCTCTTGACCATTTATTTAGCACTAGTTTTAGATTTTAGTAACCGAGTGCCGCCCAAACACAATTTACCTGACGTGGCTTCTCTTGTGAGTTACGGCGAATTCGTCGCGTCATATTATCAGATCGCCCCGATTTTCTGTTAAAATTAGGTGTTACGTATGACATTTCAGGGCCGTGCAAAAATCTGCTGTTTCTAGCGTACAAATGTTCAAGTAATCCTTAACAATTAATATTTTTTATCTTATTATTAATTTATTATAGTTGTAAATGTCAAAGTTATACTTTATGTCGTTCATTACATTACATTATTATATAAGTATGTCATTACCAGTGATCGGAGTAGGTAGAGCTGTTTTTGGTACTTGCCACATACGGTCATAATATGGATAAGTATGCCCAATAATCCCGGGATTTCCGGGATTGAATAAATATATTATTTAGATTTTTAACGTTATATTTGTTTTGATACACATTTAAGATTGGTGGCGAAATAATTTTTTTTAAGATTCATGGCGCTAGTGTACCTATGGTAGTGTTTTAACTTCTTAGTAAGTTCACAATTTAAAAAAAATCGTAATCCGCCGAGTAAGGGCGAGGTTTATAAAAGTAATTTACAACATTTGCTCGATAACTTAAAACGGGATCCCGAAATCATATCCATATTAATATAACCTTTGAGGACATTGACCCCAAAGAGCCCTACCTACTCCGATCACAGGTCATTACATTACATTATTATTGTACTCGTATCCTATCACATATCATTTTCCGTTACCAAAATTATTATCTTTGTGCAGCTTATCTAAAAATTCTCGAACCGAATAAAAACAACAATTTAACAACCATTTATGCAGTGTTTTCTCAAAGTGTTCGAGAGGTAAGTTTTTAATGTCATTTGTCAAATTATTATATATCGTAAAAGCCATACAATATGCATTCATTTTCGTTCATTCATTCCAAGATTGGGGAAAACTGTTGCTCCGAGGGCCCGGAGCACCTTTGGCGGAAGGTGGAGGGTATGAAGGGAGGGCGGTTCCCCGGGGTACTTTCCTCCATACTACCTACTCTTTAAAAAGGTTTAGAACGGTACTTACGTACACGCAATATTTACAGTCCCCCTATAACCAATCGCGTAACGTGGAGTCCATCTCCGCAGTGGAACGTTTAATTTTTATCAGTTTGTGTTGAAAATACGCTTAAGGCATGTACCGTACCCCCGGTCGCAGTTGACGCCTGTTACCTTCGTTGACAGCGCTAAGGTCAGCGGGCGCGGCGGGCGGCGGCGGCGGCGGCACCGCGGGCCGCTCGAGCGCGAGGCACGGCGCCGACTCGGCCCAGCTGCAGCGGAGCCTACCGTCGCGGCGGCGGGCCGGCGCGGTGGGGGACAGGGTTTCCGTGCTGCCAGGGTGGCCGGTGTCGCTGCTGTGGATAATGGTGCTGGGTTAGGTTTGTATTATTGCTAATGAGGCCCGTATAGCCTTACACAGAATATAATAATGAGTTAGGTTTTAAGCTAGAATTTAGGCTGGCTTTCACCAAAGCTATGCGAGGAAAAAATTCGCCAATATGATTGCTCCATACAAATACATTTTTTTTTGTACTATATACTTTATTGCACACCCGGGACAAAAACAAAACAAACAACATAAACAGAGAATACAATGTGTAGAAAGCGGCATCTTCCAGGCAACATTCAGGTGATGGAAAAATCATAGGGATACATAATATACGGGTGCAAAAGGCGTATGAAATAGACATCCATGGCTCCATTTTAATCGTCACGTGATACGATGTGATAATGGCGCGATCGTATTGGTGGATTTTGACGCCGGGTACAGTATGTGAAAATGTCAAAATGTGCAACGTTGTTGACTTGTACCATTGTCAAAATGTGTAAATGTTAAAATTAAAAAATGACAAAACATTAACATGTCAAAACTCCCGATAATCAAATCGTGTTAATGACAAAGTAAAAAAAAACCAAAGTAAACAAACAAAGTAAGTAAACAAAGTAAACAAAGTAAAGTAAGTAAAATACACTTTATTGCACAAATATAAAACAAACATGAGATAGAAAAGGAAACAGTGAAGTACAAGTTAGGCGGCCTTATCGCTAAGAGCGGTCTCTTCCAGGCACCTTCGGGCAGAGGAAATGATATCGAGAAAGAGGTAGTAGGTGTGCAAGGTTTATGGAAAACGTTATATAAGATAATTTTAATTTTAATGTACAATGTGCACGGTACTTATAACCAAAGATTTTGAAATCCACCCCTATGTAGATTGCTCGCTAGAGAAGTTTTATAAAAGAAACCCCATCTGCCAGTTCGCGCATGCGATTTGAGCATTTTCCCGTACATTAGTTTGGCACTGAAATATATAGTTAGATATATTTTGTCACATGTACTTTAAATCAGTTACACATTTTGACCATAGGGTATTATGTCATGGAAACATTCAGACATGATGTGTGAAATAAACATATTACTTACTTACTTACATAAGGATATTTTGTCTATTGCTTTTTTGTCATTTTGGCAATCTGACATGACAGTTTTGACATTTGACACGTACTGTACCCGGCTATGTATGCCGGCGACAGGCGACAGGCGTCAAGGCATTGGTTTCATAATGAAAGATGCAAATGTAGTTAAGATGTAAAATATTGTAGGGATCGACCGCTTGGTGATACAGGAATACATAATAAGCGGAACGTTGTAGGTCTGGCTGTCGATGAAGGACTATGCAGAAACGGATGAGCTATCAGATGTATTACGTTAAGTGGTAATTTATCATGGCCATTGTTAACCTCTCACATCACACACACACCACCCACACACACACATCCAAACACCACCTCACAAAACATCATACACCCTCTCCCCTGTACACCCACAGTATCATATCCCGCTGGCTATCTTTGTAAGGACTGGCATGCTGCAAGACAACCGTTGGCTACTGCTGGTGCCAGGAGTTGGTTTTTGTAAATAGATACCTACCTACTTGTTTTAAATATTGTATTGTAGTATTATGTAATATAAAAGCTTTTGAAAAAATAAATGAATTTGAATTTGAAAATGTGTCATATGTACTATGGTATACCCAATGTCTTTAAATATACAGGTAAGTACCTACTTAAGTACTACCTTCCTTTCCCCCAGGAAATGCTGGGTAGGATGCTTTATAATTAATTTATAAATTTCAACGGATATAGTGAAATGAAAATACACACCAATTACTAAATCCAGAATCCCCATCCATGGAATCAGTCAAATAAAAAGTGGAATTTGTGATCTTCAACGCGCTAGGCACCTCCGAGTTCATGTCCACCGCCAAAGACGACGCCCGCCTGAACCGCGACTTGAACGAAAAATACGTCTTCCTCGACAAAGTTCCATTATCCTTCTTAATTTCACTTGTAGGAGTTGTAGGTTTTTCTGGAGGCGGTTTTTCGGGTAATGGGGGAGGGGTAAGTTGGGGTAAATCCCCCCCGTTGCTAAGTCTTTTCTCCCCTAACGCAGTCTTCAGTTCCTCCTTAAACCCGTTAACCCTAATGAGAGGTGCTTCAGTCTTCAATACGGGTCTGGTGTCGTTGAAGGTTATATTGCTGTAGATGTGTTGTATTTCAGGTTTGCAGTTCGCGTATATTGGAGCCTTTTTCTTGGGTATGTCGTAGGTGTTCGATTGAGGTGTTGATAGGGACTTCACGAAGGATTTGCCGTCCATTGCAACTGAGAAGGAAAAAAAGATTAGTACGTAGTAATAGTAGTTAAAAAAATTCGACTAAAATCTTTTTTTTTGCTCTGTAATTATTATGATAGGTTCATGGTAGAAATGGTATGAGATGTATGTTTGAGAATTTCTCAAAAACTACTGGACCTATTCTAAAAATTCTTGCAATAGCTTGTAGTATTAATTTACATCGTAACAGTGACAGAATTTCAAGAATCGGGCCAGAAATTCTTTAAAAATTCTTTAGCGTCTGTAAGTAGAATTAAAATTAATTTGAAAAATTCAAGTTGTTGAAACAAAAAAGAATCGCGCTCCATATCATACTTCACTTGTACCTATACTAGTTGTACCAGCTAATATACTGTTTCGGTCATTGCTGTGTGTGAAATAAACGTATTACTTACTTACTTTTTTTTTTTTTAATTGAGTAGAAAGCGGTTAAAATTTTCGACTACTAAGACAACATCCGATATGGTCTAGTGGCTAGGATACCTGGCTCTCACCCAGGAGGCTCGGGTTCGATTCCCGGTATCGGAATACTCTTTTTTTCATATATTTTTTCTTCCCTACTGCTTACGCAAAAAGGGTAATGTTTTTACATACCGGAGTATCTTTTGGTGAGATTGCGCTTGATCTGGCGCATCTTCCGCTGCGCGGCGTTGGCTATTTTGGTGAGGGTGTACTGCCCGCCGCTCGGAGGGGAGGGGAGCCGCGACGCCGGTAGAGCGGGCGGGGCTTGCGCGTGCGCCGACTGGGAAGGTAAATAATATTGGAAAATAATAATAATAATAAATAATATTGGAAAATAATAATAATATTGGTAAATAATAGTGGAATTAAAATGGTAAAAAGAGACTAATTTTTTTCATTGTTTATTATAAATTATAACAACACTAAGAGGTGTAATTTAAGCTGTACTCTGTGGAACCATATCGCAATAAGTTTTGTTCTTATTTCTTGGCATTAATATGAACGTGTCAAACAAATGAGTTAAAGCGACATAGTACTAAAAGTACTACACACACACACACGTACACTGTACCTAAATAAATTTATACTATATTCTCCTCTCTACCCTACAAGTAATAATAATGAATGTAAACGGTAGATTTTTTCACTTATTTTTGATTTTTGATTTGAGGGGACACAACATTCCCGAGAATAGTCACTATCTAGTACGAGTAAATTATTTTATTTTATTTTTATTTCTGAGAAACCTTTCAGCTATACAATTCCTGAATTGTTGTTCTTTTTTTTACAATCATGCAAGCCAAAAAACAGGTCTCCTTATTTATACAATGAAAACATAGTAAAAGCTGAAAGTTAATAAAATATGGAGGTAGAAAAGTGGGATAGGGAGTGGGGAGAACAAAGAAAAGGGAAAAGTAATGCTTATTGTATTTCAAATTATCCACTAATTTTCTATGCTAGTTTCCTTCCGTGCTAATAAAATAAATAATCAAAACATTATGCCACTTACGAATATAGTTCAATTATACCACTGTATGCAAATCTGTTATCGACGATCCAAAGTGACTAATACGTTGTTAGTATACGAAACAAAATATCAACTACTTTATCGTGGCAAGTAAGAGATAATAATTTGTTTATCATGTACAGATAGGCCGATAAGAATGGTTCTACCTATTCATAAAAGAAACATTGAGATCTTGTCTTCATACTTGTTTAGCGTTACTTGGCGTTACTGTCTGAGAATTGTTTTAATGGGCCATAGAACTCTAGACAATTACTGATATACCTACCTAGGACACCGGACTCCCATGCCACCCCGCATGGGAACCGTATTCCCTCACATCCCTTAGTCGACTTTTACCGACACCCACGGGAAGATATGGGGTAGTCCTATTCTGAACCGGGAACTACACGGTGAAATTAATATATAATAATATCTGATATTTATTACATTTTCGGAGCTAATACAAAGTGTTGAACTAAATCGGAATATTAAGGAAACACACAGAGGCTAGGACACTGGACTCCCATGCGGGTGGTTCAGGTTAGAAACCGTGCAGTGCTATGTATCAATGAGTTTTTCGTATTTTACGAAGACTTATGTACATTTACCGACTGCTCTGACGATAAAGGAAAACATCGTGAGGAAACCTGCACATTGAGATGACCAGTGTATAAAATGGGGTTGGCACAAAAGATCGAAGCACAAGGGTCGAAGTGCCGCTGGGGTTATTCCCGGCCCCCTATCATAAGATAAGACAGATAAGATATACCTACCTACAACCTACTTTGTATTTTGGAAAATGTTTAAAGCAAAGGCTTCTCTGTGCAGTCAGCCTGGGGTGGTATCACCCATTTCTGCTGCAAAGCATCAATTTAAATAAGACAATGCGCACGTAATAGTAGAATACAATCTAGGCGGTCTTATTGACGACAGCGATCTGTTCCAGACAACCTTTCGGCAGATAAAATAGGTTGTGGAACTGCTAAATAATTAAATAATATTTTTTCGGTCCGGTTCCAGCGCCCGTTCGGTTCGCTCCAGCCAATCACGATTCACATTTCAAGTGGGGGAAGGACGGAACCAGGCGGAACGAACCGAACCGGCGCTGGAACCGGACGCGTATAGTCCAGCAGTCCAGCACTTATAAGATCTTTTTACATCTGTTGGCGAGTGCCACAAGCTCACCTTGTCATGTTCGTCGGAGTCCGAGTCACTGTCAAAGGAGTCGAAGTCGTCCTCCAACGGCAGGGCGCCCGCGGGGTGTGCGGGGTGCGACGGCGGCGGCGGAGGGGGCTCTAGAGACTCGTACACGTGCCCCGAGTCGCTGCTGTCGCACTCTGTTGGCAATGGAGAGGGACACTATTATACAGGATGTAACGAAAACCAGTTCGTATGTAGGACGCCAGAACGGACGACGGCCGGTCGGATGTCCCAGATACCGCTTGCGCGATGAAGTGGAGAAGGATCAGGGGCCTAATTCGCCTAAATAACAACGTTTGTAGTTCTATTTCTATCCAATTTCAATTTAGTTTTCGTTCCAATTCTATTTGGACACCAAATCGCATTCTGCTGATGCATAACTCTACCACTGCCACCTTTCGTTTTACTATCGATCGGGCAAAAGTACCTCGGGAGGAACTTATGTTCGATCGTTATATTTGACAGTTGAAGCGTTTTGTTACCGTTCAACTGCGATTCAGTATAAACTAAACGTTTTAGTAGAATGAACAAATACGTTACTGTTCGATCGATCGTTGACTCGGTCGGAACTTAACTGAAATTGGTTCGTTAGTGGATAGTAGTATACGAAACACGTCATAACGATGTAGTTTAGATTCTATTTAGTTACGTTGTATTTAGTGGAATTAAACTCCAGGATGAAGAGAGAGTGATTGCGCTCTTTGCTATCGGAGACTAAGATTTAGTTCGGGTCGCTGGGCCAGTGGAGTAAGTAAGTAACAAAAACCCCCTACAAAGACGAGAGTGTTCAGTATCTGTAACTGAACAACTTTCACCATGGAGCCAATTCTGAAATCGCGAAAAAAAATCAGCTGTTTCATACATTTTAGTCGTGTAGATACTGAGCTTTTGTATGGAAGAGCTGATTTTGGTACTAGGTAAGGTGTACTAGAACTTAGTAATTCCATGGGACTTCATGTATTATATTCCAATTCTTTCCGAATAAGAAAGAAAGAAAGAACACATTTATATAACATTGCATTATGCGTACATGATTAAATTAAAAAAAAACTTAAAATTAAAAAAAACAACACAACGTTAAAAAGACATGCTCAGCAATAATAGAATAATTTCAATTCCAACAATCGGAAAACAACAACAACTCGGAATGCCTATATTTTGGAAACGATCCCTTCCCACCTGTCTAATACTTTAGGTCAATTTGCCGACAGGTGTCGCTGTATATCTATACCTGGCGGCATCGTTTTGTGACCTTTTGAAGCATCCAATGATTGCGCAGCGAACCGCATCACACCACGGATGCAACATCAAAAATGTGATGCCAAACGAAATGTCAAGGCCTCGTTCCCCAGCCATTACTTACATAATTGGCGGGTGAACACACCTGCCGCCAATACAACGCTGCGGTGTGGTAACACCTCGTCATGGCGCACGCGCACAGTTTCGCAACTGCGTGACTACTACCGCTACTAAGCGACAACTCTAAGGAGTCACTCCCTGCTTCCTTAAGCGTCACCCCACTATTTGCAATAGACGTTTTTATTGCTAACTGAATCCCGGGCAGCAGCGGCGCCGGTTGGTTTTCCAGTTACATAACAAACAATAAAATATGCGACAATAATTATGTAACTACGCCAAGACATACATTATTACATTGATTAGAAATAAACTGATCATAAATAAGTAATTCGAAAGGAGATTGGGCGCTTTTGGATCCACGGTTTTGCCTCCAACCAAGCATAGTGCATTTGATAGATCTCACCTAGAACTACACCTTTCATTACTGAAGAAACATTCTAAGTCGTGAGGAATACGAGCTAGAGACCAAAAATGTCTTCATACTAATTGCTCTGATTCTAATGATTTTGTATCGCCAGCAACTAAACAAAACTCTTATTTGACACGACTTAGGATGTTTGTTCCTTAATAAAAGATGTAGGTCTAGGTGAGATCTATAAAATGCACTATGTTTGTTTGGAGGCGAAAAAAAACCAAAAAATTGGGTCCATCATTGTATGGGACACACCCAAACTTTACTCATCATCATCATCATCATCAGCAGCCTACTCTAGTCCACTGCTGGACATAGGCCTCTCCCAGGGCGCGCCATTGAGCCCGATCTTCGGCTCTTCTCATCCAGTCGCTGCCAGCCACCTTGCGCAGATCGTCACTCCATCTAGCAGGGACGCCCGTCCCTCACTACGTTTGCCCAAACGCGGTCTCCATTCCTGAACTCGTCTACCCCAGCGGTTGTCGGTTCTGCGACAGATGTGGCCCGGCCCACTGCCACTTCAGCTTGCTAATCTTATGAGCTATGTCGATAACTTTTGTTCTATGCCGGATCTCCTCATTTCGAATTCGATCTAGCAGAGATACTCCGAGCATAGCTCTTTCCATAGCACGCTGAGCGACTTTCAATTTGTGAACCAGTCGCACCGTCAGTGTCCACGTTTCGGCTCCGTAAGTCATTTCAAACTTTACTCGTCAAATTGATTTTGCATTGAACTGAACGCGGGTAGTGAGTGAGGCAGGTGCGGGGCGCGGTGACTGACAGTTTAGATGACCACTTAGAGTTATTCTGTAGTATGAAAGTGTTTGAACACCAGGCTGTGTCCAATGCGATTGTTGAAGCGAATTGGCTGGAACTGAATAGGGATAACACTCCACTATTAAATCAAACTAATATGAATCTGAAAGTGAGCTGGTTTATTTGCGTGGTCGTTGTTACACGATGTGATGAGTGATGACGCACTAAATTAAAAATGAATATGTTATATGGATTCAAAACTTTTTACATATACGAGCACTGGTTGCCCTTCACTCAGTGGAGAAACGCGCTAAGCGCCTTATAGGTGACGAATCGCTGGTGGAATCTAGTGCAAAGTCTGGAACATCGGCGCAAGGTTGCCTGTCTATCGGTATTTTATGGGATACATTTCGGAGAGTGCGCATCGGAATTGCACGACCTAATTCTAGCCTCTCCATTCCGCCTTCGGACTACCAGGCGCGGGGAGGGGTTCCATCCTTATGTTGTTGATTTCCCATCTGCTCGTACGAAGCGATTTGAATGAATAAATACTGATTTGCTTCTTCGTTCATTATGCGAACGGCTAAGGAATGGAACAGCCTGTCGGCGTCTGTATTTCCCGAAACCTACAACCTTGGGATCTTTAAGGCCAGAGTGAATAGGCATTTACTGGATCCGCATGCTTCATCGTCGACCTCATCGTCGCTTACCGTCAGGCGAGATGAGGTCAAATGCGGGTTTAGTACTCAATAAATAAATAAAAAACTCCCATTGGAACTCAGGATCAAAAATCGGTAATACGTGGATGAAATGTACACATGAATAACATACAATCAGCAAAGATGTAGCTATGTTGTAAGATCCTATCATCATAAATATAACTGCTAATTTTACGGTTAAAATAACTGCTAAAAAGTTATAACCAATTTCCTCTTACACGATTATACGACGAGTCATACACAAAAAGGTTGTAATTATTGAGTATGATAGCTCTGACGCAATCACTTTTCTCGACCGATTACCTAAGGATGTCAAGACCATGCGAGCAACCATTACACGAACAATTTGCGGCCAAATGGGCCGTAGAAAATATCAATAAGTAGACAAAAGTGGTTCTAACCACTTTTGTACTCTAGAACCACAAGTGCAATCGAAATCGTTTTGTGTTTAAAAATCAAGTTCGTAGCCACCTTTTGAGTTCCTCATAATCCCTAAAACTTTATATTTTACATATCAATATATTTGTGCATAATATTTTATTATTTTTGCGTATGTATTTAATTATATTGTATTTATGTATATAAGTAAATTATATTGTATATTTGTATTAGTATTGTATATTAGTATACTATTTAAGTATATTGTTATTTTAATATACAAATTTCAGATATTATGAAGTAAGTTTCTTTGTCATTTTTATTGCCACTGCACCGCACATAACATATCTGCATGCCCAAAGGTCAGCTGGCAGAGAATGCCGCAAGGCATTAAGCTCACCTGTACACAAAAGTGTAAAAGAATAAATGAAATAAATAAGCACAATTCTCCACACAGACACTAATACTATTTGGTCCGTTTATGACCTTTTAGCCTAAAGAACTGGAGTGATATACTGTACAAGCAATGCACTTGGTTGGCGTGGCGACCGGTTTTAAATGGAGATAGTTAGCTTGATGTAAACGTTGAATGATGATAAATGATTAAGTGAAACCGATGAAGACACCGATACTGTAAACACAGTTGTAACGACGGCAATTAACAAGTTACATTAGAAGAAGCTTTGCGAAATCAATACGAAGTGATTGAGTTTCAAAGTAAATAAATTTGTAATCTATTAAATCGTAATAGGTACAAATAATAATAACGCAAGCGGCGTAACAAAGCAGAAAGTATATTGAATATACTTTTGTAACTGTAAGCTTGGTGAAACTAAAAACTTCTAGGCTTCAATAAATAATAAGTCACACGAGAATTCAGTAAGGTTGCATATAAATGTAACTAACAATAAAAAAATAAATTATTTATTACATCTAACATCTAAAAATCCAAAATAATAATGATCCTTATATAAATAAAAACAGTCAATCGAACAACCCGCCCCTTGTTGTCCCCGGTGCAAAGGTGCCCATAACGCTCGCAGCGTAACCGCGTTGTAACAATTATAAACAACAACAAAGAGAAACTTACTACTGATCGAATGGTAATACAGCAGGTTTAAAGGCGATTTCAATAGCATGTTGATTCGTTTCCTCCCAATAACTACTACTTGCCAAGTTAAACTATAACTATCAAGCAGTAATATCTAGAAAGTGAGTAAGAGTGAACACTTATGATCGACTTATGGGCAGTTAAAGTGAAGCCTGCCGGTTGAGTAAAACGTTATGTTATTAAAGCCATCAATGGAAGCATTGAAGGGAAGTTGTTAGTATGTCCAAAACATCCGCGGGAATTAATACAAATATGTTGGTAAACATGAACATATACAAAGAATTCCATTTGAAGATAACAATTGCCTTTCATGTAGCTATTACAAATTCGTCCATTCATTATAATGATGCTATGCGTAATTGTTGCTGGAATGTAAACGAATAGTTAGATACAGTCATTGTTATATTGCTGGATGAGAATATTGATAATAGACGTTAGGAGAGGTCTATATCTAGAACAGGTTGTTACAACAATAGCACGACAAAGTTTTAGAAAATCAAGTGGTATGAAGAAAAGTGAAATGACGAATCCAAATAGAGGTAACAATGTTGCACTGTATCCCTGGGAACTTGAATCTATTGTATTGACACAAATAAGCAATAACACTAAGAGAAAGTTCGTTATCCCCATACGTTTCTCGAAGAAACTGCAAGAATTGACAATTACACAAAATCTGCAACGGCTTTTGGAACCCTTGCTGATGCTGATACAATAGTAAAAAAATATATGACTTAGAATTCAAATTTAAGTCAAGAAAGGAAAAACTAGTTAGAATCGCAATGCCAATTAAGGAAACCAATCTCAGTTGTTGAGGTCAAATGCGGATCTAATCCTTAGGAAGAAAATGAATGAGATTCAAAAAACTTTAATGTATTGTCTAACATTATAGTAATAGGTATATGTATTTATTTACCAATAAATGCGATGAGATCCTGTATTTCCACTTCTCCATCTCTCAATACTGTCCTTATACTGAGCCAGCACTTCTGCTCCAACTCTTCTATCAGTCTCACGTTATCTTCTGCGTTCTCCTTCTTCTTTTCTTTGCTAGCTTCTTCATCGTTCTTGCTATAGTGCGGCGATTTGACGCTCGTGTGAATGTATACGTTTGTCGGTGACGATATGAACACTAGAAGAATGATCAAGGTGTTTCAGGCTTCCATTTTTATAACTATTACTCTGTATTAGGTCATATTTAGTTTTATAATGAGATCACGAGACTTGACGATAATATGTAGATTCAGTTGTAATGTATCCCTCAGTGCTAAGATTCTTTATAGTATTTAGATGTTCTATGGAATTAAATACAACAACTCTTTTGGTTTTAGAAGAATGCTATTGCCTTTCCCAATTATCATTAAAATCAAGAAGTTCATTCCTGATGTTTTCCTTTACCGTTTAAGACTAGCGTAAAATGATGTAATGTACAGCACGTATGGGTTTGAACCCGGATCGGACCTCTTGCTTCAGAGTCCGTGTCTGTTGAAAAATTACATAAGCAGCTTTACATTTGGCTAAGTTCATTTGAATAACTTACGGGCTATTCATTCTTTGACTATGCTACGTCTAGAGGTCATTATGATGTATGACTCTATGACACTGCAGAAACGTATATGCAAATATCACGACTAAATATTTTCGATATAAAAGATCCTTTTGGTTAGTCGATTGATACCAATGCGATAACATTGAGTAACTTTTGAAAGCCGGTCTGGCGTCACCGCAAGCCTTACGTGTCTCGATTTATAAAGTTTATAATTAGTATAATTATGTCAGCCTGGAGCACCTTGGTCGCCGCAGTTCCTTCGAATGGTCCTCGGCCTTGGTGGAGGGCCCACGCCTCCGTTCACTGGGGGCCTCTCCGATATCATTTTTCACCATTTTTTCACTTCATCACTTTGTTTTCACTTTATTTAGGAGCATGTGTTCACACGCGGATACCATCTGTCGTGGTAAATTATTATTTGCCGTTCATATTATTGAATATCAGTTGACATGGCACGGAAATATCTACCGCGATAGTTAAAAGTAATTTAAAAATATATGTGATTTTTGCTTTTCTTTAACCGGAGCGTTCTATTCTAACATTCTAGTAAAATACCACTAGGGAACGGGATCGACATTGATAAAAGCTGAGAAAACACTACAAATACTAAAAGAGTGCCCTGATAACAGACTAAAGAAAACTAAATTAAACAAATATTAAAATACAAATGACCGTCAGAGCTAACCGATCGAATCGAATGCTTGTGTAAAATCTTAACTCGGCATCTAGACGCAAGCTTCCTTGTCTCGGTCAAGTAGCAAGCAAAAAAAGCGAAACAAACCGACCGGCAGCTGGGCAGGCCGGCTCAGGGTCAACTGGTAATGGTAACTAGTGGTACCACTACCACTCCATATTACCATAGCTGGTAGAGTCGAGTCTCGCCAGTTTTTTTCCGTTTCAATGCTAAATCGAGATGTTGTTGCACACCGAATAATCTCGTTCGCACGATCGACATTGGTCCCGGTTAGTGGGCTCAGTGTGGCGTTTGATACTTTGTTATTTTATACTAATATTGTGTTGACATAGTCAATTAGTATTTCACACGGGGCTATAAAATGTACTACTTTAGATAGAAGCCTTATTTTATGAAAAATAAATTCAAGGGATTGTAGTTTTGTATGGTGCATCTTGATAACATTCATTTATACAAGCGAGCATTAGTATATTTCTAAGATGACTATAAATAGTAAAATCGTAACAGATATCTTCTTATTTTTATTTATTTTTATCTTTTTCCTTCTTTTGACGAAGAATCAAAATTCAAAATTAATTGGCAGTGCGTTTCGTATTTAACCTTTCAAAAACCGAACTGGTTTGGTTTTCTTGTTGGGGTTATGGAAAACTGACGTAAAATGGCGTAACATCCAAGGCTATTTGCCACTGCTTGCTACTGAACTACATTTTTGCAAATAAAGATATTCTGTATTCTGAAACTTATTAGGTTCAGTAGTAAACGGTGGCACTCTGATCAAAACACCACAACATTAGAAATGATTACAGCATACAAAACCTATATAGGATTACAGTTTATCAATTACCAAATACGTTATGGTATAGTTGCCAAACTAACAACCGGCAAAATGTTTGCACGAGCACTGGTATATATGGCGATGGCGCCGCAATCAGAGCATTGCGGTTTGCGAAACAATGCCGGCCTGCTGTATAAGCTGTTCTGAGGAACAACTGAGAAATCAATCAAGCTATAGCTGCTTTGGAAGTCTGATGGTGTAAATGTCGTGATAAATTATGTGAGTTCGTTAGAGAGAGAGAGAGAGAGTAGTTTAAGCAAGTAATCAAAGTTTTCAGTTCAGGGTCTAACTGAGCAAGAGGGTCTAAATAATAGATGTGCACCCGCAGAAAAATGGGGGTTTCTTTATATTAGATGCTTACTCAACTTTTCTTAGACAAGATCAATTTTTTTTTCTAGCTACAAGATTGCTCTATAACTTGTTACTCGTAGCTTTGAACACAGCCGGAAGAAAATTGAAATTAAAAAAAAAGGTGAACAATGCAAACCAACAACAATAAAAAAAACAACAGTAATTGAAACTAGACAAATCTAGTAAAATATAACGGGATAATAATGGATTAACATCACCACCGCAGATAGAAAAGAATCGTGATTAACTCTCTTTAACGGCAATGGTAGCCATTATCCGGTAGATCTGGATCGCATTGAAGATTGCACGGTAGGTAGGTACGATGTGCCAGTTATCGAAACCGTCATGGACGTGGAAACATGCGCTTTCTAAGACTTGGAGATTATATTGTCTATCAGGTCTGGCTTCAGGTGTAGGGGATCATTGTTTATCACAAGAAGACGTGCAGATCATAAAGCTCTACGAGATGGCTGTTTTGGCACACAATGATGTAACATAAGGCTTATCATCTGTTGATGTTGGATCTCAGATTGAGAGATTTATAAGTGACGCTGAATGTAAATATTTAGATTGAACTAAAGTAAAAACGTTTTTTTTTAAATTAGTTGTACAGCAATAGACCAAAGATAGAAACCGTAGACAATAGTAGTATTTTAATGATACTTTGACGGATAATAGAGAGTGTACATAATAGTTACGTCCAACGTTATAATTTGATCCATCAAATTTTTTTGTTCTGAAAATAGCCCCTTCAAGCAATTTCCTCAAATCGTTTGTAATAATATGTTCCACGACAATGTAGACTACTTTCAAATTCATATCGTATTGATTTCTAAGTTCATGAAGTTAATTCGGTATTCTAGACAAATTGTAGTCATTAACTCATTATCAGTGATCGGATTTAAAGGAGTAAAAATACCTAAAGTTGGCGAAGAGACATAACATAGAGTTGTTAAAACCATCAAAGTTTATTATCGAGTACCGGAAATTACAGTACTATGTTTTTTAATACCGGTGATTCGTTAGTGGTTTGAAGACGATTATATTAAACATATTTTTGATATACATATGCCTCCGGGATCTTGGGATTTTATTATCGAGTACCGGGAATTACCGATTTCAATTGAATGGACGTTGGATTTCAATTGAAGCTAGATTTGTGATTTTGTTGCCACAATCGTAATTCTGTTGACACTGGCCGAGATATGTTTGAGGGAAAACGATTAAACACCATTGTTCTGAACGACAAAATGCTCAATGCTTAGTGTTGTAACCGACATCCCGTAGAATGAACAAAATGTGCTTGGAGTTGAACCAAATGAGGCAACAATTATATTGAATTCCACTGAACTCATGCCACGGCTGATTGGACATTCATTGGTACGAAACCGATTATTGGATACAAATATAAGACTAGATCTACACGAGATTTGGATTTCAGTGGTTTTGTATAGGAAAATAAGAAGAAGAAGGAATGCTAAAGGCATTAAAATGTGATGATTCAATAGAAAATGATTACGAGTATTCTTCGATTTAACTAAATTGCAACTGTCACAAATAAAGGAAGATTCGAAGATAGATGGTGGCTAAAATATGGGATTATGATGATAGAACGGTATAAAATGCACATTAACAAAAGATATCTGCAATACCAGTTGCATCCATTATTGTTGACGACTCTTGACATTTAGATGAAGATATGAATGAACATCAAACAGGTTACAAAAGTTACGTGAAACAAGAAGTTAACCGCACTCAAACAGACTTGAAACTGGTAGATAGAGTAAATGAAAACTCACTAATGGTGAAAATATAAAGAGTGTAGTAGCGCAAGTCATTAGAGAATAAAATAAAATTGCAATAACAACTAATTATTATGACAATTTCGGAATATTTATTATGAGACTCTCTACACTA
Source organism: Hofmannophila pseudospretella (assembly GCA_947369225.1). NCBI lineage: Eukaryota > Metazoa > Arthropoda > Insecta > Lepidoptera > Oecophoridae > Hofmannophila > Hofmannophila pseudospretella. The sequence continues at coordinate 13,936,523 of OX376314.1, read as the reverse complement.
CAACAATTTGGTTCAAGAAACTTTAGGATATGTTGTTGTTGAATTTATCATTATAATAGTAGAGAAAGGTATACGGGGCCGACAGTGGAAGACAAAGAATTGCAAAATTCGATTTCATCGATCTTTGACGACCTTGAAACGTAACATAAAGAGAATAGTTACAGGACAATAATTTGAAATATGAACGAATATGAATGAAAATCTGACATAGTTAACTAGAGAACTCAAGGTGAACTGCATGCTTTAAACAAATGAAAATGTATGTATCGAGAGCAAGAACTAAGCACTGCTAACTTTGATGGACCGAGGCGAAGCGTGACGAAAGATAACGCTATAAAAACACTAGAAAGCACACTACAAGCAGAACATTTGTTAACATGATCTTTTGTAATAACATTATTGGTAGTCGTGAGTTTTCACAGGGGCGCGTTAACGATGGACTTTGATGTAACCGGCACTTGCGACATTCAACAATATGAATCGAGATTTCGTCACTGATGCATTCATTAATAAACTTTTATTTACAACACAGATTGGCACATTTACACATCCACAATTACAATGGTATTGAAGTGTCTGTAAGCACGAAAATCCACTTTCACTGTCGCGGACGGGTTAGAGCGAGAGTAGAAGGCGCGTGCGTCCGTCTGCGCGGGCGCAGGGTAGACTCGCGCGCGCACAGCGAGCAAGCCGCGCCGTCCCACTCCTACGCAAGCCTGTTGTCCGCAACTGTAGCAAGCTCGTAGGCGTACCAGAATCGCCATTTATGTCGCACCCCCTTAGTTATATTGGCGATATGCAAAAATAGTAACATGAGGCATAACGTCATTATGATCCTGCATATGGATAACTTTGTCGTTTATTTTATCTGCCATCTTTGTCTTTTCTTCAAGATTTTTCTTAATTATATTAGTATTTATAGCTTTCATTTCAACTTAGCCTATATCTATCACACACCCTTAGTCTTACATTCGCGTTATGCAAAAACAGTTGTTTTTTGTTTTTCAAAAATTCTTTATAATGCATAACTAACTTAAAGTTATAAAATACACATGATTTTGTTGTTAACTTCAACAGGCTACAAAGACACCTTAGCAAAAACAGTAACAACAAGATATTTCTTATTTTTATCAATATTCATAACTTTCATTTCAGCTATTAGCATATTTACGTAAACAAGGTATCAGTCTTGTAGACGTACTATTCGCCTTTCCCTGACAGGCTACTTAGCTTTCGATTGTGATAGTAGTTACGCGTACCTAGTACTAGTACTTAGCCTTCAAGCTATCGGAGGAAATGTCCAAGCAACTGATAGCGACAAACAACCTAATTCAGCTGGAGCCACATTTCAGAAAACTGGTCCAGTCCGAGACAGACTGGAATGTAGAGCGATACGCTATCAATTAGACTATAAATTGCAAAACGGACAATGGTTTACTGAAATAAAGGAGCCGCTTAAATGTGTTGCAAGACCAAATGCAGTTACGGATCTAGGTTTATTCTAAAGGTATCACCGTAGAACATGAGAACAGCGAGGGTATTCTTTACTCGCGAAGGCCGGCAAGAAGAGAAAAGATAGTCTCTAATGATCTAAACGAAGGCAGAATATAATCCTTAATAAGTCGTCACAGTGCAAACGAGGCATTAGAGGAAGTATCGTTAATTACCTCTTCCATGTTCATGGTGAAATAGCATAGCCCATAATAAGGGCACATTCTTTGCTAAAATCTGATAATTATTACATTTTCAGAGCTAATACATAGTGTTGAACCAAATCGGAATATTAAGGAAACACTATCAGTCACGTTAAAAGCGTAGGTGGCACAGTGGCCAGGACACCAGACTCCCATGCGGGAGGTCCGAGCTCGAAACCATGCAGTGCCATGTACGGTGAAGGAAAACATCGTGAGGATGCACACTGGGATGACCAGTGTGTAAATGGGGTAGGCACAAAAGATCCTCAAGGGTCGAAATGCAGCTGGGTTATTCCCGGTCCACTATCAAAGTATAAGATAAGATCAGCCACGTAAAAGTTCGGTCTTGTCAAATCTTGACGCCTGGTTATAGCGTGCTCTCTTGATACAGCACTGTCTTAAAGCTAATAATAAAACAAATAGCTACAAAGCACGAGAAACTGAAAAAAAAGTGGAGCGCTGCTCTCGTTCGAGTCTAGTGACATAATGTATCAATCACAACTGGAACAGCTAAATAATTAATCCCACGTTCGATTTCGGGTACTATTCGGAGAAATGTTATGCAACTCGGTGCAACAACGTGAAGATTATGCATTTAGAGTGTCGGCATCTTTTAAGTCGTGATAATTCTAGATAGAATTACTCTCTTGGCAGATTTAATGGGGTAGTTAGTCATTGCTTTCACACTTTCCGTTTCACATACTGGCAGCGGGCCCAGAGTTCCTAATACTCTTTTGGCTGGATAAAGGCAGCACTGCGTCACTGGCAAGAAGGCAATGGAAATGGTTGTAGAGGGCCTAGAGCACATCATACCCCTAACCTTCTGAAATTGATAATTCTACATTGAACCGTATTTTTATTAGGTTAGATAGAACACACCTGTCTCACACACTAATGATAAAACAAGTGGAGTAAACAAATTTGAAACGCCTGAAATTAATGCTGCAATTCTACGCCTACTATATAGTGACCAAATCGCCACATATAAGCATTTCCAAATTACAAACAAGACAATAAAAACCTTCCCAGATCCAAACATGACGTCGTCGATGTAACTTGACCATTGTTATCGAACCTTTAAAACGCTTCTCACAATTACCTGCCTACATCTTTATCCATTTGTTAAAAATTGCTCAGCGAAAGTCGTAAATTACGATTTCTGTACTATTTTTAACTTGAATTGCAGTTTGATTGCGACAGGTATACTTACTTAACAACTTAGTGAAATATAAGAATCCTTGAAACAACTTTTTATGACGTGATACGATTGAAGTGATAAATTACGCAACTTACCTTATTGACCAGAAAGTTAAAATAAAAAAAAAAATGTCTATTATTCGACTATTCGCTTGTAATTATGGTCAATATCTGATTCATCATCAGCAGCCTACTCTAGTCCACTGCTGGACATAGGCCTCTCCCAGGGCGCGCCATTGAGCCCGATCTTCGGCTCTTCTCATCCAGTCGCTGCCAGCCACCTTGCGCAGATCGTCGCTCCATCTAGCAGGGGGGCGTCTCCACTCCAGAACTCGTCTACCCCAGCGGTTGTCGGTTCTGCGACAGACGTGACCGGCCCACTGCCACTTCAGCTTGCTAATCTTATGAGCTATGTCGATAACTTTTGTTCTATGCCGGATCTCCTCATTTCGGATTCGATCCAGTAGAGATACTCCGAGCATAGCTCTTTCCACAGCCCGCTGAGCGACTTTCAATTTGTGAACCAGTCGCACCGTCAGTGTCCACGTTTCGGCTCCGTAGGTCATTACTGGTAGGACGCACTGGTTATGGGCGACGAGAAGATGTGATTAGGATTAGGAATTTAAAATTCTATTGAGCTTGGTCTATCAATCTAATATCGTCTTCAGAATGTTTTTCTATTCCAATCGAACGAAAACAATACCACCAGTTTTTCCTTGGAGAGATTCAGTTTCTAGTGGTGTATGTGATGCGACATATTTGGTTCTTGCGTCGACATTGTGAGAGCATTCTCATGTGCCATAATGTATAAAATGATTTATTAATTTTGAGAAAGAAAGAAATAATGTATTTCCAATACACACATACAAACAATTTAGTTTATTTTTTTTATTTATCTTTTGATAACAAAGTTACGCTTAGATACGACATGGAACAATTATTATCCGTAATATTATAACATTTAAATTATTACTTACATGCTACTAGCTGCTGTAAAAGGGCATTCTCAAAATAAAAATATGGCTGCTGCATAAGGCATTCTATCTATCTATCTATCAGCCCGTATCTGTCCACTGCTGGACATAGGCCTCTCCCAGAGCGCGCCACATTACTCGGTCCTCCGCCTTCCTCATCCAATCATCGCCAGCAACCTTCTTCAGGTCGTCGGTCCATCGGGCAGGGGGGCGTCCCACACTGCGCTTTCTTGTCCGCGGTCTCCACTCTAGAACTCGTCTACCCCAACGATTGTCGGTTCTGCGACAGACATGGCCAGCCCATTGCCACTTCAACTTGCTAATCATATGAGCTATGTCGGTAACTCGCGTTTTGTGACGGATGACTTGATTTCTAACTCTATCCATCAATGAGATACCGAGCATAGCTCTCTCCATAGCTCGTTGAGCGACTTTGAATTTTCGGACCAGCCCTGCCGTGAGTGTCCACGTTTGAGCGCCATATACCATAACAGGTAGGACGCACTGATTGTATACCTTCGTCTTAAGACTTTGTGGTATCGACGACGAAATGATATGACATAAGGCATTACAGAAGATAAAATAAAGAAAGAAAGAAAGTTACAATTGAGACCTTGGAATTAAGTATCTTAAATCTTTGATTGGTAGAGAACTATAGATATTATCCAGATTTTCTGTGGATGATGTATGATGTATGATGAGTACAAAAGTACAAAAACCTTTTAAAATTATAAATTCCCTTGATAACAAGATTTATGATTAATGTTCGTAACGATTGAATAAGAATATTCCAAATCAAAAATCAACATCAACATATAATATAACATCTTTGAAACATGCATTCCGTAATTCTACGAAGTCATCAATCCGACCAACATCGCAAGACCTCAACCAGTAAGAGCTGTAAAGAAGAATAAAGCGGCAAAACCTTAGGAAAGGTTTCTTTCTTGACTGGTTAACTTAACAGTAATCTTGTAGGCTTTACTTTTTTTACGGTCAAGGATGATGGGTAAAGTCGACTCAACGCATCGTGTGAAGTTCTTTATGTGCCGGAATGACAACACCATGGTGAGGAATTCCATTGTTTGAAGGTTCGATATCGTTTGAGATAACTTCGTCAAGGACATTGATAGCCGGAAGCGTGAACTGACGCTAATGTATTTCTAATTAGAGGAGAAAGAGACCTTAGGAATGACACCTGGTCAATTGATCATGTTTTTTTTACAATAATTGACCTACGAGATGTACTAGCGCTTGTTGAATGGTGATGTATTATTATTATGGTGGGTATTATTGTATTTTGATGATTTGAAAGTAACTTCTTTCAATTTTCGACCTTATAACATAATTAGGTTTCCTTAATCAATCATCAACTTTCGGACGAGTAACTTTGTACTTGTAATTTTCTTTTCTACAATGCAGCCAATTAGAGCACGCATACGCAGCTTTCTTGTAAATTGTTGGAAATAACGCAGTCCAAATCGTGTCCCGCAATGTTAATTAAACTTCCTAATGTTCATGAGTGTTCAGGAAGGATGTGAAGAAAAATGCACAATTGCCATTAACGAGGAGAACCGACTTTTTATTTTCACCTCGTTAATGGCAACGTTGGACTTACTAAATGCGACAGTATCTTTCCCAAATCAGATCGAAAGGAATTTTCAAAAATAGATGCTATATATACTATAGGACTACCAGGCGCGGGGAGGGGTTCCATCCTTATGTTGTTGATATCCCATCTGCTCGTACGAAGCGATTTGCTTCTTCGTTAATTATGCGAACGGCTAAGGAATGGAAGCCAGCCGGCGTCTGTATTTCCCGAAACCTACAACCTTGGGATCTTCAAGGCCAGAGTGAATAGGCATTTACTGGACCCGCATGCTCCATTGTCGACCTCATCGTCGCTTACCATCAGGCGAGATCGAGGTCAAATGCGGGTTTAGTAGTAAAAAAAATATGTAAAGTCCATAACTTCTATGGATACACCTCCAGGTACTCTACTTTTGATTACAGTTGGTCATGTTTATAATGACAAATGCTAATCAACTTAAATCTTCCATTGAAGCGTTAGGTCCCACGATAATTAAAATGAACCTTGCACTGAAGAAGACCCCGTTATAAGCTCAAGATCATCAGAGATGTCAACTGTCACCACCGGAGAGAAATATCGTATCCGCACCAAATGTAAATGGGGCGTGAAATAGGATTTATAATGCTAATAGTTTGTCAGGCTCTGATAAAAGACAAAACAATATTTTCTGCGTCAGGGCTGAACCAGATTCAGATTACAGTGGACTGTAATAAAATAAGTTGTTCATTACAGAAAACCATGTACATTTTGATTGCTTGCTTGCTTATCGTATGGTTAGTGGCCAACCTATTTGTCAGAGTTGTTCAGGCCGCCCGTAGGCCTCTGACATGGCTTAACGACTGCTGTCGAACGACAACAACCGGGACCGACTGCTTAACCTACTATCCGAGGCACGGAGGAGCTCAGATGAAATATGCCACTAGCGGTCACCCATCCAGGTACTGACCGCGCCAACGTCGCTTAACCTGCACGATCACTTTCGGACCGTGCTCGCAACTAGGCTACGAGCTCCTCGATTTGAACTTCATTTTGATTTGAACCTATTCTTTGAAGAAAGCGAAATCGATTACAAAGGCCAACCAAAATCATACTCTACTGTGCATGAGATCTTTCTTTGTGGTTTAAGTGATGATGTCAAATTATACCAGTGACTATACCTAAATTGGTTATACGACCTAGACACAGATGCCAAAACGTACACTTGTTAAGTCGTTGAAACCATATTGGTAGATTTCGTAACCCAAAGTTCTAGACCCACTTTGTTTGAAATATGTTTTAATGTGGCTTAGGCTCAAACCTTGATTTTTAGTATATAACTCTTCATCATCAGCCCTTCGCATTCGTATAAGCCTCATCTCTCTTGTGCCATCCTGCGACTTTTTATTGTCGACCCACCTAGCCGCTGGACGAGCTATTCCCCTTTTCCCTGATCTAAGCCATCATTCAGTAAGTGCTATTATCTTATCTTATGATAATAACCGGGAATAACCCAACGGCACTTCGATCCTTGAGGATATTTTGTGCCAACCCCATTTACACACTGGTCATCCCCGTGTGCATGTTTCCTCACGATGTTTCCTTCACCGTTAGTGCAGTTGGTAAATGTACGTAAGTCTTCGAAAAATACGAAAAACTCATTGGTGCATGGCACTGCACGATTTCTAACCCGGACCTTCCGCATGGGAGTCCGGTGTCCTATCCACTGTGCCACCGACGCTCTCAGTAAGTGCTCTACTCCACCTGCCATAACCACGTCTAACCATTTACATAACAGCCCATGAAAATTTGCAGTAAGAAACAGAGGTGGAAGTATTCTATGTTCAGCATTATCTTCCAAGATTGTAATCGTTACTGACTAGTATGTAATTTACTTCGTTAAGTAATAACTTGTAATTTGTAGAATTTGTAATTGAAGAGAAATTCAAATTACTTAATTACTGAGATTGATGCAAAGAGATTGCAAATGTTTAACTGTGTTTGGGAGCACATAAAGAAAAACCTGCTGTTTTAGAATGGCTAGTGAGCAAATGAAAGAGAAAACGTTGGGTTTTCTATCGTTTGATTATGGTTAGATTTACCCTAGTGATAAAACCTACCCGACCAGACTAGTTAGTCAAGTTTTCAAGTATCATCAATCGATGTCAGAACTACAAACGAGCATTAGAATGTCATATAAGAACCAAGCTTACTTATGTGTGATTCCCAGGTGATTCCATTGTAAGTAAAAAGGTAATTTTAGTAGGTAGGTTCTTTATTTTGCCTCACACATTGTACCTACAATCATTATTAATGAAGATTGATAAAAGATGAAAGATTATTAATGAAAGAAGAATACATATAAAGAAAGATTAGGCTCAATTTACATTGCCGCGGAATGGAATGGAAGCGAATTTTCACAACGTAAATGTACATAGCATAATGAACTTTATGTCAATTGTGTAACATACAAACTAAATACGCTCTACCGCTAGGGGAAAAAAGAGGTCGCGCGTCTTCCGGGGAATCCTCGCGCATTCTCGAGAATTCCCCTAGCGGTAAAGCGTATTTAGTTTGTATGTTACACAATTGACATAAAGTTCATTATGCTATATACAATACGTTGAGAAAATTCGCGTCCATTCCATTCCGCGACAATGTTAATTGAGCCTTACATAACATAATACATAATTATATATAATATGTTATGTTGTGGAGGCAAAAAAAGACCCTAGCACAGCACGGTACTGCAACCTGAGCTGCGACGCTAATTTTCAGTGCAACCAGATCCTTGACAGCAAAACAGATGCATAATGGCAACATGAAAATGCTGTTGTATTGGCGGTAGGTGCTTATACGAGTACATGCTGCTGTTGTCCATAAGAAAGCACAGATACAACATCTGCGTTTATATTCGTAACAATAACAAAACAAGATGGCAGTCTAATCTAATCACATTGTACAATTCACTTCATTCATAAAAAGCGAATATATGAGAAAAAAAACTAGATTAACTCCAATTTGGTCTGTTTCGGGCACAATGGCCGCTTGTCACGGTGCCTGCGCCGGCTGCGTACGCGCACCCAATAAGGAAGTCCACGCCACGCCGCTTGCTCAGCACAATGACTGGTTAGTGTAACTGCCATTGTTACGACATAATTTGTAACTGATGATATTTTGTCGGCCAATCCCTCTGTACGTACAATTCAGGGCTGGGCGACGTATGGTGTACGGTGAGAGGTTTTTTAAATGGGGACCTCTAAACAAGATTAAGGGCAAATAATGATCGCACAAAGGGCCATGGAGCGTGTTTCATGGACAAGATCCGCAACACAGCGATCCGACAACGAACTAAAGTCCTAGACGTGGGAAAGCGAGTTGCGACGTAAAGTGGCGATGGACGGGACACTTGGTTAGACGTGGTGATGGCCGGTGGACCAGAGCCCTCACTGAGTGGTGGCCAAGGTTGGGGAAAAGAGGAGTAGGTCGTCCAGCAGCTAGATGGGCGGATGACATCACCAAAGTCGCATCGAAGATCTGGATGCGACTAGCACATGATCGTATAGGGTGGCACAAAAGAGAGGAGGCTTATACCCTGGAGTGGGACGACATGGGTTGATGATGATGACGAAACAAGATTGGGCGTTTAACACTACCCAGAGTAAGCGTGGGGTGGTACCACTCTTTTATCGAAAAGCAGCAATGGCGCATTGCTGTGTTTCGGTTTGAAGGGTAAGATAACCAACGTAATTACCGGCACAGAGGCACTCCACCTAAATCCTAAGTTAGTAGCGCATCGAAAACCTTCAAGAGAAAAAACTTTTGTGTACTGAGGTGAGACTCTATGGAAGATGAAGACCCGTTTGCTCGTCTGCTCTCGTATATCATATATGTATTCAGTAAAGACATATTATTTTTATACTTTACAAAGAAATACCAATCAATGTATTATAATACTTCATTCGCGTTTATTTCGGGTGTTCTACTTATCCCCACTAGGATATACCAACCATTGGTTCATTCGAGTTCATGATTCACAAAGTCAACTGCTTTTCCAGTTTCGTTTGCACATAGTGGATTTACCACAAATGGACGTTGAACTCATTAAAGATGGTATATAACTAAGGTTGTTAGCATCATTTAGCGGTTCATGTTTCTCTTTGAATTTTGAACAAATGAAGCCTTCTACAGATTCATACATAACTTGTCTGCCACATCACGATTCAGTTTTCATACAAACTATTTCTGACATTCATGTCGTAGATTCTTGGGCAATAGAATAGTTTACTGAAATATTTTCGCTACCGTAAATTCAAAACGATAATTATTATTTATCTTAATAAAAGTTTATCAAAGTTAAAGTTTATTTAAGTGTATGCAATTGAAAGTGTGTGCTGCTGAAAGTTTCTTGCGCCGCTTCTTTCCTTTCAGCTATAGCACCTTACGAAGCGGTGGTAGAGTAAAAAAGAATGACGTTGTAAAAATGGTAAAATATAAGGTACTTACTTACAATACAAAACATTTTGATTTTGATGGTTTTCAAACATAAATTGAAAGTTGAAACACGCTCTGTTTGAAAATAAAAGATTTCTTTTTTGGATGAATTTGTGTCCACCCTAAGTCCGAACCTGCATATGTCTAATACAATGTAACACAAGGCTTGTAATATCTATCGTAGACGATCATTTGTTCAATCAAGCGTATCATAATTTAAAACTTCAACTACAGGGTGGCCAAATAAGATCGATACAACTTTAAATTAAAATTATTTCTATACCAAATCGAAAATACCAGATATTTTTCCATGAATACTTTATTTAGGCCTGGCTTTATTTAGTGTATGTGATGAAAAACGCGAAATGAATTCAAAAAAAAACGAAAAAAAAAATGAATGAAAAAATGAATTGAATGAATTGAAATTGAAAAAAAAAGAAATGAATTGAATTTTTTTTTGATTGAATGGAATGTTCTTTTCACGCGATGAAAAGAACTCGCATTTGTTATGAAGCGAGGTGGACATTTGTTATGAAGCGAGGTGGACATTTGTTATGAAGCGAGGTGGACATTTGTTATGAAGCGAGGTGGACATTTGTTATGAAGCGAGGTGGACATTTGTTATGAAGCGAGGTGGACATTTGTTATGAAGCGAGGTGGACATTTGTTATGAAGCGAGGTGGACATTTGTTATGAATCGAGGTGGACATTTGGCAGATGGTATTATTCCGTACGTAATTGCCAGGCCTAAATAAAGTATTCACGGAAAAATATCTGGTATTTTTGATTTGGTATAAATTTAATTTTAATTTAAAGTTGCATCGTTCTTATTTGGCCAGCCTGTACAATGTATCTATACGACTAGTTCTTGACCGTGGCTCCTCTCGGTTACCGAACTCGTCTACCTTCTCTTATAATCAATCTATAGGTAAACCATTTAAATCTGGCTACGCCCGCGACGTAAAACGAGACGGACACAGAGTGAGCGGGAGGCAGGCTCCATCCCCCGCTCGCCCACCCTCTGTCGTCGCACCCCGTGCCCCTCTTACGTCGCGGGCGTAGCCTGATTTAAATGGTTCACCTATAGAGAACTAGGTTTACGCGCTTAGCTAACTATTTTTGATGCTTATGAATGAAAACCATTTCTGGAGAGATTGCTTGCTGGACTGCTACTAGGTTTCAGGAAAAAAAGTTACAAAAATAACAAAACACAAACACCGGAACTATGCCGAAGCACTTGGGAGAGGATTTTACTAATAGTGGATATTTTATAAATTCTTCTTGTCTGCTCAAAATCTGTATAAACATTATTAACTTGTGAATTTGGTGTATATGCCTGTAAAGGTAAAGTTTAGTGTGACATGTTTATGTAACTATATCTGCAATATTTGTAATTGTTACCTAAACTTTTACACAATAAATCTTATCTAATCTAACACTTGAACATATTTTAAGCAATATTATTGGAACCAGCAGCAAGTGGATATTATGAGAAGTCGGACTTTTAGGAATGGTCATTATCGGAAATGGACATAATTAACCCGAATAGACATTCCCTTTACAATCTGTCAGATATACACACAGAAACGACGTGTCTAAGTGATCATAGTGAACAGATTGCATGAATGAACAACTTCTGACGCATGCCATGTAGCGCAATGCAAAATAAATTAGCGTAATTTAACCATAAATAATAATAGACTATACATGATGTGTTATTGTAATGTTACTTTCGTTTCATTGTTTGTCATTTCCTTCAAAGTACAAAGTTCATTATTCCATGTAGCAAAATACGTTACATTTAGACCGTCATGTTTTACAAACATTTCTTAAACTTAGATATATTATGTTAATTATTATCTCACACACACACACGCATAACGCCGCGGCACGACGCCGCCGTGCCGCGGCACGGTGTCGTGTACGGTGCGCCGCGCCGGCTCACGGCTCGGCAGTTGATGTTGTATTTCCGACGACGAATGAAGAAAAAACAGAACCATAGAATATATTGGGTGAATCCATACCTTTCTATAATGAATCATGATGGAGGTTATTTTAAGAGGAAATACAACATCAACTGCCGAGCGGGTGCGCCGTGAGCCGGCGCGGCGCACCGCGGCACGACGCCGTGCCGCGGTGATGTGTCCACGCTCTCAGCCTGTTGCCGCAGGCCGTATTTATTTAGCACTGGTCCCAAAAAATTCTCCGAATTCAATATTCCGCGCTCGTCCGGAATACTATTCCGGACGAGATGAGAATATCAGCTTTGATGAAAACTGTGTATTCCTGATTCGTGCCAGTTTTAACGGAGTTCGCCAAGTTGCGGAATTTTATTTGAACTAATTATTTCAAAGCGATCTACCACCACTTGAAAATTTATTAATTTTCAGCGACTTTTTGTAATAATTAAGAAGACAGACAGCTTTAGCTTGTTTGGAAGCCAGGCAGTTCTAATCTATTAATGAAACTATGTACAAACAAATTAAACCAAATAAATGATTCCACCCCGACTGCTCTAACGGTGACGGAAAACATCGTGAGGAAACCTGCATGTCTGAGGAAATTAAAAAAGAAAGAAAGAAAGATTATTTATTTCCGATACACACATACAAACAATTAGGTACAGAAGATAAAAATAATATTAAACAAATATATTACAAAAATAAATAAACAAAAGTAATTAGGTTTGATGAAGGTGGTGTGCAGCACCGGAAAAAGGGGACTACCTCAGTTAGTTGCCGCAGCGGATTTAGCACTGCGGCGCTGATTTTTCAGGCATCCCAAAAAAGGTTCCAAGGGCGTGTGAAATCCACCTATCAGCACTGGGCCCGCTCGGTGGATCATGGCCCGTACACCCTTGTGCAAGGGGAGGCCTGTGCCCCAACAGTGGGGACATTAATAGGCTGATGATGATGATGATGAAATGATTTATTTAGATGTCTACGTTTTTTGAATAGTTTTATAAGTTGCCTGCCTTACAAAATCGAATGCAACCAGTTGAAACCGATTTTCACCTGTCAGTCGCTATACTTACCGGTAAAAAGTAGTTTCTTTGTCCACTTCCAGTGATTGTCACACAAAACCTTCACAAAATTGAATTTGGTCACAAAAAGCGACTGGAAACCACCGTTTAATTTTAAAACTTATTTTTTTAAGCAACTCTATCATTTTGTAAAGCAATCACTTTAAGATTAACTTTTCTTTTTTTAGAATTCAATTTTCACGGTCGAGAAAGTCTTTTAGAGGGGAATTTTCACTTGTAAACGTGTATTAACAGTAATGTAGAGTTTGTAGGAGTAAATAGGAGACTAGTGCATTATGTAGAGGTGATTTCATGTTATCTATTTAGGTCGGTCTGTTATCAAATCGATCGCCAGTTCAGGTGGTTTTGTTACGTGCTTATGTGTTGGAAATCAATGTTCGTGCTCATGGTAACTACAGTTGTGTATTGTACAGATATTTTAGTTCATGCTGTTAAGACCTAAATAAAGTTTGTTTGACTTGAATTGTGGTCGATTGGTGTAATTAATGAAATATTACGTATTGTCTGGTAACATATTACGTCGATGTGAAATCTGTGTGATATTTCCATACGATTTTAGTAAAAGTTGATATTATTTTAAATTTGCAACTGGAAATAAAACCTGACAGAGCATAACCCATATAGATTATCTACTAAGCTACTATTCATACTCATTACTCATTTATTAAAACTATCGGGACACCAGGAACTCTTGGATACGTCATGCTTTTTACAAATATAAAATTGAAACCATAAACATAACTGGACAGGAGCGAACACACCAGCCGATTTACATTTGAAAATTTATTGAGAAACATTATCTACTTATCCTAATATTCCTCCAAAACTCTCAGAAAACTCCAGAAAAGCAATAAAACCGTTCCTAAACAACCCTAAAATGTCAAAACAGTACTGGCTGACTTATTCCATATCGAAACGATGTAAGCGTGTTTGTCATAAAGTGCGTCGGCGCAGGAATCCGGCAATAATTAGCGACTGCGGCTGCCCACCGGCTGCCGATGAACTTGTTGCAACACCGCCCACCAGTGTTGCCAATTACGGCAATACCTGGGTAACTACATTATTGTGTTCTTTTTGTGATTTATGGAGTAAAAGTTAGGCAGGTAACATGAAAGCAGTCCCGCTAACGCTTTTAGACAGAATTCAGGAACACAGGTTTATGTTCAACAAGATTTTGGAAGGGTTACGTCTTATCGAATTTGTCTTAAGGTTCCCCAAAAAAACAAAGCATGTTGTGACGATATTGATCTCAAGATAGTTGGAGAATTCCAAAAAACGGAATACCTAAATTGTTTACATGACACGATAGCCTAGAAAATGACTTCAAGAAAGGATTCCAATCCGAAGACCAGGCGAAGTGGAGGTGTATAGGAAAGCGGACCTTGGCCAAGGGCTGAGCAGACTTTCAGTCAGATAATAAGTCCAAATAAACTCAATCAAAACAAAAATCAACATCAATAAAATGTTAGAAATCTCTCTGTTTATACTAGACAGTCTGCGGAATGCGCGTAGGACGCTTGTCGCCACCGTTTGCGCAATGCGCGGTAAAACCAGCGCTTGCGCAAACAATGGCGGGCCACGTCTCGTTGTCAGGTTGTCACTTCTCACCTGACACCGCCTTGTTTTGTTTTGTGACGGTCGCTCGTCGTAAAGTGACATCAAATCACCACATTTGACTGGTTTTGATTTGGTCATATTACACACTCCACTCAGAATGACTCAGGGCAATACACACTATTTATTTATGGCCTATGACCACCTATGACAGTATCAACATCGCATATTATAGCAACTCGACGCGAACCCGGCACCAACTCAACTCAGAGCAAAGTATTGAAATGTGAGCTTTATATCTATACATAAGTTTTCAAAATTCAAGTGAAGTAGTAAAACCTATGTATTACATATATAATTGTTATATGCTATATTGCTTAATTGTTATATTTGTATATTATAGCCATCGGTCATGGTCCAACAGAATACCAGTGCTGTAGGCATCCTTGTCTGCAGCAATAAGCTGAGTTGAGGCCCTATTCACAACAACAGCAGACCATCAGACATGATTTCAATATGACCTTTGACTACATAATTATTACTGTTTCGGTCATTGCTGTGTGTGAAATAAACATATTACTTACTTACATATAAAGCTCACATTTCAATGCTTTTTTCATCTCTATGTACGAATGACATAAAACGTCCAGGATAATGAAATGTATGAGCATAAAATTAACTTGTTTTTGAAGAAAAAATATTGAAGAATACGAGTTTTTAATTCATTATAATCTCGCCCGCTAAAAGATCGCAAAATATTCGATATATCGATCGTTTTGTAACGCCATCTATTGTTATTCAAGCAAGTTAAAACACCGCACGGCAACGTAGGTTAACTTTCATCTATTTATTTTGTTCGTGAGCTCATAGATGGCGCTGTACACAAATTATTTACAAACGACTTTCAGAACTTTACGAAATCTCGCAAAAGTTCTCATAAACCGAAATAAGGTACAGATTGACACACTTACGCGTACGTGAGATGAAAAATCGAGCCAAGTATCGTCCATTATTGAGATCCACGTAGATAGATAGTAAATCGAGACATCTCCATGCACAATAAGTGTGTCAGACTAAAACATTTTGTAAAACAAATGGAAACTTTTGAAATACAGTACCTTTATCATCGTGCTTTTGTTTCGGCGTCTTCTGCCACTGATGCCGGACCTTCTGCGACCAGCTCACCGGACTCTTTCTGCCGCGACTTCTCTCTCGCACACTGCAATTTACAGTATCCATTTTAATGTATAATTCTAAGCACAAAGGTACAGCGTCATTCCCCGCTGTTCCCGCACTGAACCGTCGGTAAATAGCGATGTAATATCAAACCAGATAAGTGTGTTT
This sequence comes from Hofmannophila pseudospretella, assembly GCA_947369225.1. Lineage (NCBI taxonomy): Eukaryota > Metazoa > Arthropoda > Insecta > Lepidoptera > Oecophoridae > Hofmannophila > Hofmannophila pseudospretella. The sequence goes on along the minus strand of OX376314.1, from coordinate 13,920,656 downwards.
ACATATCTCTTTGGAAACTGTTAATGCTGATTAGAAAAAAAGCGGTGTGGAGTTTATGTGCCATCTAGTTATATCAGGTCATGTGAAGTATAACGTATTGATCCAATTTAAACAAGTACTGCTTACTCAAAATAGCTCTAATAACTATCGTTAGGTTGCCTGGAAGAGATCGCTCTTAGCTATAAGGCCGCCTAAATTGTAGTCCATTATTTCCTTTTCTATCTTTTGTTGTTTTCTATTTGTGCAATAAAGTTCATTTTACTTTACTCTAAATTAAAAATTTAAGAAACCCCCGACGTACCACTGTGGAGATACCCTTACTTTTTCCTCGTCTCTATCAGATCCTCAAGGTTTCAGATGTGGGAAGGTCACCATGGTCATAAACGTTTGAGCTCAAACTCGAACCACCTAACTGTTACCGTTCCAGAGATCCCATCATACTCCAACATCCCAAGATACTCCACGATCTTAGAACCACTGATCTAATTTTTATCAGACCTAGCTAAGAACACTCTTGATTATTCTATTAAATATAAAAAACCGGGTCTAAATCTGATCATCCGTTGTTAAACAATGATGCCACAGTCAAACACACAAACAGACAAACGAGGGTTAATAATATTGTTCTATTCTTATTCTTACAAACAAATAAATATACTTATATTATTTTCTATTGCATTAATATATTATATATCATTTGATATAACAATTACTATGCATTTGAATATTAACTTCAGTCATATGATTTCGCCGAGGCCTTGGACTTGGTCTTACACCAGTCATTAAACTAACATGACATGTCAAAATAGAAACTGAATAGCATATCGCAACTTTAACAATTATTCAAAAACTATAATTATTATCTTTAGGACAATGCCATGACTAAACGTAATATTTGTTTCATACTTTTGTACTTACATAATAATCTTCTGCTCATCAGTCTTTTCCTCATCAGACACGTCGACCCAATCGTCGCTCCTGTCGCTCCCGCTGACGCTCACTTCGCTGCTGGGCACTTGGAACGCGATCTCCTGACCATTGTAGCTGATCACCGACCGCTGCCCGTAGATGCTGTTCGTCTTCTGTTCACTAGACAACGTCGACAGACTTACGTTCGACACAGTGTCGAATGAAAGCCGCTTCTGGGCAGCAGACGTTAGCTGCTTCCTCAAATTATTCCTCAGCTTCACCATGCTTGGACTGTTTGGTATGCTTTCGTAACAATGAGATAACGACGTCCCATCACTATGTTTGATTGTGTCGTATATGTTTTCACTATCATTGTAGCCAGTGTAGTCTACTGACACAAAGGAATGTCTATTGCTGTAGGTCGGACTACTATCTTTAGATTTAGAAGGCATATGCGGAATCTTCTCGTAAATTCTATCTGAACCTATCTTTTCGTAACTGACTGTGGACGTCCCGCTTACAGATTTCGTTATTGTATAGTTCTTATCATTGTTTTTAGAGGAATTCGGCTGGTAATCTTCAGCGATTTGGATGCCAGAGCTGGAGGTTAAGCAATACGGTTTGATTGGAGATTTACAGTATTCGTAACCGTCGTCACTGTCCCCGTCACCCCTAGTTCTTTCTTCTAATTGCGTCTCGCACGATTCATAATTATGAATACTACTTTCATCGCCTTCAGGGTGAGACCTCATTTCTAGAAGACACTGATAGATATTCTCTTTACCATCTTTCTGTGGAGATTCAGGTGGACTTTCTTTAGGGATTTCAGGTAACGGGCAGTTCATTTTTGAAGTCCTATCTATGCTTTTAATAGGAATAATTAAAACATTATTCGTGTCTCTCGGTTCTAAAGGCTCGTAATCATCTTCAATCACTTCTTCCTTTTTCGGTTTCGAAGTAAATGCAACAAGTATCTCTTTGTTATAAGCTTCAACTAAATTGCTCTCAAAGTCTGAGTTACATTCAGATTTCGGCTTTTTAGTTTCAATTTCATCTTGAGATTCTTTAAATACTTCTGACGTTTGAGATTCGTCTTTCTTAGAGATTTCTTGCATTTCATACGAGTTCGTAGTTTCATTCATTGTAATACTAATAAAACTATAAGGACTATCAGAGACTGATTTCTCACTATCTGAGTAAATTTGTGTAGTACTTTTCCTCCTCCACAGAAAAGATTCATTCGGTGTGATCTGGGAACTGATCTCTTCGTAGACTTTTTCATCCTTAGGCGTATTTGTACCTGAAGATTCTTTCGATTTATTTAGGTCTTCCTGTACATTGGGACTCGTCACAGTTACTGTGGTTTCATTGATATCTTCTTGAATAATTTCAACAACATGTAATGGTAATTTGTCTGAGTGTATGTAGTTTGTTTTATATTTCTTTTTATCATATATGGGATCTTTCTTTTTGAGAAATTCTGTGCTATGGTTTTTATGCGCTTCTTGCTTTGGCAGGGATTCGATTGGAATTGGCCTAATTGTTTTAATTTTTGGAACACCATCTTTCACTACGAGATTTTTAGTTAAAACTATAGTTGATTTCTTTTCAGGTACTTTGGGTTTTTCTTTCGTAATTATTGTACTTTTCTTTTCCTCCGATTGCTGCCTTTTGAGTATGTTATTGGAGTTTGATTGTGCTATGATTTCACATTCAAACTTTTTGATAACGTTTTTAACTACATTGATTTCAGGTGGCTTCTGCTCTTTCGCAGGTTCAGACTTTTTAGCTTTAGTCGGCGTTCCATCGACGGAGTCGGAACCACTTTGCTGTTCACTCGAATCTTGATATTTTAATCGTTTTTTGGGAGATTTTGGAATTTTATTTCCGTCAGACTTTGACCGAATAACTCTAATTTTTGCCGAAGAACTGTCAGATAAAATTAATTTGTCTATCGAGTCCATACTGGAGCACCTCTTTTTACTGTTACGTTTTTTAGAGCCTCTTCTATGTCGCAATACTATTTTAATATTTGGGCTGGAGCTGAGTGTTGACGAAGGAGTAGAGCTGTTGCTGGCTGAACACCGTGACGCCGTCTGTAAGTCCTCTATGGTCTTTGCTAGCTTTGATTGTTTCACCGATCCATTGCAAGATTCGCTGACCAAATCGTTGAACTTTTTTGTCAATTCTGAGACCTTAGTACTCGTTATTGTCATCGTTTTGGTTGTTGCCAATGGCGGCCGGCGGTACGATGTCGATGCGTTCTTGGTTTTGAAGCTCACTTTCCTCTGTTGCGGTTCAACTTTTTTCTTAACAGGAGATAAGCCTGCGGGAAGGGTGTTCACTTCCCTCCTGACAGCGTAAACTGATTCTTTTGCATTATAACCTCCACCAGTGCTTCTTGTGTCCTGGCTTTGTGTAGTGACTGCTATTTGTGCGTAATGCAGAGTTGGCTCTTCCTTCTTCGCATTGCTTCGAGGTATCGATGTGGTCGAGTGAACGGTTGCGTTCAGGAACGCCTGTTTGGCTTCATTTATCGACTTCGTTCTTTCACTCACCGTTTGAGGCTTGACAGGAATTGTGTACACATACTTGTTTCTGTCGCTCTGGTTTTCCTTTATAGCCATGTTGTCTGGTTCAGGTAAGATGAAGTTCTTGAGCAAAGCCTTGATAGTTCCGTGTTCTTTCCCGTCACTGTTGAGTCTTTTTATAGAAGATATCAGGTTGCTCGTAGCTATCGTGTCGCCTTCCATTAGATTGTTGAATAACATTTGTGATGGATGTCTCTGGCCGCTTTTCTACGCCATCTGGAACAATCGAAAGTAAAAATTCAATTAAAGACATATAGGAAGTATAATTGAATATGCATTCGGGTAACAGATCGTGTATCTACATAATTATGGCAGTACGTTGATGCAATTCAATAATTAGATACGTAAATGATTGATTAGTTACACTAATTATATCTCAGCTGAGATAAAAATAACCTGTTCGATTATGTAAGGGTAATTGCGGTCCAAATATGGCCTAGCAGATCAACCTGGTTTAGTTCAAGTAGTAAATTAACAATAGGCTATAAATAGACAGTTGCTAAGCGAAAGTATGCTCCTTCCATTGTCGTGTGTTCGTGTATTTCCACCATTATCCAGTTGTAGCCTGAATAGCGTATTATGTTGTGCTATAAAATGTTTCCCACGAGATTGAATCTTAACATCTTGTTAATTTGTAGACAGGTGTATGCGAATAAGTTGTTTACCACTTTCAAACTCAATTGAAATTAAAAAAAAGATGACTTGCCATAGAAATCAAATAAAATGAATAGATTGAATGTTCGTTAACGCATTGTAAACGTAAAAGTATGTTAGTTCAATATGACTAGTGTCTAGGTTTTTCCATTGTTTAAAAGTGATTGTTTTCATAACATGTACAATATGAAGAATGCTATTGATAATTGTCTTAGAACGAATACAGATATTTACCTAACTATTGCTACTAATTTAATGCATTAAGTATTTTCCAGTGTAGTGCCACATGTTTTATTGTACAGCGTATAATTTCACGGTATATTTTGTGTGACAGTGCGGACAAAGGAATGGCGAGTTAGACAATGAAGCTAGTAAGTAGGTATTTAGGCGACAAAAGTGTTTGTAACGCCTACGTATTGCCATAGGTAATATACCAGTGGTAGTAGTTGTAACGCCTACGTATTGCCATAGGTAATATATCAGTGGTAGTAGTTGTGATATTGGACACAGTATAGATAGAGTGATAGTCGTGTGTAGGATGCAGCAGCTTAAAGGCGCGGTTAGATATGGTCGTTCACCGATTCAGCGTCCGACCTGCGGTGGACGATCTGCGGTCACCGACCTCCGTTGTTTACACTTGGTCGTCAGATCCAGATTAATTTATTTTTCCAGAATGTAGGTACATAATTACAAGATGGTATTTTGTAAACAAAGAGCCGATACGAGTACATTCTGCTCAACAATGAGTATGCAAATTAGGGATGTTACGGAGCTTCGACTCCGACTACGAAAGGTCGGAACTTCTCATTGATTTTACACCTCCGACTCCGACTTCGGCTCCGATAATTTTGAATCAGAGGTTATACCGAAAACCGTTGTGACCAAACATATTCAAATATGAATATTTTATTAAATTGTGTAGGAAAAAAAAGGAAAAAAAGGAAAAAAAAGGAATATGTTTTATTGCCGCAAACGTCATCATAAAAAATATTTAAATTAAAAAAAACGGTTTAAAATTTGAACTTCTTCTAAATATCTATCTTTTACCTCCGCCTCCGGTTCCGACTCCGATAAATAAAATTTAAAACCTTCGGTTTCCACTCCGGTTCCGGTAAAACCCCTCCGTAACTAAGGATATTACAGAGTTATAATATTAACCGAAGGTTTTAAATTTTATTTATCGGATAAATTTAAAACCGAACCGGTTTCGATTCCGGTTCCGGTAAAACCACCTCCGTAACATCAGTAATGCAAATATAAAAAATAAATAATATAACAGTCAGATAAATAATAAATGTTTAATCCATAATGCTGCATTGGTATTTAAACAGTCGGTATTTACACACCCTTTCACACACACATACACATACTCACATACACAACACACCCTCAAACTCTCACGCCACCACATATTAATCTTAGTCACTTCGCTAGCACTTGATTAACAAGTACTTACAAATAACATTTAATACTCGTGGTAAATATGTATGACATATTCATGTTAATTCTACATTATTAGTCTTAAAGTTAACCGCGTTCTGTGGGTATACAAGTCATATATAAACGAGGAAATCTGTAATTGGCCTTCTTTAAGTTTAATACATATGTAATTTTATAATTGTTAGTTAATGCTGTAGATTTCCCTTATAAATAAATTAAAAAAAATGTCATTTAGATCGTAATCATAATCTTTTTAAGAAACAAAGCCTACAAAAAAAGTCGGCCAAAGTGGTCCAAAGTCATTCTCTCGATGACAACCTAGTGACACTTTGACGACTGGTAATTCACATATCGGTCGGTCAGACAGTCGGTTGACGACCATGTGTAACCGGAGCCTTAAGGTTTGTGACCTATTTATAGGCTTTAGGGTCTGTAGGAGGGTCTCGTACTTTTTACGGTTTTAGCGTTCTGTAACAGTGATACGATAATAAGTGGGAAACAATGATGAGGAATCTGTTGCCTTATAAAGTAAACTGATTAAGAAATCCTTTAAAAGTGTGATTATTAGAAATTCATCGCAACTTTACTGAATAGAGCTGGCAGTACTGACATCCTAGAAGCAACGAAGCTCTCCTTAAATTAAAGGATATTGATTATTGGAGTATAAACAAACAGGAGGGGGATTAGTGAGGATGTTAATAAACTGATGAATGATGATGACAAAAAGTAAACAGTGCTAAGAGCGGAGCCAACTGACACAAGTATAAGTTGAAAATAAATACTTTTTATTGGTAAGGCTAGAACTTACACAAGGCCGGTTCCTTTCCGGTTCGGTTCGCTACATCTAATCACAGAGCGCCGATTTCAAGAGGAAGAGGGAGAGCGAATCGTATGTGATTGGTTGGATTAGAACCGGCCTCATAAAGTCCGACACTAACTCGTCATAAAGTTAACAAACAACCATTGCTCATTGAACTCAACTCCGCCCTATGTCAGCAATATTAACCCTCAGAAGGCCTAGGCCACAGGGGGTCAAAACGTGCGGGTTATAGCTTTCACCGCATGCGCATTGTGAGCTGATTGACATGACACGATAACGAGCGCAGATTTACTGTCAGGGCAACAAGATTGTTTGCTATAGAACTGTTTATAAGAACTGGGGCCTATTTCGCCTAAATTACAACGTTTGTAGTTCTATTTCTATCCAATTTCAATTTAGTTTTCGTTCCAATTCTATTTGGACACCAAATCGCATTCTACTGACGCATAACTCTACCACAGCCACCTCTCGATTTACTATCGATCGGAAAAAAGTACCTCGGGAGGAACTTATGTTCGATCGTAATATTTGACAGTTGAAGCGTTTTGTTACCGTTCAACTGCGATTCAGTATAAACTAAACGTTTTAGTAGAATGCACAATTACGTTACTGTTCGATCGATCGTTGCCTCGATCATCAATTTTTAAAAATTAATATTCAGATTTGTGTCAAGGGTACATATCAGTATTTAGCTGGTACATACTTATTATGTGTTTGAAGTTTGTATCTTATTCCGTTTGGCGCTAGACCAGTGTGACAGACGGATGAACGGAGTAGTGACAACAATAGTACTTCGTTTTCCCTATCGGGGTAAAAACTTAACCCTAAAAACTCTCCTCGTATAAGTAGTAATGGTGGTGGGTAATGGTCCTGCCATTGTTATGTGTCTGAGACAACAGATGGCAGCACTCGACCATTACTGCACGGTATTGTTTTGTGCCGCTGTATATGTATAATAGGTGGAGGTAGACTCAAGTAACTTGTACCCCACCCGATAGTAGTTCACACACAGCACCTACATGCGACCCACTTCTGGCGCTTACACGCGCTATCGGCGTATTCCAGGCCGCTTCTCCCCGACCCCTCCCTCCCCAGCGACGTCCTAAGCCGAGGTCCGTACCCACTTGGGTGCCCTTAGGCAGCCGCTTCTTATAGTAGTTTTTAAGTCCTCCTCCAGGCTGGAGCGCACTTAGCGCTCGCCCCAAAAACCCCGGTGAAGCTGTAAAGGTAATTAGGACCAACAGCAATTATCAGTGCGAAAAAAAGTAACTTGTATGAATTACGTGTTCTACTTGGGTGTTTGGAGTTTTTGCAAAAGCACACTAACTCTGTTCGTTGTAAGTCGGCAGAGAAATGGGTGTGTCTGTTATTTAGTTACTAAACTTCCCTTAACTAATTAATTATTTGACTAATTTTCTTGTTATTTATCACATTCTGCCTGAAGATGGATCTGAATAGTAGATTGTATCTTAAGAACGCTTATCTTATATCCTTATCTTTTCCTTACCTTAACTATTATGGCTATGTAAACAAATATGTTACCAAAATAAAGACCATTTCCTCAGAAATAATCCATGGTAGAGAAACAAACTAGTCCCGTACATTATTTTCGCACAATAATTTTTTTTACCGGCGAAGGTTTCGCAAAACTGCCCAAAAAGGGGTTGATTCAGAGTGTAATATTAAAAAAAAACACTGAGTTATTTGAACTCAGTGTTTTTTTTTACATTTTTAATTTTTTTATGTGTGCCTTGTATTGTCAGCTAAAATTCCCCGTGATAGAAATCGTCGTCGTCGAATTATTTTAATTTTTGATAGAATAGTTCATTGATTCTTCATACAAATTCTCCATTTTGAATACCCTTGTCGGATGCGGTCCTGTAGCCTGTACATCTTTTTTCAAAGGAGATTTTGTACCCAGGTCTTCGCCTCCAACCAAACATAGTACGTTTGATAGAACTAATCTGGGACTATATCTTTCATTATGGGACGAACTTCGTAAGTAGTGTGGGCCAGGAACTAGAGACCAAAAACCGTATTCATATTTAATTGCACTGATTTTTTTAATTTTTGATTTGTCTCGAACCAAACATAGTGCATTTGATAGATCGCATCTAGGACAACATCTTTCATTATGGGACGAACTTCCTAAGTAGTGTGGGCCAGGAGCTACAGACCAAAAACCGTCTTCATATTAACTAGCATAGAAATAACTCCTAATATCATCTAATCACGACGAAGGAGCAATAGGGTAAGTGACAAAAAAAAAATTGTACGTTTATGTAAGTTGCATGGACATCCTGAAGAAAGATCTAAAATTCGTTTTTCAATATCTCAACTAACATCAGAGATATTAATGGTTAAAGTTAGTACTGCAGAGATGCTATGTCCCTTTTTAGCAAAACAGTTTCAATTTTAGTCTACTTCTTAATTTTTAAGAAATGCATGTAAAATTTGAAACTACCCTATTAAAATATCCATAAAACTGCAAGGAAGGCCACTACCGACGCCAGCAAGTTACAAAACGCGTGCGACGCTTGTAGCCTGCAAACTAGACCGATTTGCAGCGCGTGCGCATGCAAAGCTCTTAGAAAGTGCCGAATACGTGATAGAAATCAGGATTCTGCATGCAAGTCGTTACGGCAGTCTGCAACGCCATTAAGAGTGTGTACACCTTGCAATTGTAGTTATCTAATGACATTCACAGGGAAGTAAGTAGTTAAAATTTACGGAAAACATCTCTGGAGTGGCTGAAGAAATGTGGGAAACCTTACCCACATATTTTTAAAGACTCAAACCCAATCGTCAAATATAGGGAGCAATGGCGTCTCTTGGTAGCGGAGGACAAGATTCTTTTCGGTTCGCTGAGCCTTTGCAGAATCTAAGTTTGCAGTAGTTCCTTGAGCAGCACACAACAACAAAATATTAATATTTTATGACACAATCTAATCGAAACCTTATTGCTATTTCACGAAACAGCAAAATAGCGGCAGCAACACTGACTCTATTTTGTATGGGGACTTCTATTAAAGTGCTATTAGTTGCTTAAAGTTGCTTGCTAGTCCAGATTAAATAGAAAAAGGCGGAGGTAAAACCTAATGAGAACTTATGTTTAAAAATAGCCAAGAAAAGGATCACGAACACTTTCCAACTGTCACAGACTAAAGACATAAACATTAGTAACACTCAAACCTAACCCAAACCTGCTCTGTTGATGACAGAAGATCCAAGGGTAAAACCTAGTCTAACAGTGAATGTAATGAACGGTAAAACGCGAACACTTTCAATAGACTAAAGCTACAAAAATTAGTAACACACAAACCTACTACCGCTTTCTCGAAATAATTTCCTCTGCCCGAAGGTTGCCTGGAAGAGATTGCTCTTAGCGATAAGGCCGCCTAAATTGTACTTCACTATTTCCTTTTCTATCTCATGTTTGTTGTTTTATATTTGTGAAATAAAGTGTATTTTACTTTACTTACGAAGCGATTTGCTTCTTCGTTCATTATGCGAACTGCTAAGGAATGGAACAGCCTGCCGGCGTCTGTATTTCCCGAAACCTACAACCTTGGGATCTTCAAGACCAGAGTGAATAGGCATTTACTGGACCCGCATGCTCCATCGGCGACCTCATCGTCGCTTACCATCAGGCGAGATCGAGGTCAAATGCAGGTTTAGTAGTAAATAAAAAAAAATTTACTTTACGTATATGTCAACAAAAGCGTTTATTCAGACTGCGTCCAGCGTTGTCCAAAGGCATTTCCCTGGCCATGTGAATGCGAAGCCCCATTGCCCACTTTGTACAACAGTTACCAATAACGGCACATTCGCTCGATGACTCGAGATTCCGACACGAAACGTAGGTAGTTCGTGTAAAGAGTGAGCGAGTGATGATGATTTAGATACATCTTAATGAGATGGGAGTAAACAAATCGACCCATAAGGTTACATAGCCCACCTACTTACGAAGTCAGCTACCGGTTGATATTCAACTATACTTTATATTTTTATTATTATATATTTATAGACAGGCAGCATATATGTTGATGCGTCTATGTCATAGTGTTGGAAAGATATAAGTTCTTAGTTTCATTTTATAAATTTCACAGTTTAAAATTTTTCCACAGTTCAGTTATTTTTTTAAATTAAATGTTTGTACTAAATCATTAAAAGATTAAAATTAAAGTTATTTATCACTGCTTTTTAAACAAGTTTCTACTCTATCTTTAAAGGAATTCACTGAAGGGGCAGACACAACATCATTGGAGAGCTGGTTCCGCGCGTTCCACTTGAATCCCCTATTTCGATCCCCCATGCTTGGACTACTCTATTACTTAAAAAGTGAAATGCGATGTTGGTTGCGGACATACAGGAAAATTGTATTTAATTAAGACATTACGACATAAAGTAATTAGGAGTCGTTATCTATGATCGACTGACATGGGAACGGCAGATCGAAGTTCTAAGTGGTAGGGTTAGGAAGCTCATGTTCATTCTAAAGCGCTTAGGAAAAGTGGCTGACCCTGAAACAGTAAATATGGTATACGTTGCTCTGCGTCAGTCTATTCTGCAGTATAGTGTGGTGATATGGGGCGCAGCTAATAAAACAGCATTTATTAAAATCGAACGCGCTCAACGAGCAGTGCTTAAAGTAGCTCTTAGGAAACCATTCCGTTACCCCACAGACTTGCTTTACCAGGAATGTAAATTCCTGCGTGTAAGGCAGTTATATACACTATCAACAATTTTGAAATTCCACAAGATTGCACTGCTCACCAGTAGTGAATGCTACAGCGCGGCGCCGTAAGTGGTCGTCATGTGTCACACGTACTAAATTTGGCCAAAGGTTCTATCGCTATCTTGGACCGTATTTATACACCAAGGTAAACAAATTACTCAATATTGTTAATCATACACGATATAGGTGCAAACAGTCTCTAACCACCTGGCTTGCAACCTTGGACTATGACAGCACTGAGAAAGTATTGGAAATTGTACATTGAATAAACACACATATACTAGTCATGCAGTCACACCCCCTCACTCTCACCCTCAACAAACACACAGCCTCACCTTTCCACACCCCCACACCAATACGCACACATACACACACACTTTAACTCCATGCTTACGTCTTAGTATCTAATGTTAATTTAAAACTGTATACGTTTATTTATTTATTTTTCTTTCATAAATCAAAATTGTTCATAAATGGAAGAGCCTAAATCCCGCGACACAGGGTATCCTAGTGCGGGATTTAGAGCATCAACCACTCTTGTATTAATGTAAGTTGCAAAATACATTTATTTGTATTTGTATTAATTATGTGTTTTGGGATCGAACCGCCTGATTTAATAAGCCCAGGAAGTCGTTCAAAGAGTTTAATCGCTATTCGCGATTGCATCGGTGAGAATGTGGCCATAAGCACATGTGTTATGATTAAATTAATACTTGTAGCATCTTAAAATAAGACCGTCAATATCCTTCTTAAAACTAGAGTAAAATTATTTAGGAACCGGACGAAACCATAACCACATCGATATCTAGGTGCACATTCGTGCGGTTCAACGAATTCATTTTAAAATATTGAAACATGAGTAAAATATAAAAGTATTCGTGTTCCAATAATACTCTTTGTTATAGTCTTTAACAAAGAGTTTTTATTTTTATTATTGATGGTAAGTGATCACCGTCGCCCCCATCTCACCTCACTGTATTAATATTAGAGGGTTTTGATGCGCTGCTAACCTTGATGACTAAGATGGAGTGCCTCATGTGCTGGTAATTAGATATTAATTATAAGTTAAATTAATTAATAATGTAAATATTTTAATTTAATATCAATGCTTGCTTGCTTTTCGTATGGTTCGAAGATTGACTGACAGTACATATACAGCGTCGGTGGCACAGTGGCTAGGACACCGGACTCCCATGCAGTACAACGTACCAATGAGTTTTTCGTTATTTCGAAGACTTACGTACATTTACCGACTGCTCTAACGGTGAAGGAAAACATCGTGAGGAAACCTGCACACTGAGATGACCAGTGTGTAAAATGGGGTAGGCACAAAACATCCTCAAGGGTCGAAGTGCCGCTGGGTTATTCCCGGCCCCCTATCATAAGATAAGATAAGACAGTACATATGGACTAATATCATTTAGCTGCGCCTTGTTGCCGCACTAGCTTCGTTCGCTTGCTTGTTTAAGTTTTTATGAATTTTGATCAAAAAATTATTTTAATAATAAAATAAAATAAATAAAATAAAAAGATTTATTCAGTAACAAAAAGGTACAAACATTTTTTTCTAATTGTGGAGGCCCTCTTTTAAGTGTGACAACACCTGTGTCAGAGGGCCACGCTCTTCCATACCTCTCCATTTGTGTACCCATTTACGAATATAATAATAATAATAACGTGTGTGTGTGTGTGTGTGAGAGAGAGAGAGAGAGAGGGTGTGTGCGAGGGTGTATGTGTGTGTGCAAGAGAGATGTATGGTGTGAATAAAAGCTTAATAAAACATTATTTTGTCAGTCCTTTTTAACCCCCGACCGATCGAGGGAGGGCGTGTTTTAAGTTTGACACGTTTGTCTGTCTGCCTGTTTGAGTGTTTGTCTGTGGATTTGGACCTGGTTTTCTTTAATTAATAGAGAATGTTGTCTAGAGTGTTCTTAGCTAGGTCTGATAAAAATTGGACTATTGGTTTCACAGATCTTAGAGTATGATGTCAGATGGGATCTCTAGAACGGTAATAGCTAGATGGTTCGAATTTGATCTGATCGATGATGATCTGTTAGTGAACTTCAATTTCACAATATGATACTGGATGAATTGGAAGATTACCAGCCCGCCGAAACTATAATAGTTAGATGGGGCCTTCTCGGACTAAAGTTGTAAGGAATCCTGAGACATTTCAATAGAAAAAATATTTAAAGATAGCAGCCAAAAAATAATTGAAAATGATGTGGAACTAGGAATTTTAAGATAGCCACCGCGAGGCCCGGAGTATTCCCCGCCTTCAGGCGTCGCAGGTCTAACCTGCTAGAATGTTCTAATCCATGTCAGATGAAAAATGGATCAGCGGTTCTAAGATCTTGGAGTATCTTGGGTTGTTGGAGTATGATTTGTTTTTTCAACACAAGCGACCTACCATAAATACCATAATATAAAAAATAAAAGAAATCAGAATTTTGTTTGAACTTACAAGTTTCGTCAGCCCTACCGCGCGGTGGTGGCAGCCCTAGCGTATTTCTCTCTCACACACACAGTTGTGCGATTAATAGGTGATTCTAATCGCTGCGTTGTATTGAATGTCGCCCGTGTGTCCGAGGTTTAATCAACTTCCCTCTTACTCGGCGTGGGAATTGGAAACTGACGTAATGTAACCACCTGTTCCTCTCAAAGGTCAATTACTTACAACCTATTAGTTTTCCCAAATTTTAACTTTCTACGCATAACATACAACTGATTGACAACTGTTTAATTTTGTTAAATAATACGTACGTATCTTATCTACCGTGTATTTCCTGCGACTTAATAATGAAGCTATTCTCCAATCTCCAAGTTTCCGAGGTGTGCGTGTGCGCATAGAGAAACCTTCGAAGGGCCTCGAGCTGTGAGGAAATGTGTCGAATATGTAAATATTTCCAATACGCGCTTTCTCTTCGGAGATGAATAAATAAATACTTGTACAATTGTAAGGGATTTGCTGCTTTAAGAGAAAATTCTGTTTTGTTTCCGGACCACAACTTAGACAAGATATATAGAGATAAATCTGTTTTTTGTTTAACTTAGTACAGTATGTCAGAACATGTAATTTCAACAGCACTCCAGTCTATCATCTAAAGTGTATCTTTTCCATTTCAGCTGGCTCAGTAATTAAAACAACAAAATTGTTAACATTTTTACTAAAAATTACATTAAATTTATTACGCTCTGATAAGTTAACTTAAACAAATTGCGTATTGTTATATTTGTATTGCTCTTTTAGCCTTGAAATTTAGATGACTTATTTATAAAGTTAGTTTTTTTTTAAATGTATAACTAAACCCGCATTTGACCTCGATCTCGCCTGATGGTAAGCGACGATGAGGTCGACGATGGAGCATGCGGGTCCAGTAAATGCCTATTCACTCTGGCCTTGAAGATCCCAAGGTTGTAGGTTTCGGGAAATACAGACGCCGGCAGGCTGTTCCATTCCTTAGCCGTTCGCATAATGAACGAAGAAGCAAATCAAATTAAAAATCAAATCAAATTAGCAATCTAATTTTGTGCAATAAAGAGTATTCATTCATTCATTCATTCATTCATTCAAATCAAGCAATTAGTTTTTTCCAACATTGTAATAGAATAATAACCTTTTCTTTAAATTGCTGTTAAAGGGAAACAATGACGTCTAATTTAAATAAATTGACAGTCAAAGAATATTTCAGCAAATAGCAACCGTCAAGAAAAGAACGCGGAAAGAAATAATTTTGATGGATGAACCTTGATAAAACGTTACAGTGTTTTCCTGTCCTGTACTTGTGTTTAAATACAAATATATAGAAAACAAAAAGATAGAAAAGGAAACAGTGAAGTACAATTTAGGTGCCCTTATCGCTAAGAGCGATCTCTTCCAGGCAACCTTCGGGCGGAGGAAATTATTGAAATTGTATTCAGAAATCGAAATTAATATAAGTATAACACAACAGTCCGCTATAGTAGTATTCGGTCCAAAAAGCATGAATCACTAACCACTGGAAACAGAAACATCTGACATGACAAATGACGTAGGTCAACATCATTCATGTAACATCGTATCGAATGTCAACTACGAGGCATGAATAAGCACTGAACAGTTTCAAGGTACTATAGATCCTAAATGAATAGCAGTTAGCTTAAACTGAATCCAAGGATGAGGGTGGGGTCCTTCATCCCCCCGTTATTCTAAAATACAATAATTTTCGGAGGACTTCCGAAAAGTAACGACAGATTCCATCAACTAGTCCAAATATTGTGAGTAAAACACATTCATAATTTAAACATTACTAGAAAAGAAATCTGTAGGATAATTCAGTCATAAACAGACTCAAGAGAGAAAGAGAAAGAAAGAAAGAAAAAAAAACACTTTATTAGCGCAAAAAATAATAATAATACATATTTAGTTCACTCCATAATACAATTGTCAATAGGCACCTGGCTCAGCTAATGCTTGAGTGAATACACTTGCGTGTGCGCTGATTTTCAGCCAGTTAGAGAAAGAGAGAAAGAGAGTAAAAGAGACAGGATTTTTTAACAAATATAAAATCTTACTACAAATCTTATACATTGCTTATATTATAAATGCACTTGTGTAGCCGGAAAGAAATATTTAGTCTTCAATACACATTCTTGAAAACTAGAATCAATCCAAACTATACTATTTCCATTTCTTTATATTCTCGATGACAGCTCCTGTAGAATGTAACTGCGCATATTGCGCAAAAATTAACTTTTAAATGCGAGGTATAAAAAATACGAGATCTGCCTAATTTTGTTCCTTTATCCCATATAATTTTCATCCAAGACAAATTGAGTCCATAAATGCAGTACTTTAAAAAAAAGTATATTTCTCTATTTTTGTAATAAGAGTATTACATTATATAATAAACAATTTTGTGATGAACTATACCAGAACCAGAAACTGGTGAAAAGTTGATGATCGATATCATTATACTTATTACTTATATACTTATTTGGTCACAACACTACAACTATCAAATTAGAGCTGTCATCGAGAAAATAAAGAAATGGAAATAGTATAGTAGCAATAAACTAATGAACCTGCCAAAAATTTCCAACGTTTCTCAATCTAAAACAATCTCATCGATGACATACCGCACTTACATACCTAAATACAATTAATAGTTCATTGTTGTACAATTAAGGAGTATCATATTAATAACCCCAAGGGTTTATTAGATGACATTTCGATAGAAGACAATGGACGGATGTGATGTTGCGGTGAAGGCTGCTGGTGTTAATTTTTATGACATTAAATTATCATCAGATAATACTGGTAGGAAGGTGACAGATGTGCCACAAAGTGAAGATGAAATTAAAACTCGATAAGAAAGCAGTTAAGCCATTCAATTTATAAAATGGCAAGTACATTCAAGCGTCGATCTCTTTAAAGAAGTTAAAACACGACCCTTGAGGTAACTAGTGAAGTCAGCCGAAAATATCTTGCAATCGCCTTTGTGGGACTTAATCTTTTCAGCGATCCTAATGTAATGACGTAAAGAGGAGTAGGTCGTCCAGCAGCTAGATGGGCGGATGACATCACCAAAGTCGCATCGAAGATCTGGATACGACTAGCACAGGATCGTATAGGGTGGCACAAAAGAGATGAGGCTTATACCTTGCAGTGGGACGACATGGGCTGATGATGATGATGGATGTAATGACGTTAACTACACAGGAAACGAAGAAAAATTCAGGAAAATAAGTAAGGAATTGCCATACATTTAAAAAAAAATTAAATAAGGAGAGCAGACGAGCAAACGGGTCACCTGATGGTAAGTTGTCACCATCGCCCATAGACATCTCACCTTACTTTATTAAAATTAGAGGGTTTTTGATACGCTGCTAACCTTGAGGACTAAAATGGATTGCCTCATGTGCCGGAAATTACGCTGGCTCACTTACCCTTCAAACCGAAACACAGAAATGCAAGCATTTCTGCTTCACGGCAGAAATAGAGAAGAGGGTGGTACCACCCCAGGCGATCCTTCACTTTAGGATCTACCACTACCTATACATAATACAATACAACCAAACCATAAAGTACTCTCAAGTATCAATCGATAATTGACAAAACTCCTAAACTTCCCTTTTACCTAAGACAGGAAGATCAATTAGGGAAAGAGGCCCAAGGTTGAGCAGACAAACGAAACTGCCGGACACAGCCTGTTTGTAGATACAATAAGACGTATTGTATGCCGAAACAATACAATCATCGATGTAGCATTTAATACAATGGTGGATGGTGGTGCATTGCCAGACCGCATTACACGGTATTTACATACGATTGACGTTTGGGGAAAAGGAAAATAAGGACGGATGAGTGTGTTGTTTGTTTAGATTTATAGTGGTTTTTATACAAATAAAATAAATAGGCATATCTAACCTACATAATAAACACACACGCACACTCACTTACACACAACACACACACATAGAACCACACTCTCATACACCCCAACATATCCTCCCATACTATCATAATGTTATAGATATTAAGCACTAAAGAACTTTACCGACAGCAGCACACACAAAGAAGCAATTTAATAAACCGATATGGTGGACCGGAAGCAAATGATCCCTACAGCACAGGGCAACCTATTGTAGGTATCAAATGCAAATATTTCACCCAGTCTAAAAAACACTAGACATTAACTTTTGAAATTGAATATACTCTGTTCGGATTTAGATTAAGATATTTTACATAAATTTCATTAGAATGTTTATTTGTAAGTTAGTTTAAGGCTTTTGTCATATATTTTTTTGAAATAAACTTATTATATTTTATTATTATTATAATTATATTTTATTGCAACTTTAATGAATGAGAATGGTTTGAAACGAGTATGTTTATAATAGTGTCTGTGGTATGAATTGAATAAATAAGACAGTATAGTGATTAACTAATTTTATCTTTTATTTACTTCCTACATTATGATGTTTTACTATGATTCAAATTGAACTGAGATAATTTTACCAAAATAGAAGGTGATACAATGTTTTTAGTTCCAGAAGATAGCATATTTATATTATGTGTTGTCACAAAATCAGTGCAGGTTAGATAGATAGAAACACTTTAATTGTACACAAATACAGGAAAAGTAAAAACTACAGGAATTGTAGCACGATATGTACAAAGGCGGCCTTATCGCTTAAAGCGATATCTTCCAGGCAACCTCTGAAGTTCAGTTAAGGATAGGTTATTCATCCTCAAATTTTTACATAAATTTCTGCAATTAGTGCCATCAACTGCTTCCGTTTCTTCACGTACGTCATTTCTAGGGCTTGAGATAGCAAAGATGGTGTTTTTGAGAGGTTAGGTTAGTCCCCTCTCATCGAAATCTTTATAAGTATCTTTCGTTTTTTTATTGTAGCCCCGATTTTATCACTATAATTGTTGTTAACAACATGACTGATAGAATCGGTGAAGCCACCCATCACCGTAACTGTTACAGCTGCATTACTTCATATATCGTTGAAGTATACCAGTAATTGCAACCAGTCGGGCGGGACGTGACGACTGACCCTAATAACGAACGATGCATAGGCTCACATATAGATTATACTCATTATTTATGAGGCCATGATATCTATGAGGCCAGTGCTCTGGGTTGACATTGCAGCATCGATGAGTTTAATTTACCGAAGTGGGAAGTGGAAGATGTTTGGATGTATCTGATGGATGTTTAGAGTTGCTTTCAATCCAAGTTAATCAGGAAGCCTTACTTGCAAAATGACTACAAGGAAAACAACTAGCTCAGTAGTGCATGCACTGCACTATCTTCAGAGCAGAAACTAAAATGCGGCTCTATTTCCCTGCTCTATTAATTTTCTGTACCTAGTTGTTTATTGTATTTGTGTAGTGATGTTTTTTATTATAAAATATACAACCTACAAATAAGACTGTTGAAACGATTGTACCAAAAAATATCAAAAGTAAATACTGCCAAGATTATTCTAAATTATTTCAATATTGTAAGTTATTGCCAGTACAAAAGAAGACTAAATTAGCTATATTAAAAGAAGAGCATTATAAAGGTAATGAATTAGAACCAAAAAAAAACGATGTGAAAGATTGAGAAATCTAAGGTAATCAAGGTCACTTTAAATTACCCAAATATAACAATATATAATATATGGTGCGCGAAACTTTAGATATATATATTACCCAAAATAATAAATAGTTTGCAGGTGATGTGAGAGACATTTACCTAGATAGAATTAACTATAAGAAAACATTAAAAGCACATTATATAGAACATGATACTAGCTTCATATTTTTTATTTATTCGTATGGCAGTTGGAATTATACACAATAACAGTAGGTACTGGCAGCTGCACTTGTCCAAAGCAAAGAGATCTCGCAGCCTCTATACACAATAACATGTCTATACTAGCTTCATATTATAGGTTACCTTAGTTGTATTGTGATATGTAATAGTTTAACTTCTATAAAGGCGAACTCACTATCGGCATACAAACCTTTCAAGGTTTTGCCTAACGGGATACAGTTTATGTACCTACGTATTAAACAATAAATAAAATAAAAATTAAATAAAATTTAATTTGAATCGTTCTTATGTTATGTCGACGATTTAGTATTAGCTTCTAATTACAAAAAAACTACTTTCTAAAAATACAGTATGATTAATGACAAATGTATCAACTTTAATGGGTCAAGGTACGGATGTGATAAATTACTTGGTCGAATAAAGTAAGAATCATCAAAGATGATTGACGGATCAAAACCTCAACGTCAGCGGTACATCATTTTCGGTTGGATTTGATCCCGTTACAGTGAGTAGGCAATAACTAACATTCGGTTGGATTTTGCAAGTTCACATCAAACTGACAATTGTAACTTTAGCTTTTACAATATTGACTCACTTTCACCCACAGTAATAGAACAGACAAATATTACACTTGAAGATATAAATAACTTTCAATTATTAGGTAACGTTAACAGGCAGTGCCTCTAGTAAATAACTTAATAGTATTGCCTATAAAAGAGAATATGAATCGATTTCTTTTATGGTCGTGTGTGGTATTTATGAAATCCGTTGCCGGGTGCAGCAACTTACTACCTTATATCAAGACAATACAATCTACAATAGAACAACTGTTAATATTAGCGGGAATTCTATGTAGAGGCTGCAGATAGTTTTATTGTTTCTTTGCTCCATCGGAAGTTGTTATTTTTATAACAGATACATTATCGTTATATTTTGTTTAAAAAAAATCCATTACAATACAACTTTCATTATTACGATGCATAAACACATTATTTTTATTATTCATTCTACGATCTAATACTTATGCTCATATTTCCTTGAAAGTAGAGTCGTTTACTTTCTCCTAACATTAAAAGATCAAACAATAGTCACTACTACTATAATCGATAAAATAAAACACAACACATACCTCCATGAAGAGCAAATAAAATCCAAATCAAAGCACATAAAAACGCACTAAACCACACTGAACACGTACAACATTCACCTCAAAACACTGGGTTAATTCCATGATTAATAATGTTATTAATAACGTCAATATGAACGGACTCTGCGGGGGAGTTCCGAATGTAAATAGAAAACTGCGCGGAACGAATCGCGTGCGCTCTTCAAGACCAGCGCGACCACTCTGAGGCTCGAGACTGGCTGTGGCTGGACTGACTGACATGACCTACTCGAAGAAAATTAGGTGAAGCGGATGACTGCGTAGGGCGTAGGGCTACCTGACCAAATTCTTTAGAACTAAACTATCTTAATCCCATTACCTTCTTTTACTAAGAAGTGATTAGCGAAAGCTGGTTATACCTGAATAATCGTTCGAGGGTTGCAACTTGCAAAGATAACGTTAAACAAAGTATACGAAGAAGTATAAGAAAGTAAAGCTTCTAATACTTTCGTAGACTCACTTTACTGTTTATAAAATTTAATAAATGAACTGGAGATCGATTCCACTAAATACAACGTAACTAAATATAATCTAAACTGCATCGTTATGACGTGTTGCGTATGACTATCCACTAACGATCCAATTTCAGTTAAGTTCCGATCGAGTCAACGATCGATCGAACATTAACGTATTTGTGGATTCTACTAAAACGTTCAGTTTAAACTGAATCGCAGTTGAACGGTAACAAAACGCTTCAACTGTCAAATATAACGATCGAACATAAGTTCCTCCCAAGGTACTTTTGCCCGATCGATAGTAAGTCTAAACGTGGCAGTGGTAGAGTTATGCGGCAGGAAAATGCGATTTGGTGTCCAAATAGAATTTGAACGAAAACTAAATTGAAATTGGATAGAAATAGAACTAAAAACGTTGTAATTTAGGCGAATTGGGCCCCTGAACGAATGATTCGTTGATTATCATGTAGGTACTTAATGTACAGTGGAAGACACATCAAGCTGTGTTCTGTGGAACCCTGTAGCAATGAGTTCTGGTTATGACTTATTAACTGATATGTTGGACATAGTACTGTCTGTGAGAACTAGGACACAGCACGAAAACAATAAATATTGCAACAATATCCGCAATATTTCAAAACACACGCTGATGTCTTCCCGAGGTCTACAAGGTACAAGAACCGTCTCTATTTGCCAAGTTCCAGAGTAGACTTGTATAAAAAGAATTCCTTCTGTATGGCAATTTTAGTGTATAATAATCTGCCTAGTCGCCTTAAAAATGGTCCCGCTAGCCAATTTAAAACTAATATTTCCAAGTGGCTTCTAGACAAATGTTATTACTCCATAAAAGAGTATCTCAATGACACTAACAAATAGCAGAAAAGATTTGCACACCGTTGTCGGTGGAACATATGATACCTATGCTTTTTAAATCACCTATATTTTTCACTATGTTCTGGCAAATAAATTTCATTTCATTTCAAATTTTCAACTATTCTTGAACTTTTACTATCGCAAATTAATACTATGATTTACAAAGTACAGGGTATTATCAAAATCTTTTGATAGTGACCTTGTATCGGCAAATAACCACGTTGAATTGTTGAATAACGTACAATAACATTGTTCTACGAACCTCCAGCGTTTACTTATTTCAAATTACCAGCATAGTATGACCTTCCTTTCTTCCGACACCTAGAGTTTTCAAAGAGTTTAACGATTGGAGCTCATACAATGCCATGGTTCTGTAAAATCTGGTCGCGAAGCACGGTGCCGGTCCGCGGCAGCCACCATCCAATTACCATGGAATGTGGGTCACTCGTTTGCTTCATACCACTAATATTAAAACTTGTGGTTTTTCTGTTATCGTTATTATGGTGACGTGAGAAATTGTTAGAGTAATAGAAACTCTCACACAAGATAAAGTACATGTTAGTGACAATACCAAGCTATTTGTTTGTTTGTAGTATCTTTATTGTACATACATAAAAAACAATACAGAAAATAAAAACATTAAAATATGTACCAAGGCGGGCTTATCCCATAGGGATCTCTTCCAGCCAACCTGAGATTTAGGAGAGTTTAGACTACTTTTATGGTGGCTATTTACGAGTATGTTTCCCGAAGGAAATGAGTATTTATTTATTAATTATTTATTTATTCTTTTACACTTTTGTGTACAGGTGAGCTTAATGCCTTGCGGCATTCTCTGCCAGCTGACCTTTGGGCATGCAGATATGTTATGGCGGTGCAGTGGCAATAAAAATGACAAAGAAACTTACTTCATAAATGTGAAATTTATATATTAAAATAACAATAAACTTACATAGTATACTAATATATAATACTAGTATTTATGTATATAAGTAAATACAATATAATTAAATACATACGAAATAATAATAAAATATTATGCACAAATATATTGATATGTAAAATACATAGTTTTAGGGATTATGAGGAACTCAAAAGGTGGCTACGAACTTGATTTTTAAACACAAAGCGGTTCGGGGCTTTCCTTATATCTACTGGGAGATTGTTCCAAAGGCGGGCTGCGTGAACAGTGAACGAGTACGAGTAGAAATCAGTATGATGAGAGGGGAGGCCAAGGCGAGGATTGTGGGAGGAACGAAGATATCTGTCATGAGTTGAACATAGGTAGTGAACATTATTTTTGAGGTAGGAAGGAGAAATTTTTCATTTAGTATAAACAAAGCGATTCGGCGCTTCATTTCTGAGGCGTAACAAGAATGGGTTGTAGGCAAAGCAGTAACTCGTTTTTTAATGACAATACGAGAATATGTTCTGTAGATATTTCTTAATAATGACCTGAATTATATAAACCTACTGTTATTTGTAGAACACAGAAAAAATTGTGACAAGTTTCAATGTTTAGAAAAGGTTTAAGGTCATTTGATTAACAAAATAAAATCGTTGAATAGACATTCCTCAACCATGAAGCAATGATCAATAGGAATGAAGATGAGCGTATAATAACAGCTTTTTGTAATGTAATCGTGACTTCTCGATATCTTATTATCTCATTCTGTAATAACCAACTTGTGCGACGTCTTTTAACGGTGGTGCTATTAAAAACCACCGTGTAGAAGTAGATTATGAAAAATACGGTATAAATCAAATTATTTTTACTGCATCAATCAACTTATATAGACTTACTGAAGAAAGATCTAAAATTAGTTTAAAATTAGTTAGCGCCATACAAGCAGGTCCTGGGTGCATATAAAGGACTGTTTTGCTAGAAAGGGACAGAGCATCTGTCCAATACTAACTTTAACCATTAATATCTGTGATGTTAGTTGAGATATCGAAATATCTGTCCAATCTGATATCGAAATATCTCAACTAACATCTGAGATATTAATGGTTAAGTATTGGACCTGCTTGTATGGCGCTAGAGAATACTTACGTCATAAAACTTATTGCCATTTCTTTCTACCGTTCTTATTTTTGATTGCTTGTAACTATTTTATTTTTCAACGAATTTTAATTCTGTTTTCACATTTAACCATTAATTTATGATTATTTCTTAATTTTTAAGAAATGCATATAATTATTATTATTGCATGCATTTATTTGATACTTGGAAACTACCCTATTAAAGGAAAATACAGAAGACAGAAGTTAGTTAGAAGACTCGTGAAGACTAATACAATAAATAAGAGAAAGAGAAAGAAGATAAGAGAAACGGTAGAGATGAGTGAAACAATATAGGTATGTACTCGTATTTAAAAAATATATAAATTGGCTACGACAAATAGGCAGACGGGCCACCTGATGGTAAGTAGTCACCGTCGCCTAGAGACACGTGCAATACCAGGGGTATTGCTTGTGTGTAGCCGGCCGTGGAGGGAGAGGACTTTTTTAACGTTCTTTTTGAAGATTCCCATGTCGTAGCGCTGCGGGAAAACGTCGTATCATGATCAGATCGGAAGCTAACTGTCTAAAAAGTGGGGGATATATTTCAAATGAAGATTGTTACAACGATATACAGGCCAGAAACTCAATAAAGGAGATACCACCTATTACTGATACGAAATCTTAAGTTCCTTAAGCTCATGATGCTGCTATGTTAATTCAACTACGTATATATTACTACTCAGGGTTTCATGTAAGAACATATTTTTTAAGACCAATTATTATTATTATTATTGGATTAGCAGGCAGGCAGCTAATGCTGGTTAGCCTGTTTCTTCACATTTCGTAAGTGGCTGTCTAATCTGTTTTTAAACTGGTTTATAGTTTCAGCATTCACAACTTGGTCAGGTAGGCCGTTCCACGGGATGACTACCCGGTTGAATAGGAGATGATGTTTTGGGAGTGTTTTGGCCGTGTTCCGCACTAGTTGTGTGCAGTGTCTTCTTGAGTGCTCCTTCAAGTTCAATATAAAGAAATTCTTCATTTCATCTGTGTTATAGTGATTGTTTAGAATTTTGTAGGTCTCTACAAGGTCGCCTCTATCTCGTCGCTGTTTCAGTGTCGGCAAATTCAGTCTTTCCAACCTCTCCTCATACTCTAGGTTCTTGAAACCCATTGGTAGCTTTGTGGCTCTTCTTTGGACTCTTTCTAGGATCCCAATATCTTTTACAAAGTATGGGTTCCATATCTGAAACCCGAACTCCAAAATTGGTCTCACATAAGTTTTATATATTGCTAGGAATAACTGGGGGGTCATGTAATGGAACGATTTCCGCACTATGAATAGAACAGAGTTCGCCTTTTTAACTATGTTTATAATATGCTCTTCCCATTTTAGGTCATAATTAATAGTTATTCCAAGGTCCCTCTGCTTACTCACAGCTTGCAACTTTGTAGAATTCAGGTAGTATGCCGTCTTTGGATTGTTTCTGCCAATATGAAGAACGGAGCATTTTTCAGCATTCAAAGTTAGAAGCCAGTTCTTAGTCCAGTCTGAGATCTTTGTCAGGTCTCGCTGGATAGCGTCAGATTCAGTCGAGAGCCCGAAAAATTTAAATTGTAACACATGAAAAGCAATAAATGGTATGAGTATGAGTATTAAAGGGTCAATCAAATAAAACTTTTAAACCTTAGACACCTTCTTCTATTCACGGAACAGTGAATTCAGTGTACGTATTATCGCCTAGGCCTAAATATATTTTTAGCAAAGTAAGTTCAGTCAATAACCTACAAAACAGTGAATCGAGACCCAACCATGGTCTAATGGATTTGCGTCGTTTTTGTCACCTTCCTTACAAGTAGAGGTCAAGTCGACTGATGGTGTTGCGATGGTGACCGTGAGATACCAAAGCGAATCAATGGGAGACAAGAAAATTTAGAACAGAGGTTGTATAAGTTTCTCATTTACAACACGTCAGTAATGAGTTATTTGGAAAGAGATTTGTTTTGTGTAACTGAGGTAGAGGCATTCTGTGCACAGCTATAGGTAAATTGGATGCAATGCAAATGAGTGTGGGAAGGCGTAGGTTACTATTTGGATGGTTGGTTGGTCAAAGTATACTGAAAACGGGTCCAATGCGTGGGAGGCTACTTGTCCTTACTGTTCAATTATTCTCAACTTGAGCCCAGAACGACTGGCTTGCGTGGGACTACGCCTTCTCCATAAGCACATAATGTTACCATTGACATTGATGGCGATTTAGAGTTCGTGCGTGAAGCCTAGCTCTTTCTACATTCTGGATTCATTACTATTAGGACAACGAAATAAAATAAAAGATAATGCTAACATAATTGGATGGATGCAGTGCTTGATCAGATCAGCTAGGTCTCCTGAAGCAAGTGTGTGCCGATTTTAGAGTGATTGATACGCTTTCAAAAGCTGTAATTTTGGAGAATACACAGAAGGGCTTCTAAACTCGGTATACCGAGATCCAGCATGATGGACCCCTAATACAGATTATCTCGCTTTATGTCAATTGTTGATTGTCAAGAAACGTAACGACAAGCGCAGTCTCCAATAACTATTACGGAACATACAGGATAGGTACTAAGCTACTAAGTACATGTATTATGTTACAGTATAAAGAAACCCACTGAGTGAGGAAACGAGTAGGATTGGCGACTATAAGGTTTCCTTCCGCTACGAGGGTTTTATCATGTTTTACTAGAAATGAGTCTCTTTCCGTGTGGTGTATATTGTTGCGTCGGCAAAACATATCGATTACGTCGATTTGTTACGAATCGATTTCACGATTCGACGTTTACGATTTCAGAGAAAATTTCTGATTACTAGGTATGCAGAGGAATGAGAAAAACCACATAAAGAAAGATGATAACGTAATGTTTAATGGTAGAGCAAACATGGCGGATGAAAGGCAAAGGCAAAGGAAATTTAAGAAAAAGGTTATAATAAGTAGTGGTACGTCATTTCGCAAGATGAATCTAAGATCACTTGAACACTTTCACTAATAGAAGCTCCTTAACCTATCTTATATCCAGCAATTACATTACAGTGTGCCTTAAAGACAGCGCTAGTACTTTAGGCAATTAATCTAAATTAAATCAACTACATAGTAGGTACCAATTCTAATCTCTTGAGTAACACCAGTGTAGTTTTACTTAAGACATTATTACAAAACATACATAATTACAAGTAGTATTTGCTTGTTAGTAACATTGGTAATCACAGAGCTTGCAATGATAACAATGGGGTGTCAGTACGCATGTGAGGAATGTGCAACTTCGCACACTGCCTATGAGCTTGCGAAATAGTAAAACTCGGGCAGGTATATGGAATAATGACGATAGATGTACATATCTGTATGCGCACTACAAACATTCTAAAACAGTTTCACAATACGTTGGTGAAACTATTGATAGCCCCCGGCATGTATAACTAGGTTTTGAAATAGTAGTAACACATGATACTCATTGAAATATAATTACGCACATTCAAAATTGTTAAAGGGATTTAAGACCTCACAACCATATCGAATATAAGAAACAGATCGAAATAATAGAAGGATAAGTTGGAGTGAAAACCTAATTGAAGAACATTGTACAACATTTAGAACATGTCCAGTCTGCTACTCTTTATTTAAAGCATTGAGGTTTACACAAAAATAACTAGTTCGGTTTTAGAAATCCTTTCACTAGAGCTACTACAGTTTACACTATACCAGTATTGGTTTTTATTAGTTCAACTAAAAAAAAAACATTTCGTTTTTGAGAAAACCTCAATGGTTTATCAAAGGGGGTCAGATATTAGGGTAACAAACCATACTAGCAAATAAATGAAGATTATTAAAGATGGACAAAATGTGAATAAAATAAAATCAAACAAAATACCTTGTAGAAAGAGTTCATCCGAACAAGATGGAAAACTAATCACCATAAACAGAGACCCCAGAACGGGACATTTCATTTAGCTTGTAGACAAAACCGGACACAGTAAATTCATGCACAAAGGTGCGCCTGAAACCAGTCTGGACATCCATCCGGCTGGTGCAGGCAATTAACTGCAAAAGGCTGTATTATGCCAACTGCTCTCGGGTTGCAGACAGGGAAAGTAAGGGCAGGACTGCATTTAGTGGTGAGGCCTTTGGTCTGCCCTGATTGGAAGAACGCCGCTAAGTGATTACGTGATTTTCGAGAAAATGGCAAAAAATGGTTTTTTAATGTTTCTGAATTAATACAAAATACAAAAATATTTATTGAACCAAACAACATTTAAATTACAATCATTTAACAACAATGTAGTTACAATGTATCGATAAGTAAATATCGGTCTCTACTACCTGCACTGGCCACATCGGCCGTATTGCAGCATTCTATGAAAATTCCAGAAAACACTAGGAAACCAATTAATAGATCATATCATATGTTATGAGTAGTTATGACAGAATGTAAAATATGGCCAATTTATAATCTTATTTTGTTATATTTTTACATATTTTTACAGATATTTTTTATATATGGTCTATTAATAAAGGTTTTTCTATTCTTCTATTCTATTCTATTTGGCACGTCTTTTGCGGCCGTATCATGGCAGTATTGCCGACAAGGGCGTTCCTTTTGTGGTACATTAGTTTTGTCTATCAGATATAAGAAACTAGCTGCAATACACTTTTGCATTGTATATTGACGCTCACTGATTACAAGCTCTTTCACCAAACCACATTATACACTCATCCACACACACACTCACCTTAAGACACCCTAGCACACTCACGCTAATCGTCGTACAACACTTCATAATTAATTACTTTCTCATCCTTATTTCTGTTTATTTTAATAAATGTATAATATAAATAAGTAATAAAATTAATATAAAATAATAATAATTAAATATCTCATAAATAAATATATCTTAGTATAAATTGATGTAATTATTAGATAAGGAAAATTGAACCGGCCTCCGCGATACAGACTGTTGCCTGGTGCGGAGTCCAACGTTTAGTATAGTTTAATGTATAATGTAATGTATCTAATAAATTATTAATTAATTAATTAGCATGATAATTAAAAATGTAAGAGCAATTTAAAATGAAGATGCTAAGATTTGTTGTTGTGGAAAATTGGTTCTGGCATCAATATAGCGGAGTACAAAAACATATCTTTAAAACAGCACGTCGATTGCCTAGGAGACCTTCCATTTGCTTCGTGATTCTTAATCGGTACTTAATTGATTTGTTGTCTTTCATGGACATTAAAAATTAGCAAGATCTTCCTTTCAATTGAGGCCCTGAGCGAACCCATCAGCCAGTAACCAACGACTAAGCTGAAAGTTCAACGACTGCAGTAGGGTAATGCACCATGTTGCAAAAATAATAGTTCGTTCTAGCTACAATGTTTTACATGACAGTATCTAGTACAATTGTAGTTTACGTTTCGAATAGGTAAGTTATTTTGGGATACTGGGTAAGTACTCTGCTCTGTAACATACACTATCTCTCTGAATAATGGTTAGTTTATAAACTAATAGATGAACTTGGAGAGACTGTCGAATAGGTTGTTATGGTAGAGGCACAATACATACAGAACGATGGATACTGTGATGTACAAGCAGACAGAGAGAGACGTAAAGCGTAATTCTAGAGTAATAATTCGCAAGAATTAGATACAAAATAATTGAGGGAAGTATAGAGAAGTATTATGAGAAGTGACCACAAAGTACACCGCAGAGCAAGTATGGAAAACTTGTGAACTTCAATAACTTGTGAAACTGGAGATTTCTGAACTTATATTAAATGAATGAAGTAATCAAGACACGTATTTCATTAGTTTCCTTACACACAGAACTGCAAGTGAGTCATTTCTATCAAGAATTATAGAAATTAAAGTTGCTATCGACTTAAATGGTCTTAAAAGATGGCCGGTACTATCGAGACCTGACTAACCATTGCTTTCAACAGTAATAATGAATGATAAACAATACAATTGCTCGGTAATTAGGGTCACTTTCACACGAAGCAGACAAATAAGCTTAAAAGCTCCTACAGACGACATACGAGGCTAATGACTGGATGAAAGTTGATTTCTGGAGACAATAACTTTGAACTGTGAAAGCTTCGAATGGAGAATCAAATAACGCCACTTGCAGTAGAAGCCGTGTTAATTTTCTAAAAGTCAGAGAAACAAGTTAACATGGTGTAATCACAGAAATCGGAATATAGTTGCGCCTTCTCTTCTCGATCTTTGGATGTGAACAATAAAGTACACGACTGACTGTGGCTTGGATTATCGGACGGTCTAAAACACAAAATAACAATGTTAAAATTTAAACCTTGATGTATTGACAATTGAACCAGAATTTTAGTGAATATTGAGAGATCAAAAGTAAAAGACCTAGATTGCTTTATATTTCTTCAGCAATGGCCGACACCTGGCTTCGATAGAATACCCAATTTAGTAAAAGAAATAAACTGACTGAAGTATAGACCCTCTAATATTAATAGTAGTGGTAGATCCTAATGTGAAGGATCGCCTGGGTTGGTACCTCTTATCTATTTCTGCCGTGAAGCAGAAATGCTTGCTTTTCTGTGTTTCGGTTTGAAGGGTAAGCGAGCGAGCGTAATTTCCGGCACATGAGGCAATCCATCTTAGTCCTCAAGGTTACCAGCGCATTAAAAACCCTCTAATATTAATACAGTGAGGTGAGATGCAAGATGTCTATGGGCGACTTATTTAATAATTTTAAAAAAAGACATGGCATCTTCTGGTACAACAATAAATCGGAAACCCTATCTTTGGTTCAGTTCGGAACCCAATTAGCATAACGGGCAAGGTGTTACCAGCAAATTGGCCGGTCGAGATGGCGAAAACTCGCACTTGCAAGGCATCGCTTTGTATTGAATCGTCAGTGAAAGTGTGTTACATTTGGCACTGTGTTTTGGTTTAGTTTAAATAGGTTCATTTACCTATGGGAATAACTGTTTAACGTTGTTTAAGGTTTATGATGTAAGTCAAATGAAACGGATCTGATGGAATTCTTAGACTGTTGTTATTACTACTTTTTGTGCATTTCCCCCACCTTTTATATACAGACAACAGCCTTGTGAGTTTACTTTTATTAAATAAATATTCTGCTAACTCGTTTTTTGTATGCGGCAATACATTGTAGGCTCCATACTTACCTATTATAAAGATAAAACCGGTCAGACTAATTTCTTCCAAACCGAACATCGCCTTATGTTTACGAAGGGAATTGAGAATTCATGAATCTCCTTGTCAGAGAAAGGTAACCATACATAACTCTAGCTGCCTACTTCATGTCAATTGATAGCCCCCGGCATGTATAACTAGGTTTTGAAATAGTAGCAACACATGATACTCATTGAAATATAATCACACACATTCAAAATGGTTAAATTGATAGAAATACCTTACAACCATTGCAAATATAAGAAACAGATCGAAATAATAGAAGGATAAGTAGAAGTGTAAACCTAACTGAAGAACATTGTACTGTACAAAATTTCGAAACATGTACAGTCTGCTTCTCTAATAGCTGACCCCCTCTTTACTTAAAGCATTGAGGTTTCCACAATAACTATTGGTTCGATTTTAGAAATTCTTTCACTAGAGCTATACACTATATTAGACAAGCTAAGCATGTAATGCACATGCTAAGGTGATAAGGTTACGCATTTGAAAGCTATAACAACTTACTACTTTTACTTTGCAAAGGACTTAGTATGAAAGTCTAGTATTAGTTGTAATGTTCTAGAAAATGGCGGATATCCAACTGGTAGTCGCGGTATGACTGAAATTGGCAGGTTCAGTTATGAGCTGGAACCTAACGACATATTAACGACGTGTTCTAGTGTAGTCAATATACGAGTTAGTGAAGTCGACTACAAATGTTTTCAGGGATATACACTTTTATGTCTACAACATAATATACAAATTGTTATAAGTATCAAACTTACGTATTTTATATCCCACAAACTCTTACACGAAGTTTAGTTTTATTTTTCTGATTTTATTCTAATGTTTATAAAATGGGACATCCTTATCGCCTTTATCTTCCACCTCAATAGGTTAGTAAGGTTTAGTTATTCTTGTAGTGTAGGTAGATGAACTGAACACCATAACGATCCTTAACCCCACTTGCACCAACAGTAACTCTCAGTTTAACACTATGACTAATCAGATTATTTGTACGACAATGCCCCTTTACAGCAGATACATTAATTGTATTATTTATTAATTTAGATAAATGACAAAGCCACTTTACAGCTGCTACAATCTTAATTTGATTAGCAAAAGCTTGGTATTCCGTAGCGACTACTGCCTTTATATATATTTTCGACTCATTATCTTTTCTAACATCTTTTTTTTTAATTGTATGTCCCGCTCGTCTTACCTTTTAGTTTATTTAGTTATCATCTATTTACTTATTCGTATATATACTCACATTTATTACCATTACAGCACACAACTTTACATTACATCTAGATTATCGTCGCTCGGTATCCGCCTCCGACCTCGACAGGCTTTAGCAGAATATCAGCGCCATGCTCTAGACTACTCTAGAGTATGGCATTATGCTGAGCTGAGGCCTATTTGGTGCTGCAGCATACGCCGTGCATTATTATTAATTTAGTTTAAGATTGTATTGTATAGTATATATGTATACACTTATATATTATTGTATAATATACAAGTGAAATTGTGTGTGTGCTGCAGACAGCAAATAAACGTTTTTCTATTCTATTCTAATTTTTAAATTTAATTTAATTAAGACAATGTACATAATTGGTTTTATATTGCTAAATTTTCAAATGTAAATCGGCTGTCCTGTTCGCTCCTGTCCAGTTATGTTTATAGTTAACATGAATTGTATTAGAATTTTAAATTTGTAAAAAGCATGACGTAACCAAGAGTTCCTGGTGTCCCGATGGTTTAAATAAATGAGTATGAGTATGAAGTCAATTTTGTATGAAAGGCATAGACAATTTCCGTTTAACCCAGTGTTAAATGTGGGGTTAATGATGGTAACAAGA
The DNA here is from genome assembly GCA_947369225.1 of Hofmannophila pseudospretella. Taxonomy (NCBI): domain Eukaryota; kingdom Metazoa; phylum Arthropoda; class Insecta; order Lepidoptera; family Oecophoridae; genus Hofmannophila; species Hofmannophila pseudospretella. Next base: position 13,887,627 of record OX376314.1, on the reverse strand, counting down.
TGGTAAAAAGCAGATTGTGCATAGTCGGAGATGACTAAATTTCACACGTTATGTATACAAATATTTTTTTTTTAATAATTTGAAAGCGTGACTCAATGCGCTGATTGGTTACATAACGATTCACGGCAATACTAATTATAATATAACGTTGTAATACTAAAAGATAAAATATAAAATAGCGAAGATATTGAGAGACCACATTCACTGTAATATCCGGTTTTAGAAAAAACAAAATACATTAACACTAGGACATTGATGTAATATTATTTTAGATCTAATCTTGATAAGAAAACAGCAGGTGGTCAGTGATTTGTAAAATACTTTGATGACCATAATCAGTTTTTGACAAAAAAATGGGACAACTATGGAGGTAGACAGTCAAATTGAAAACCTTCTCCTCTTTTTGAAAGAAAGAAAAACACTAAACCACAAAATAACACATATTAACACATATTTAGTTCACTCCATAATACAATTGGCAATAGGCACCTGGCTCAGCTAATGCTTGAGTGAATACACTTGCGTGTAAACACACAGCGCTTATTTTTGAACTCGTTAAAATGGTGTGTGACTCGTGGTCCCACCTACATTGTCCCACCATTACTCGTAGTCCCACTAGCCTGAAAATGTAGGTTAGTGGTCCCATTGCATAGTGAGACTACCAGTAATAGTTGTAGATTACGGCTCGTGGGCCCTCTCTATTTTTATTTCCAATTCAATTAATGGTGATACGAATACATGGAAAGGCGGGGAGTACTTCTGCGTATCATAAGTACTCCAGAAGTTGCTCCATTATTTTTCGCTCTCATGAGCAACAGAAAGGAAAACTCATATAGCGCATTATTTGACATCATTAAAACCCGATTTCCAGAATGGAATTCCATAAAAATTAGTGGTACCAAGAGCAACTGCATACGACTGACTGATGATGCCACCAGACAGTGGGACCACGAGCCCATTATATACTGTACCACTAGTGGGTCAAATTAGTGGGGTCACGAGTGGTAACCAGTTAAAAGTTGTGTTCTGCTTTCGTCTAAGTAAAGTAAGTAAAATTATCTTTGTTGCACAAAACTATGAAATAAAAAGGGCGTACATAAAACATAATACAATATTTAAATCGACATTATTAGGCTGATGATGATGATGAAGCAAATCGATTTCCCAGCCACGTGCTTCCAAACTCACGGAAGCTAGACTGATATTCTAGCCTCTTCTTATAGGTAATAAAATTCTAATTTTGTTTGAATAAAACTAGAACAGTAATAATTTACGTCAATTTACTTTCAAATACAGGTTAAATTTAATTTAAAAATGATTTAAATATTAAAAATGTTTATTGGAAATTACAAGTAGCTACTCGCTGAAATTGTAAATGTTCTGAAAACGATATAAATAATTGGAACGTGCAATACGCACCATAGCGATAGAAAAACTAATAATGCCATTACAGCACAAAATAGTGTTACAAATAATTGTTCCCATTGTCCTGTTAATGATGTTATCTCTTGTGATAATTGTACTAAAAGAAAGACGCGAACACAGTACGAAAACAACTCTCTCTTAGAGACATAACTATGTTTCTAACTAGTGATGTTTTACTACAAAATCACTACATAATATAGCTATAGCACCTTACGAAGCGGTGGTAGAGTATCTTATCTTATCTTATGATAGGGGGCCGGGAATAACCCAGCGGCACTTCGACCCTTGAGGATCTTTTGTACCTACCCCATTTTACACACTGGTCATCTCAGTGTGCAGGTTTCCTCACGATGTTTTCCCTCACCGTTAGAGCAGTCGGTAAATGTACGTGAGTCTTCGAAAAATACGAAAAACTCATTGGTACATACGTACACTGCACGGTTTCGAACCCGGCACAGTGGCTAGAGACATGGGAGTCCGGTGCTCTAGCCAGTGCCATCGACGCTCTGGTGGTAGAGTAAAATAGAATAACGTTGTATAATGTACTATAAGGTACTTACTTACAATAAAAACATTATGATATTGATTTTTTTAAATCGTATATACTGTAGAAAATAGAGTCCCCCGACAGCGCGTGGCGGCGCGGCGCGTCCGTCTGTCTGTGAAGGCTAATCTCGGAAACGGCTAAACGGATTTTGTTCCTGTTTTCACATGGACTTTACATTAACACTTTACATCATCCGTGTTACGATTATTACATTTATTTTATCAAAATTATGTAATTATTCGACAAGTGAAAATTACATAATTGATAATAACATGTAATGTATGGGTACAAATTAAGTAAGCGCATTAAAGGCAACGGAAAATAAAAAAAAAGGTAATTGTTTATCATTGCCCAATTATGATGCGGTTTTCTCGAAAGCATCACGCAATGGGCAGGTTTATTCACAAAGAAGCAAGCAAAATGTTGCTTATTCAGGAAGTATTTTACTCGAAAATATGCATTAATGTTGACATTTACGTATGAAAACTGAGCCCCTGCATATCAGAGCACGATGACATTTTGATGTCGGAAAAAGTCATGACATAACTAAACTGGTGTCCAAGAATGGTAACTTGATATGTTTTTATGCAGAATCAATTTAATTCGGATTCGTCACAAACAAGTCTCAACTCGTAATTTTAAAAGTATTCCTAGTTAGTCATCATAAACATCGTGCACAAGTCTGGAATAGATTAATCATATACATGACATAACCCAAGATTACAATAATATGAGTAAGTCCCATTTACAATGAGGTGGACTATTTCTGAATACTTTTTACTATTTACAACGCAAATAGGCACTTTTTGAGCCAGACCCTACCATCTAAATAAAAGTAAACTCTAAAATAAAATTTTAAGAAACCCCCGACGTACCATTGTGGAGATCCCTTTACTTCTACCTGGTCTTCATCAGATCCTCAAGGTTTCAGATGTGGAAAGGTTACCATGGTATTTGAGATCAAACTCGAACCACCTAAATGTTACCGTTTCAGAGATCCCATCATACTCCAACATCCTAAAATATTCCAAGATCCTAGAACCACTCATCCCATGGCTAAGAACATTCAGCATATTAGACCTGCGGCGGCTGAAGGCGGGGGGAAGCTCCGGGATTCGCCCTATGCGGAGCTCGGCCTTTGGCCTCGCCATGGCTAACATAAAATTCCTAGCTCCACATTATTTCAATTTATTTTATGACCGCCATATTTATATATATTTTTTTAAACGCACCATGAACCTGGATATATGAGCTCAAATTCGAACCATCTAGCTATTACCGTTTCAGAGATCCCATCTGACATCAAAGATACTCCAAGATCTTGGAAACCACTGATCCAATTATTATCAGACCTAGCTAAGAACACTCAACGTCAATTCTCTATTGTTGTTGTTAAGTTATAATGCCACAGACAAACACACAAATAGACAGAAAAACAGAAAAACGTGTCAATCTATAAAACACCCTCCCTCAATCGGTTGGGGGTTAAAAAAGAAACTAAATCACGATCGTCATCAAACAAAGGAAGATCCGTTGCCACCAAGAACCAATCAAAGTTAGAAAACCGGTAACCGGTTCTTTGGCAAACAAACGGTCTTTATCCAAATTCGGCGATGAGTTTCATAGCTTCGCAAGGCAACAACAAAACGCGTCCGACCGGTTCCTTTGAATGTAGACTTGAGATTAATTAGCTGACTAAAAGATTTGAGACAAGCGTTTGCAAAAATGTAGTAACACAGTTTAATAGATTTATATTAATCTACAATGAGAATTATAGATTTGAGGAGGACGTCAGCGATATTGATATGTCAGCGGACAGTAAAAATTATCATAATTATGAAAGGTGGTATGATAAGTAGGTGTAGTGAAACTTGATAATAAACGACTTTCTTTGTGAGAATGGAAAGAACCTACAATTTTGATATTACGTCAAATGAGATATAACAAAACTGGCGTTCCTTTTCTTGTCATAATATCGATTGTCACGTCAATCACATGTCATAACTCGCATGCCATAATCGTCTTCAGCCATATTGTTCAAGTGCCATAATTATTGTTACACCTAATTATCGATTGTCCTAATATCGAATTAATGTGTTAATTTTAATAAGAAATAATAATAATCATACATGTCAAATGTTAGATAAATAAAACTAAAATATGTGTATAAAAATGACCTAATATATATCTTTGTCCTAAACTTTGGTGTCATAATTGTTATAATATCTAACTTGCTAATGAACGACTTTTTTTGTGAGAATGGAAAGAACCTACAAGTAATTTTGATATTACTTGGCACAATATCGATTGACCTAAAAACACTTGTCATAACACGCTTGCCATAATCGTCTTCAGCCATAATGTTCAAGTGCCATAATTATTGTTACACCTAATTACCGATTGTCGTAATATATTTTTGTCCTAAAGTTTGGTGTCATAATTGTTATAATTATAATATCTAATTTCGTTTGCCATAAATATGTATGTACTAAAACATTCTTGACATAAACGTGAGTCATAAATGTCATAATACCTAATTTTGTTTCACGTATGTCCTAATACAAAAATTCACTGCGTCTCGCTTGCCGCCCTAGACTTCGTTAGGTCTTTTTTTATAACAACCCAAAGACAATTGCTTGCTTTTTGGCGTACATGAATGCTTGCTTGCTTGTTTGCATGTATACTTTGCAATTAATTTTATGACTAATAATTTTAGGAATATTAAAATATTATGAGTTACAATGATTAGGTCAAAAACTTTATGACATTTAAATATTATAACTCATTAAATTATGATATTTGATTATTATGTGTTAGTAAATTATGGCAAATGATATTCGGGATTATGATTATTATGTATGACTCACGAAATTAGGGCAAGTGATTTTAGGTCTAATAAAATTACGGGAAGTAATTATTAGGACAAACGATTATTATGACGATTAGGGGAAGTAAATTTAGGACTATAAAATTTGTGACAAACATAGCCATTAAAAATACTTATAAGTTTTATCGTTTACAGAGCCATAAACAGAGTGATGTCAGAAAATCATTCGGTATCGATAATACTCTAAACTGATACTGATATTAGTAAGAATTTTTACCTTCTTTACATCTACAGAGCTGTGGTTCAATAGGTGATTGCACCTACTATTAATATATTGATATTAATACAGTTATTTTGAAAAAAAAAACAGGTCAAGCAAAAGTGTAACCCTGGAATTAAAATTTTCGAAAGTTACAACATAATTCTTACCTTATTCGGAATCGCTCGACAATACGACTGTAGATCCTGGAACAATAAAAACATATATTAAACTACAATAAACATACACGTGTAATTTATTTTCTTTTATACGAGAAAGTAACTGAACTTTATTGACCCGTATAAGAAATTACGGCCTTTCAAGTGAGATGTAGTAGATGTAGTTTTGGCCAGCCATCGGTCATGGTCCAACAGAATACCAGTGCTGTAGGCATTCTTGTCTGCAGCAATAAGCTGAGTTGAGGCCCTTTTCACAACAACAGCTGACCATCAGACATGATTTCAATATGTAACCGCGCCTTAATAGTACGGTTAGTAATAAGAGCTGTCTAAATCATAGAGTAAAGGCCATCGAAAATATTATAGCAACTCGACGCGATCCCGGCTCTAACTAATGTTTCATTTGGTCAACTCCAGAATCTATTGACATTCCCGGTGATGTCAGTTAAAATAGTCCTGAATAATTTTGAAAGCAAGCTTCCAAAATCAGCTGTAAGTAAGTACTTACGTGTTGATGATAGAAAAGAAATTATGTGTTCCAGAAAAGTCAGGAAATGACTGAATACCTATGCGATGAGGAAGTGATCGACGAAGCAAAAAGATAACATTATCCATCACAGAAGCTCATAATAGCATAATTTGTGCGGAATCCGTGTTTTGCTGGTGAAGGAAGCCCCCATTGTCTCTTTGTGTTCCTGAGGAGGCTTCGAGGTGCGAGCGCGCATAACGATTGCGTTGTAATTGTTTAACTATAATTAATCAATAGACCTGCTGTATGTAATACTCGTAATACTCGTAATACTAACGATAGTTTGCAATAAGATTATTATCAATTTGTTAATTTAGGTACGGCGATAGACTCGCCACCTATCACGTTTGTCCAAGAAGGTTCAAGCTCTGTTAAATTCCAACGCTATAGCAAAAAACCGCATCGAAATTGGTTCAGCCGTTTCGGAGTTAGATGGGAATAGACACACACAACAAACAAACAAACATCCTCTAAGGTGAAACACATATACCTTCTCTGTTCCGTCGTGGGTAAAAATGCCAGCCGGCGATCTTTGCTTAACAATCTGCCTTAATAGTGACTATCATAGTAACCCATATTACGAATTCATTATCTAATTATTATTATTAATATGACAAGTTACATAAAAATTATAATCTTCAAAACAATGGATGCCAAATTCAATGTGTGGGAGGTGCGGTGCACACGCTCCCATACCCATATACGTTGCCATTCATTTTAATTTCAACATTTGCACTTTTAACTTTTCTTGTAGCTAACTTCATGTTATATCGTACAGTTCGTGACGCTTTAGGCAAAATCAGAGTGATGTGCCGTGCAATGAACGCAGATGGTTTGGTAATATTTTATTTTATTTGGGTAGCTAAAACAAAAGCATTTATAAGCTTCCACAGTTAATCTTATGACAGGGATGACCCCAGCGGCACTTCGACCCTCAGGGATCTTTTGTGCTCACCCCTAACCTTAGTCTCCTTCTTGTTCCTTAAAGATGCTTTGCATCAAGGGCGCTATACAGCTTACAGGAAGGAGCCTATAGTCCTCTGGTTTCGGGTAGGCAACCCCCAGAAGACTCATACGCTTTCTAGCCAACGAGTCACATTCGCACAGAAAGTGTTCCATTGACTCAACGGTGTCACCACAGGCTCTGCAGGTGGGATTGTCTGCCAGTCTCATCTTGTATAGGAGGCTCTTAGTGCCAAAATGGCCTGTGAACGCCCCTACAATAAGACGGATGAGACTCCTGTTAAAAATAATAATAATAAAACCACTTTTAATCTAGATACCATGTCGGTACTACAGATAGGCAGAGGAAAGCTCGTTAGTAAGTAAGGATTTTACGGAATCAGGACTGCTGTTGAAAAGATCTATAGTAGGGTTGTTGCTTATCTGGTTAAATGCTGCACATGTTCTTACTAGGTAGCTATTCTTTATGTAATTAGTATGACCCTTAGGGTCGCGAAGTAACCTGTCAATAATAATAATATATGTACATATAGTATTTTCCTAGAGTTTGTATGAACTCTAACCTCTACATTCGCAGCTTAGCCACTTAAAAATGTAATAAAAGAACTGAAAGTAGAGGTGATTAGGAACGCTGACTTTTAGATTATTTTTACTTTTACATTTTTATTCTATGACTTTTGGAAAAATATGGAAATAATGCAAAATCACCCTAAACAGTCCCCCCCCCCCTGTCCCACACAACTTGAAATGTTTCTTCTAATGAAAGATGTAGATATATGATCTATCGAATGCTCTATTATTATTTATTTGTTTTGGAGGCGAAGCTTTGGACCCAGATGCGCCCTCTAACGCCTAAAAGGCTTGCGTTGCGATTGAGCGGCTCTTAGGCTCGGACTACACGACGATGGTTCCAGCGCCGGTTCGATTCGCTGCAGCCAATCAAGACGCGAGGTGAGGCAGGGACTTAAAGTAGGGGAGAGCGGAACCGAATCGATGCATGTAGTCCAGCACTTAAAGGTCATAATCATGAATAATATGTGTGTGTAGACCCTGAACAAAACTTCGTTGTACTGTTTTGACTAGGGATGTTACGGAGCTTTGACTCCGACTCCGAAAGGTCGGAACTTGCGATTGATTTTACACCTCCGACTCCGACAATTTTGAATCGGAGGTTATACCGAAGATTTGTAAGCAAACATATTCAAATATCAATATTGTATTAAACAGTGTGGGACTACATAAAGGAATATAATAAGGTTTGATTGCCGCAAACGTCATCATAAAAAATATTGGCCAGTTCAACTATAAAAATTAAAAAACGGTTTAAAATTTGAAATTTTTCTGAACATCTATCTTCTACCTCCGCCTCCGGTTCCGGTTTCGACTCCTATAAATCAAATTTTAAACTTTCGGTTTCGACTCCGGTTCCGGTAAAACCACCTCCGTAACATCCCTTTTTGACCATAAGCAAACAATCAATCGCTTTTGTACGCCACAAGTTTAACAAATTCTACAGTTTGAATCTAAGCCAATTTAAACGCTAAACTCCTACTGCAATCTACCAATCATTAAGATCATTACACTCCACTGCACATGCAGAAGTCAATGACACCGTCTGCGAAACCCTGTTTAATTTACACCAAGCGATTCGCACTCAACATATGGGGTTTAACAATAACAACCTTGGCTTATGTCCGCCAGTTCATTATGCCGTATTATGATTGCAACAGTACTACGTCATCGCTGCCATGTTCTCTGTTCTTTCTCACTACTGTTTCCCTTCTTTTTTAAGTACCCAGTAAAGACTGTTGAACTAATAGACCTGTCAAAATATTAGTACTCTACAGCTTATGTCGCTGAAATGTTTTAGCGATTTGCACTCAACATATGGGGTTTAACAATAACAACCTTGGCCTATGTCCGCCAGTTCATTATGAAGTATTCTGTGATTATGATTGCAACAGTACTACGTCATACGCTGCCATGTTCTCTGTTCTTTCTCACTACTGTTTCGCTTCTTTTTTAAGTACCTAGTAAAAATTGTTGAACTAATAGACCTGTCAAAATATTAGTACTCTACAGTTTATGTCACTGAAATGTTTTTACTGTTTTTATCATACGGGTCACCTGATAGTAACAGGTCACCGTCGCCCAAGTTAATGTCAAGGTTTTCGCTGCGCTGCTAACTTTGAGGAGTTAGATGGGAGTGCCTCATGTGCTGGTAATCACACTGGCTCTCTTACCCTTCAAACCGAAAGACTGCAATGGCATTTTGAACAATAAAATACTTAATTTATGTTTACCTTTATTTATATAAATGATGATAGGAACTTAGACTTAACGTTTTAACTTATCTGAAGCGTTTTGGACGAAATTGCAACGTTAGATGAAACTTGTTCGAAAGAGGAGCCATAAGCCTGCCATAGCCATAGCCTGATTGTTGCTATATCAACCCACTGTTTGGCTACATATAAATTTTGGAATAAATTGCTGATTTCGTAAAATACATTTTAGTTAAGTCAAAATTCAAAAGTCTTATTTATTTATTGTACTCTTACCAACTGTGTATTGTTATGCGATTTTTTTGTTATTGTATGATATTTGACATAATTTTAATGTATTAGGGATGTTACGGAGGTGGTTTTACCGGAACCGGAGTCGAAACCGAAGGTTTTAAATTTGATTTATCGGAGTCGGAACCGGATCCGGAGTCGGAATTAGAAGAGAGATGTTCAGAAGAAGTTCAAATTTTAAATTTTAATTTTTATAGCTGAACTGGCCAATATTTTTTATGATGACGTTTGCGGCAATAAAACGTGTTCCTTTAGAGCGTAGCGTAGGAATACATAAATAATAATACAAAAATGTATACCTACACTATTTAATAAAATATTGATATTTGAATATGTTTGCTCACAAATTTCGGTATAACCTCTGATTCCAAATTATCGGAGCTGAAGTCGGAGTCGGAGGTGTAAAATCAATCGGAAGTTCTGACCTTTCGGAGTCGAAGTTCCGTAATATCCCTAGTTTTAATTATGGACTCATTTGTCTGATTTAATAAATGATATAATTTAATTTAATAAGCTCTCCTTCGGTTTTGTGCTTCTATACAATATTGAGTTCTCTGGCGTCATCGGTGTTTAGGCTTCTATTGAAATCTACATTGCGATGTATTTTCAGTCAATTGCAATGAAATTGGAATTCCTTAACGCTAGTCAACTTGTCCGACGAGCACGTCCACTTTATCTTCAATTAAAATCTTTTGCAAGTATGCAAATATTGGAGTGTTACGCTAATGAATTATGATTAGCGAGCTGGCTAATGTTTTAGCACTGTCAAAATTATGCATAATACAAGCTCGAATAACGAGAAAGTGTCACTAAGTAATGCTTACACCTACTACGCTTGTGAAAGTGACAGTGTTTGGATATTCTATTAGATTATTTTTGTAAATTGAAATGAAAATGCCTCTTCGTTCATTATGCGAACGGCTAAAGCATGGAACAGCCTGCCGGCGTCTGTAGTTCCCGAAATCTACAACCTTGGGATCTTCAAGGCCAGAGTGAATAGGCATTTATTGGACCCGCATGCTCCATCGTCGACCTCATCGTCGCTTACCATCAAGCGAGATCGAGGTCAAATGCGGGTTTAGTTGGAAAAAAAAAACTACAGAAACCAAGTACGTACCAATATGGAATAATTTAAGGAAACTTAAAAGAACATATCGCTAAGGTACAATTTTTGGGATAAAAACTAAACTAAAACAATTTCTCATAAGACTCACGATACGCTGCAATCGCATTGGGTCGTTCCGTTTCCCGTAGTACAACCGCAATGTCCAACTGGTTGGACCACGAGGAATTCAGATATTTCGTTCAAAATCGTAGATTTTCCGAAGGTAGCTATAAAATACAACAATGAACCAAAACGATTCTAATGATGACGTAACAAAACGACGAAATATGGTTTCTTGTCAAAATGTTGTATGTGTAATTAGAAACACGTATAGGTAAAACATTGTAAGAATAATTTAAAACACACAGTTGTTGACCTAGGGCTGACCTCACAAGAATAGGTGAACACAAAACGGCTTACGCAGCACAAATGTTATATCAATAATGATTCATTCATTTCTCCGATAAATCCGCATCAATGGCCTACTGCACCGTTTGGCAATTTAAATCAACAAACTATGTGGACAAGACACAGTTTGCTTTGTCACCTTTCTCTGCTGCTGAGCACGAAATGTTCGACAAATGATGAATCATAAGAAAAATTGCTGAAGACTAAAGTTTGTAGCTCAGCCACTTATGACGTCGACGAGTTCAGATCCTTCTGTGACGTAAAAGACACGGGCGATGCATGCAAAGATATGGAAACAATGCGTTTTATTAATTTTAAACATCACGTTTCATACTAACATTTATTCCTTAAGACCTACACAATCGATATCTAAATAGAAATAGTGTTGGATTTTTTTTCAAAACAACCGGGTTCGATTCCCAGGCTGAGTACAGGTTTTTAAAAAAATGTATGAATACAGTTTTTCTTGTTACTAAAATTGATGACATGGTTCCTAAGAACAGATGTTCGTATGTCTTATAGTTTCAGACTTTCCCATACTGACCGTTCTTAATGTTACACCCTGTATAGTTTATCGTCTTCCTAAATTCAGAAGTAAAGACAAAGGCATTTTAAATACATGAGAATTTTATTCAGCACCAGGAAGCCGAGTTACGCGTGGATACCTTCATAAATAGCCTTCACATACCTTAAGAAATAAAAAAAAACATTGGTGCATAATGCATATAACAACTACTTAGGGAATTATTGCCTAAGAATTTTAAAGGATCTGACGTAGATTAGCTTCTTGTCACTGATATTAAAAAGGTAGACGAGATGCACTGCAAAGAACATGAAATCTTAGATTTATTAGAATCAAATACGTTCGCCTGAACGGCAACCCCCGCCTGATTGGGCCAACGTTATTTCAATTGGTGATGGTGATACTATGTGATGAATTGATTAATTCGTCTCGGAAGATACACAGAATTATAGCAATGAAAGTGAAAACATTTACATAACCAACTAGGCTTGCATGACTAATGAATGTATGGTTTATTATAAGTGTAAACATCTAACCATCATAAATGCTGCTAAATGTTGTAGATGTAATATTATTAACTAACAGGTGGACAATCCGGTTCGGACTCTCCCAATGGAAGAGTTCTCGGTATTTGTTGAAATGCATTCGAATAGTGGAGTCTGAGTTTCAGACAGACATTGACATTTGTGATAAAATGATATAAGTAGGTATTAATATGAAATAATCAACGTTGAAAACCTTAACAATGTGACAAATCCGGAAACTCCCTTGATTGATCAGATGGAATGACGATCTGACAAGGAAGCTAGCACACTGGATGCAAAGAACTGAAAGAGAGCCTAGGCAAGAGTGGCAGATTATATCGGCAATCTATCGTTGGCTGATGGTATATAATAACCAGTTGATACGAGACATGGAAGTGCAGACTACTAATGTAAATTCGGGTCTTGCAGGGAAGAGTTAGAGACATTGGATTTAAAAGATGTCATAGTGGTCACTAACGTCATCGGAACACTTAATATACCTTTAAATATGAGTATACGAGTACATATTTAATTTAACATACTCGACTCATTTACAAATAATAAAACACGAAAAGAACAAATAATGAAATACCTTGGAGAAAACATTAACACAGGAAAATTTATCAGTCATTATTACATATTACATAAAACAAAACATATTACATAATTATATAACATATTACAAAAAACAAAGGGACCGATAGACAGGCAACAAAAGTAGTTCGAATGTAAAACTACTGCTAAAGTAGATTTCCGCGTATTCAGAAGTTAAATAACCAACTAGAAAAATACTTTCACTATCCAAATATGCGTACGTACAGATAATATTATCAAACATCAGCAAATCAATTATGCGTATAATAGAAATAAGGCCATCCCATCAATCAGATGATACTGAGCTTCTGATATGGTTGCTTTCGTATACCTTTGCTTTAAAGTTGAAATTCGTTTCAAAGCCACCAAATCAGGTGGTACGATGTTATCATGCGCCCGCGCACCTTATCATCAATCACTAACAATGTCGTAACGTAGGTCATGCAACGAAAGTGAATGGAGAGTGCTTCCGCTGGCATTCTTAACTTAAATCAAGATAGCATTTTTAATGCTAAAATAAATGATGCATTGAATTTTAAAAGCACCGGGCGTGGTAGCTTTTTTGGTTATACTACGCACCTGTCAGGATCAGAAACTTTCGGGGCTTTTCGAAAGTTTCCGCCACTAAAATACGTTCAATATAAATTAATTATTATAAAAAAAACAAGCCCTATAATCTTGTATAAGCAAAAGATAACAACTGATAATATGAAACACTTACTGTTGTTTGCTAAGTTAGCTCTCAAAGTGAGGGCTGACTTTAATAATACTTGAGCTTCCCTTTCCCTTTTCTTAGTGACCCTAACGAGGCTGACATGGTCACCTTGTCGTGTACCAAATTGAGATTTAAAAAAAAATATCTTGTATAAGCAAAAGATAACAACAAACTTTGAAATCCCGTTTGAGCAATATTAAATGCGCTATGAAATGTGTTCGTGTTCGATACTGAAATAAATAAAAACTAATTCTAAAAACTAACTAACTAAATAGTTAGTATTAATTTGAAACATAAAGATTCAAATATGTACTAACTAAATATAACTTTGGAGCGTCGGTGGCACCGTGGCTAGGACGTCGGACTCCCAGGTCCGGCTTCGAAACCATGCTATGTCATGTACCAATGAGTTTTTCAGTTTATTCGAAACACTTACGTACATTTACCGACTGCTCTGACGGTGAAGGAAAACATCGTGAGGAAACCTGCACACTGTGATAACCAGTGTGTGAAATGGGGAAGGCAATGGCAAACCACCCCATTAAATCTGCCACGAGAGTCGTTCTATGTGATTAATTCCTTAGAATGATCACGACCCTCAGCAATGAGGAATACGACTTAGAAGAGAAGAGAAAATATAACTTAATTTTTTTAAAGTTTTTATTTGGTTTGGGCGCGGCGATAATGTGTTAGTCTGAAAGAAACCTATAACTCCGTATCCCGTGGGAATTTGGAAACTTTCTGAATTTATTTTTTAGGACACATAATAAGCAACTTGTTCGTCAAATATAAAACTTCCATTGGTCATCTCAAAGTAAAAATAAATAAAAAATTATATCTCCTCATCCCGTGGGAATTTTGTCATAAAATGTATCCTATGACACTCCCGTAATCAAGACGAATCTAACAATACCTCATACATCAAAATCCATCAAGCCGTTTAGGCTACAGGAGGGCGAAGAAAGAAGAAACAGACATACATAGTAGTACATATATAGTATTACTACACTCGAAAAACATTACCCTCCTCCTAGGGCAGTCGGGTAAAAAGAACCAAATTTTGTATACAAGGAGAATTTCAGGGATACCAAAACCCTACTTTACAGTCTTGTGTCGAACAGAAGGATTATTTATAATACACTGGCACTGTACCACACCAGATGTTCTGTGCTGCATGTGTTAAACTTTGTATACTTCTGTATTGTGTTCTATATTCTGGTGTTTACAGCACTAAATAAACGTTTTCAATACACAACATACGACGCGCGACGTCAAAGTCAGTATCATGTATTAGAATTAATTTATTATTTTGGAACAATTGACTGACCAACATGGAACAATGGGGCTACAAATAACGCCGACATGACTGATTGATTCTGTACACCATGAGTCTGACAGTCCACTTTCTAGCAATGGTGATATATCGGCCCAGGCCACGCCTTGAAACAACCCTGTCCCTAATGACGATCCAAATCACATATGAAATGACAACAATATCTCGTTTGTTAGACGTGGTGATGGTCGGTGGACCAGAGCCCTCACTGAGTGGTGGCCAAGGTCGGGGTAAAGAGGAGTAGGTCGTCCAGCAGCCAGATGGGCGGATGACATCACCAAAGTCGCATCGAAGACCTGGATGCGACTAGCACAGAATCGTATAGGGTGGCACAAAAGAGAGGAGGCTTATATCCTGCAGTGGGACGACATGGGCTGATGATGATGAACTTTAATGCTTTTATAGCTCATGTTGATAAGGATTGACATCCCTTATCAAAAGTTCATAATATCATTTGCTGACACTACGTACCGTACGTTGTGAAAGCTGCGCAAAAGAAAGGTCATTATGGAATTTGTCATTTTGGGAACTGTCAATTTAGGAAGTGGCCATTTTAAGATTTTTTGGAAATTGTCATTTCCAATAGAGGATAGTGAAGACACGTTTTGTAACTTCATATATTTTAGACGACAATCAATAGTTAAGTTAATATGCAGGCAGCGTACTGAAATGCAAATTCATTTACACATATTTGTTTAAACCGCCGTTCCTTCTAGGAATAAGTTATCATCAAATGTAGCTACGTGATGTTTTAGTTACCGCGTATGTGCAATGTCTTGTGAAGGACGTTCAAGGTTTCTTCAATTTTAGGTTTTGTATTCTGGTAAATATTTTAACCGATATGCAAATATTGCACAAAATTATGAAAAGAAGTCGCAGGTATTCAGAATACAAGAAAAAAAAGCAATTAGTTTGAACTAACTACTAGTAACTACTGAGACTAAAGATCCTACACGAATCAAGTAAGGAAGTCTTACAAAAACATTAAACAAGGACACCAAACAACATTATTATTTTAAAAGAAAAGGGAACCTCATGTTTCGATCATTTCAGAGAACATTTGCACGAATTTCATTTCGTAAGAATAATAAAGATTTAATAGGCTCCACAATGCGAGGCTCAATGTTATTTTGAGTCTGCCCTTATGCGAGTATAGTAGCATGCGAGTGCAGTATAACGACGCGTGGCGCGCCATGTACCGGCTGCCCAGGTGGTGCAGCGCCAGCGAGATGTTCATGGAGGGCCGCGCGCCCGCCTGGCAGGCGCTGCTCCGGCAGCGAACGGCGGGGCTCCGCGAGCGGATCATGCGCTCGGTCAACCTGATCATCTCGGCGAACAGAGAATGGGTTACTAGCCCACTACACCGGAAATGGGCCCATTATCACGTGCCAATTACCTGACGTCAATAATTCTAATGTAATAAATTAATATAATGTATCATAATTTGTAATGTGTGTGTGTGTGTGTGTGTGTGTGTGTGTGTGTATTAGAAGACCATCTGTGCTTCTGGAAATAAATATTTTCATTTCATTTCATTATCTGAAAATATGAAACACTTACTGTTGTTTGCTAAGTTGGCTCTCAAAGTGAGGGCTGACTCTAATAATACTTAAGCTTCCCTTCCCTTTTCTTAGTGACCCTAACGAGGCTGACATGGTCACCTTGTCGTGTACTAAAGCCTCTAAACTGAGATTAAAAAAACAAAAAAACAAAGAGCTTGAAGTAGCTTAAAGTAAAACGATGTCGTATTATCGGCAAAAGGCGTAAGTAAGTAAAGCCGATGTCAGGAATGCAAGTTCAACCGACGTGCGGTTTCACGCTCGTGACTCGAATTGCACGGACATTCTCCAAAGCACTGGACGAGATGTTATTGACGAGATATACCTTTTTTAGCAGGCAGCCATTTGTCATGGAAAAGTTGGAAATAGCATGATTTCTCTATGACAGTTTCTTTAAAGAGAAGCTGTTATTTGATTGGTGAATTACACGGCTGAGACTCGACAAGATTTTCTAACGAGATAATCGATTTTGAATCGTGTGTAATTTTACTCAAATCGCTAAAGTAATTACTATACTGGAACTTGTAGAAGAGAAATGAAAAAATTTGAACATAATTAAGACCGATACACAAACGCTGAAGTTGAAAGAAAGAAGAAGACAAAGAACAAAGCCTTTTAATTTTTTTATTTACTTATTCTTTTACACTTTGGTGTACAGGTGAGCTTAATGCCTTGCGGCATTCTCCGCCAGCTGACCTTTGGGCATGCAGATATGTTATGGCGGTGCAGTGGCAATAAAAATGACAAAGAAACTTACTTCATAATATGTCAAATTTATATAATAAAATAACACTATATTAAAATAACAATATTCTTACATAGTATACTAATATACAATACTAATACAAATATACAATATAATTTACTTATATACAAAAATACAATACAATTAAATACATACGAAACATAATAAAATATTATGCACAAATATATTGATATGTAAAATATAAAGTTTTAGGGATTATGAGGAACACAAAAGGTGGCTACGAACTTGATTTTTAAACACAAAGCGATTCGGGGCTTTCCTTATGTCTACTGGGAGATTGTTCCAAAGGCGGGCTGCGTGAACAGTGAACGAGTACGAGTAGAAATCAGTATGATGAGAGGGGAGGCCAAGGCGAGGATTGTGGGAAGAACGAAGAGATCTGTCATGAGTTGAACATAGGTAGTGAAAATTATTTTTGAGGTAGCAAGGAGAAATTTTTCATTTAGTATAGAGTATAACAGACAAAGAATGCGAGAGTCTCTTCGTTGTCGAATGGTAAGCCATTTAAACTGAGACGAATTAACTAAGACTTCATATTAGAGGTTAAGAAAATGGCCAAAATCGAACCATCAATAGAAACTCAAGTGTAGAGGAAAGATAATTTCCAGAATACTACTAACGTGGACCTCGAAAAAGGTCAGCACAGCCTTTAACCAAATGCATGAAGAATGTTAATGGTCGTGTAATACTTTTTAATGCCCCACGAACGTTGTAATCAAATATGGCTTTGGGAAACCCACTCTATGGAAAAGTATTTTACGACGTAAATATCTTTAAGTGAAGATAACACTAGGATAAAAGTTATTAACATCATTAATATAATATAATTCGCTAGCTAAATATCCCCGATAATACAACACAAAAATATAAACCCCCATTTTGCATTTAGCCAATTAGAACGTGTACATTTCAAGCGCAAGGTCGCCTGTCTATCGGTATTTTATAGGATACATTTCGGAGAGTGCGCATCGGAATTGCACGACCTAATTCCAGCATCTCCATTCCGCCTTCGGACTACCAGGCGCGGGGAGGGGTTCCATCCTTATGTTGTGGATATCCCATCTCCTCGTACGAAGCTTTGCTTCTTCATTCATTATGCAAACGGCTAAGGAATGGAACAGCCTGCCGGCGTATGTATTTCCCGAAACCTACAACCTTGGGATCTTCAAGGCCAGAGTGAATAGGCATTTACTGGACCCGCATGCTCCATCGTCGACCTCATCGTCGCTTACCATCAGGCGAGATCGAGGTCAAATGCGGGTTTAAATAAAAAAAAAAGAAATCAGACATATTATCATGCATACTGATTTGCATTTTAATATACAAATACAATAATATACATATTAAATATTAAATAATATTATATTAATATACATTTTAAATAAAATTCTCTTATATAACGTTTTCCATAAGCCTTGCACACCTACTACCTCTTTCTCGATATCATTTCCTCTTCCCGAAGGTTGCCTGGAAGAGATCGCGCTTAGCGATAAGGCCGCCTAAATTGCATTTCACAATTTCCTTTTCTAACTCATGTTTGTTATTTTATATTTTTACTTTACTTTATACTTCGTAAACATTTCAGATGTCGAGAAAACATGTGATGTTGGTTGTAATAACGCGTATGGAAACTTCAGATAAGAGATTTCATCTCATCACGTTGTTTAGCGAAACAAAACAGTTTCCACAAACATACGAGTATGAGAACAAACTGTGAGATCAAACAAAATATTTGGTCAGAAGATGAGTATCATCGAAATAGATGCTGAGTGTACTATATTTCCTAACATTGATATTTATTTAGATACCGATATAGGTTTTAATATGTAGGACTTCTACGACTAAAGCCACGCGTCGATTGCTTCGTCATCGAAGCGTACGCTGCGAACTGTGAAAATGCTGACGTCCGGCTTGGATTTACCGATCCTAGTGAACGCAGTTACATAGGAATCAATACAAAGCAACTAATCCGTTCTACTATGTAGGACTTCTACGACTAAAGCTACGCGTCCATTGCTTCGTCATCGAAGCGTACGCTGCGAACGGTGTGTCGGTATTTACGAATTAGTATGGTGAAAATGATGACGTCCGGCCTGGATTTGCCGATCCTAGTGAACGCAGTTTCATAGGAATCAATACAAAGCAACTAATCCGTTCGCAGCGTACGCTGTGATGACGAAACAGTGGACGCGTAGCTTAAACTAGATTATGTTTCTTGTAATGCTTGAATAAGTTTTAGACAATTCTCTCTAAGAAATTCAAACAATTCTCTCTAAGCCATAAGTCCAACTAACTTAGCAAATTGAAATAACTGTTAATTTAATTTAATTTATTTATTAGGTAAACACAACAGATTACAACCATAGAAATTACAGAAAAATCAATATAAAGTTATGAGCTAGGTCGTAACCCTTAACGTGTAAACACAGCATGGTTAGGAAGTAGAAAATTGATTGTTGTACAATATTGAGTTGCGAAAAAATACTAATGAATGTAATGACTAAAAAACTTATGCCTATTTGAAAAATAAAAATAATAAAGTAAAGACTATAAAGTAGGTGCGTGGATAGCTCACTTGAGGACATCCTCAACCCGTCTTTTAAAAACTAATGGCCTAGGATCAAATAAGTCTATCGATGGCTTATTGTTGCTGTTCGAAGAGATTTCGTTAAACAATCTACACATTCGCACAGTAGGGTTACCACTACTATTAAAGGTTTTCAGATAGTATTATAAGAATTCCGTGTAACTTCGGAAGAATTCTTATCAAATCTGAAGTTATAAACCATGACATACAGATGTCGACGTATTTCATATTACGTAGTTACCTGCCAATTACAACGTTAAAATGAAGAAATAAATCATCCAGATCACTATCAATCAGTTGCATAAGAGTCGAAAAAATGTTCGAAGCAGGTAGATATTTCATTGAACCGAGCTTTCACTATCTAGATAATCAAAATAGTCATGAAGAAGAAAAAGGCTATTAAACTAGTTTCAAAATAGCGTTTGTAACGGAGCATTATGATCATTATTATATACTTAAGGCATTAAATTAGCCTTAAATAGAGTTCAATGTACTAAAAACGAACCGGAGAATTTGATGAAAATGCATTTGATTTCATCTTCGAAGGTTTTAGTGGTGGATCTTAAAACAAGCCGCTTCTTTGATTTCAACCGTTACGTCCACTTGGATCTCGTCTTTGGATTCAACAATAGCACCTCACGAAGCGGTGGTAGATTGTCGTTTCAAACCGAAACACAGCAACGCAAGCAATGTGACCATCTATTATGTAAGTAAGTATAAAAAGGCGCAAAAAGTATAAAAATATAATGATTATTTATAATAAAATAAGGGAGCAACATGTCCGCCGGTAAACTGCTAAGCAGTTTGGCGGTATATAATTAAGACGCTATTTGGGAAAAGCGATTCCCATTTAGTTCTGTGCATTCACAGACAAATAAAAACAGGAGCAAAAGCTAGTATGTAGGTCTATAGTACAAATAGGGACAATATTTTCACAAATTGTTCTATTACGTCATGTTCCATACAACAAATGGGACCTACCCGAAAGTTTAAAGTATAGAGTGTGGTACCAACCCAGGCGATCCTACAAATTAGGATCTACCACCACGAGATGATGTGTGATTGGTTGCAATGCAGCGAACCGAACCGGAACTGGAACAATGTTTAGTCGGCTGGCGTACTGCTTGAGAACCACATGGCGGTAATGACCAAATTCAACTCGTATTTATTTCATTTTTAAAATAGTGACGTTTTGAGACGCACTTCAACGAGTTACCATATGGTAATAAGCCATGTGGTCTATAGTAACGATCACGTGTAGCCTTCGGACTTCGGACATTCGCCACGGATATTAGAAACACTGGCACGTGGAAACAGCCACGTGTGGACAGCTCTAACGTTTTCCAGTCTTCCATTTTGTAGGTATTATTTTAGAAATAGTCGTTTGGTTTGAAGTATCATATCTTGGATGAAGAAAAAAAAATTGTCCTTTATGCGACGTGTCTTATTTCATGGGTTGTATTATTAATAGCATATATTCAAGGCTTTTGCAAAAGATAAGTAGGTATATGAATGTTTTAAAAAGCTCTTCTAAGAGTAAGATTACTTAGTACTCGTACATAATTATCTGATATTTACCTATTAGTAAAGGAAACCCTATTTTAATGAACCATTGACTGTCTTCATTGTACTATTATTTTCTTTAAATATGGCCTCTGCTAGTGTACACATTGCAATTTGGCCAATGACCGTGTTAGAATCTTGAAAATCACTCGAACGTTTTGGCGTCTGGTTTAAAAAATCAGTTTACTAACGTCGAGATTAAGGGAGAGTAGTAGTACTAGGAATGCCTAGTGTCTTGCATTCCAACTGCAATTGGAGGTTAAGTTGCCGAATTCTCACATCTGTAATTTTTCACTCCCATTTCACTGTCTTATATAACGTTCACTTAACACAGACAGACGATTTTTAGGTAAAATATAGGTAAATCACGAAAAAAATGGCCACTGTAAACCATTTTTAAGCAAGACCACACCATGATAGCATGAACGTTCAACATAACCTCTGATTGTACTATGTCAATCTGAATCCAATTCCTCCCTGATATCTACATATTATATAAATACTTATAAGCATAATAATATAAGTATTACAACATTATAATTCATAACAGTATCAGAAACATGATCAATCACATAACACAGAACATGAGATATCTGGAACCAGACAATGTTAAGAAACCTTACTTATCATTATCTATCACCAACACACTTATTATCAATCACTATAGATAAGAGATAGGTAATTGATAAAGTGTAAGTAAAATAAATGGTGTTATTCTAAAAACATTTAAAATACCACGATGTATGTTTTGAACATATACCTATAAACACACCTTTTATCAATATAGAGATAATTTAGAGATTAGGCAAGCTGTTTTTAGATAATTTTATATGTAAGCAGATTCTTATCTGCTAGGTACATTTTGATAACAAACATTTTCTTTATGAGCGCAGAAATAGGTTACAAGAAAGTGCTTATCGCTGTCATAAAAAGAAAAAAATCCGTAAAGAATCCTGCACATACTTTAATGTCCAATTAACTTCAGAGGTTGTCTGGAAGAGATCGCTTTAAGCGATAAGGCCGCCTTTGTACATATCGTGATACTATTTCGGTAGTTTTTACTTTTCCTATATTTAATAAAGTGTTATAATAAAGTGTTTCTATCTATTTATTTACGGGTAGGCATTAAGCATACGTAAAATAAATAAATACTAAATATGTATTATTTTATTATATTTTTTCTGGCAATAAGTGTTTTTTCTTTTTTATAACCAATGTGGGAAGGGTACAATAACATGGAATTCAATTCAGAAAATAATTAGTTAAGTTGAAAATAAAGAAACGGATAAAAGTAGAGCATAATATGTAAGTCTTACAAAGTCCTTCTGATGCCACACTTGCACATTAGATACAAGGTGATAATTGAAATAAAACATAATAAAATAGAAGTCTATAAATATGTGGTGGATTGTAAGTGGTTGGTAGTACATCATTAATATCATGGCAACCGTTTGAAACATATCCTGCATGGAGGGAGCTTCTTACTAGTAGTGAAAACAAAAAACGAAACCTGTTGACCTTTTCCATGGTGACCTTTTAACAATAACTACAAAGGACGGGTATAATTATCATAACAGTAGTGGATTTAGACAAGTTTGGTTCAAGATTTAGGACTCACCGCAGTAGGTACGTCTACTGATGTTACAAGTAAAGGTGACCTGAAAAAGAAACAACTGAATAAACAATAAAACAATTTTTACACATACTTTAAATAACTTAAGAATGATTAATAAAATAAGTTAGGTTAAACTTAACAGTGTTGAGAAAAACATGTTCAGTCAATGAACTTAGTCCTAAACAGAAATAATTATCTAAAAATACATGGTAATTTATATGTTTACGATATATATACGACTGGACATGTGCTATAGATAGAACTAATTAATATGTCATGTCCAATCGTCGCACAACGGCCAACTGTCAAATTCAAATGAACCTCACCACGAAAAGTCGAAACGAGATATCCTCACAAACTATCCGAAAGGAACTATTCCATCTATCCCTCTATCGTTTGAAATAAAGAGAAGAAGTTCCAAAAGCACAGAGCACACAATCCAGGGATGTCACTGCACTGTTTCGTTGAAGTTTGAATTCGGAAAGTCGTGCGCGACTGCGCACGCGCGCCTTTAGAGTTAAACTGGGGACAGGCTTCGATCGAAGGCTGAGGCGTAGAGACGAGAGGCTTTGCGTAACCGATGCCGGTTCGGATCGATGTAGTCATTACGGATCGATTAAACATGGCCAAGACTCGGTTGGAAGCTGTGGTTGGGTTGGGCACTGAATCAAACTAAGAATGATTGTGTTCCAGGGTCGAACAGGTCAAATGGCAAGCATTTCACATACTACTGTTAGAGAATTCTGTTCTCATCCTTGTACGGGAAGAGAAGTGATGAATGCTTGGATATACTCAGAAAAGACTTCTCTCAGAATGAATACAAATATTTAAGTATAATTGGCAAATGGAATTCACGACAAGTCGGATAAATAGAACCGTTTCTATTTCGTGTCCGCACTAACTCCGTATAAACCCGCCATACACTCAATCAGAGAAAGGATTAACACACAGCAAGGAAATAGAACCGTTAAAAAACGTAGCTAAATCTGTGATAAATGGTGTTTTGCAGCAAATGTTTACGAGTCCAAGTATGGCCTACTTTTAAATTCTAATTATCATAGTCATAGCTAGGTGAAAATCTCATGGGTAATCTGTTACCCAACAAACAAAAGAAGCACAAAACAACGAGACACGAATGCATGCTGATTATCAGTGGATTGGATTGAAATGGTACAAATATTAAACAATAGATGATAACGGTTACAACGTTTATCAAGACACGTGAAGGACCTTGCAAATAGCATTGCAACTATACGTCACTAACGATAACATCGTTATTATTATCGCTCGTTAAAAAACAAATATCGATATAGATGAAACGTCTCTAGCAGCTACGAATAGCAGCTGACGTTATCATCCGCTCACAGCTGTAGAACTACCAGTGTTACCACCTGTGGACGAGTTATCAATACAAAGTAAACAGACAAACAAACCGTTCGCAACATTCCTCAACGAGGACACCGTATTGTTTAAGAGACACGGTTTAATTTCGCAATTATTCGCTTGTAATACGCAAGTTTGTGCTAAGAAATTTTGACCGTAGAAAGTGGTGG
Organism: Hofmannophila pseudospretella; assembly: GCA_947369225.1. Classification (NCBI taxonomy): domain Eukaryota; kingdom Metazoa; phylum Arthropoda; class Insecta; order Lepidoptera; family Oecophoridae; genus Hofmannophila; species Hofmannophila pseudospretella. Next base: position 13,863,480 of record OX376314.1, on the reverse strand, counting down.
TAGAGAAGAATATTAGGCCAATAAATGGAGGTCAAAGTGATTTGACTATTTGGAATGGAAGTTCCCGTACGAAGTGTTCTCTATACACACTAATATCCTCATTCATAAAAACAAACACATTCATACAACACGCACACACTGTTGCTTTCTTCGTCCGTGCAGTCACTGAGGGGCCAGCTGAAAATCAGCGCTGTGGCTTGCCTCAGCATTATGCTGAGCTGGTGTACCCTTTTTGGCACTGTACCACACCGGATGTTTTGTGCTGTATGTATTAATCTTGTATACTTCTGTATTGTGTTCTATATTCTGGTGTTTACAGAGCTAAATAAACGTTTTCTATTAGTGGCTGCCATTCTAAAATTAGTTCTTACCCACAGTAATCTGTGTACCCCAAATAAGCTCAACTCCAAGATACAATTTTAACGTTGTAGCTTTTAGTTTATACTTTCACACCCTGTTACTGGATTGGTATGAGCTTGAAAACCTTATGGACTATTAAGGGAAACTTTCTTCATAAACCAGATTTTTATGATTCGATCTCATGGTCTAAACACCATATAAAGTCGAGCATAAGCATTGTGGTCAGAACAACATTAAGCCCCTAAACGAGCAATAGAGAAAGCTGATACGCGCGATAAATGTTAACAATTATTCATTTACACAACATTGAGTGGAGAGAATGACAAATAAGGTTGTATGCTATTTGATGGTGGTGTAGCGACGCCTTTAGTTGCCTAAGATATCACTGTCGGTAGCTGTGAGGTCACTTTATTTAATTACCCTAATTTATGTAACAATGTCAAGCAAATCGGAATGTTGTTATCTTGATGTTGAGGACTCTACAAAGTCCGCAGATGTTATCATTGGCTTAATTTTAAACTATGTAACGTTCTCGTGAATCGTTGACGACCATCCGATCAGTAATCGTTAGAAACAGGACTAAGGGGACCTCAGCCTAACCTAAGTTAATAGTAGGTAAGTGACCATAAATAAATAATAATTTCATAAATTTGAAGCAGTTTTATCGGTTTATGAATAGCAGGAATAGATAGTTTTTGTAGCACAGAATGCGGGAGGTTCGGGTTCGAAACCATGCAATGTCACCATGACTTACGTACATTTACCGACTACTCTAACGGTGAAGGAAAACATTGTGAGAAAACCTGCATGTCTGAGGAAATTAAAAGATTCCGAAATCCACCAATCAGCACCACTGGGCCCGCTCGGTGGATCATACCCCCTTGTGCAAGGGGATGCCCTGTGCCCCAACAGTGGGGACATTAATAGGCTGATGATGTAGCACAGAACCTATAATGTATATATGTACCTATATTTGAACCTATATATGTAGTTGTATTTGGTTATATATGTTTTGTTTTTATAGTGGGTTTTTAAGCCTTTTTAATAAAAAAAATTGTCAATACTTGCGGTTGTTGGTCCTTGGTAAAACTTGTAGTACATGATTAGACTTACGGTATTTTTATTGTATCTTATTAATAACGACCGGTTTCGTTTACACATCTTCAGGTATTGATATGAAGACCTGAAGATGTGTAAACGAAACCGGTCGTAATTAATATAATGCAATAAAAATACAGTGAAACAGTATATTATTTAAGACTAATTTAAAAAAAGTTTTATAAATAAATAATAATTTATTGTGCACCAAAAAACAAAAACAAATCAATAGGCGTATGAGCCATAGTCCTCACACTAGGACACCATGTGTTGTGGGGACTAGGCTTAGGTTTAATACTGTAAAAACTAACTAACTAAACCATTTATTTAAAAACTTTCAAGTGAAGGTGTCTACGTAACAGCATCGCCATAGCAAAAAGATGCGCCGCCATATAAACAACACAAGTAATTCAATGATGCATCACTTAAAACTATTTGACAGACAGCACAATGGAAGATGTTATGCGGTACATCGCTGCTACTAATAAGAAGGAAAGCCGAAAGAAATGTTCCCACAGTCGTGACAAATTAAATGTTATCTCATTTTGGTTAATATGAGTGGAACAATGAAAGTGTGCTGTAATGTGACGTAAGGCGACGTAACTCTTGGGAACTGGGGTTCGGATGGGGATTAGGATGACACAGTTGATAAGATGATGGGTCCAGAACGGGTTACATATTAGTTACTAATAATTAGTAAATAGAAATTAACTTGCATGATGATCAAATGGATCATAATTTAAGGTCCTTTTTCAGCGACAAATTCAATAAAAGCTCTTTCAAATTTGGGAACTGATCATGGAAATTGGTAATTTTGGGAATTGAGATTTTGGTTACTTTAAGAACTGGTCCGAAATGAGGAGATCCGGCATAGAACAAAAGTTATCGACATTGCTCATAAGATTAGCAAGCTGAAGTGGGAGTGGGCCGGTCACATCTGTCGCAGAACCGACAACCACTGGGGGGGACGAGTCTGGAGTGGAGACCGCGTTTGGGCAAACGTAGTGTGGGACGGGCGTCCCTGCTAGATAGAGCGACGATCTGCGCAAGGTGGCTGGCAGCGACTGGATGAGAAGAGCCGAAGATCGAGCTCAATGGCGCGCCCTGGGAGAGCCTATGAGTCTAGCAGTGACTAGAGTAGGCTGCTGATAATGATGACGAACTGGTCATTTTGTCAAATCATAAGTTAATTGTGATCTTGAGAAATGGTAATTTTGGGAAAACGGACAATTGGTACTTATTGAAAATTAAAAAGGTAATTTAAAATCAAATCTATCCTTGAGCTGATTATTACATTAAATACCAAGTGAATAAGGAATGACTGTTCATATTATTTTAGATACGGAACATCAAAGAGGCGTGGAATGATCAGATGTAATTACATCTGATCATTCCACGCTATTCATTTCATTTTTTTCCATTTTTTGTTTAAAATAAAACAAGTAGGTAAGTGTACGGTGCGCAAGACAATAAACTTTCGTTTACACGGGAGGGGTATTACTTTATGTGATTCTAGGTAGGTAGATAGATACACTTTATTGTACACAAGTACAGGAAAAGTACAAATTACAGGATTTATTGTTAATAGATTCTACTTAAGAAAACCATCAGGTGTTACAACAGAAAACATTAAGTCTTAGGTTTAATAAGAATAAGTTTATTTGTGCGGTAAGATTACAAAGGATTCATAGTCCATACACCAGTAGGAACTTAAGCATATGTTATATTAAACTAAATAAAATTAGTGAGCATCCAGTTAGTTTACAATAAACGCTGACCTCCGAACTAGGAAGTTCCTGTATCTCTAAGGACAGATCTCTTCTGTGACCAGTGTAATTTAACATGCAACAGAACATGGGAAAATATAAAACTGTCAAAATTTGGAAGAAAGAAAAAATGAACAATAATAAAGGGTGGTAGGAATGCATTGCAATAATGTTAGACAAATCAAGACTCTACATTTTCAAGAAGCTAAACTTTCCTAACCAATCGTACAAAATTAAATATGAAATTTACATCTAAACGAGTTATCGACCACAACAACCGGAAAGTTGCAATAAATAATCAATTAGCCCAGCGTGTAGAGGCAGCCACGGCCATGTTATCTGGTCAGTGCCTGCGCTGCGCCTGGGCAACAAATGATAATGAAGTTACATTCCCTACGCATTGGAAAGCCAATGAAAGTGAACCTGAAAGCGGTCCCGATATCACTGAGGTCTAGGGCTAGGCTGGACAAAACGTGACAAATGGGTAAGGTAACATAGTAATTACTTACTATGCTACTAAACTAGCTACGTAAGTAGTATTTAATATCAGTAACAGAATTAAGACACTAAGTGGTGGCCAAGGTCGGGTAAAAGAGGAGTAGGTCGTCCAGCAGCTAGATGGGCGGATGACATCAGCAAAGTCGCATCGAAGATCTGGATGCAACTAGCAGAGGATCGTATAGGGTGGCACAAAAGAGAGGAGGCTTATACCCTGCAGTGGGACGACATGGGCTGATGATGATGAACAGAATTAAGTAGAGTGCATTGCCTCTGAAGAACAAATTATCCCGCGTTAACCTCGCTTGTGCGTGTTTACAGATAGGTCCTCTGATTTCAAAAAATTAAACGGCAACCAAATCACTAGGCGATATCGCTTCGTTCTGTTATATGGTTAGATACAGAATTCTTACCACGGTTGAGGTTGTTTTGAGCAGTTAGATACGGGTATCTAACTCTATTCAGTATTACATCGATAAACGAAAGTGGTGTCTTCCAAGCCCCTTCAATAAAAATGAAAAGTACATGAAGGTACCTACAGATATAAAACAAGAAGTGCCTTGTTCATCAGTCATCACTGTCACTCAATGTGGTGAAAGCAACTAATACCCGATTACAAGATTGTGTAAAAAGTAACAGTTGATATATCCAATTACAGTTTACTATATTTAATTTTAATCCACAATAATATGTATAATTATTGAATAATTGTGAGAAGTTGAGAACATCGTCTCACGATTATTTTTACTTCAAACCAATTTGGAAGTAATTTAAAATTAGCTGAATAATCCTGACGTGCCTACTTATTGCTTGGTGTAGATAGATGGTAAAACTTTTTTAACAAACTGGAAATAATAACATTGGCAATTACAATTAGGTTCCGGTCCGACATTTTGACAATGTCTGACCGGAACCGGAATGCAATTTAACACTTATACAATACTTTTATTGATAATTACACACACAAATACATACACTCACTCACTCTCTCACACACACACACGCGCGCGCATACACTCACCCTCAAACACCCTCTCACAACAGGTTTTTTAAAATAATAATAATATTTATATAATTTTTATATAAGTGTATCCCCCAGGCCATTAATTAGACTTGCTGTCTACTACGCTGCAAGACGGCCGATGAGGCCAGTGCAGGTACTACTACCTGACCGATATTTACTTATACATTGTAACTACACTATTGTTAAGTGATTATAATTTGAATATTGTTTGGGTTAATAAATATTTTTGTATTTTGTGTTTTTTATTTTTTTGTAATTTAAGATGAAAAACATTTTCAGAATATATATAAAAATAATGGGTGCTAAAAGCCTAAAATATATAGTTACTGCTAATTATGAAACCCTGTAAAACAAGAACGAACATGTGTTCTCTTATCTAGGTTTCTCAAGTATACAACTTATTGAACAATGCTGACGCGATTGAACCTCTGATATTGACGAGATCAATCAAATCAATCAACACAAATGCAATCAATCGGCGATGAACACCACTTTAATACCAAGCAAGGTCGTTAGCCAGTAATGCGGTCGAACCACTCGCCTAAATGTCATCGATCCAAATCCAGTTCATCGATTAAGGAAATTGCAGGTGCGAAATAGACAGTAAGTTGTAAGTAAAAGGTTTATTAGAGTTATTAGCTATAGTAAACATTCAGTTTCATCATAACTTGTAACTGGATATTGTGCTCTACGAAGATGCTTCGTAGAAGCTGAATTGAAGAGATAGTAAAGTTATTAATACATCAATCAAACCGTGATAAACGATAATTTATGAAAGAACAGTTTATTAATACGTGCTCGCTTTCTTTCTGTTTTTTTGGTCTTTTATCTCCTTTAGAGGATGTAGCACCGTAGAAATTTAAGTCATAAGGTCATAATCATAACATTTTGCTCCGCAAAAATGGAGTTATATTATGAATCAGCCGGTAACGGGAACACACGCGCCGTCCGGTGGTAGCTTGCTTTATTTTTTTGAGCCGTGCCGGGCACGCTGGCACCACATGGTACGGTGCTAGACTATAACTCCAATAACTTGTTTTAAAAATATACTATTGTTATACGATGGTTGACGCAGGCTCCTAGAATGTCTGATAGTTTAGATGACATATAGGTATATGTCGAAATTAGTTGAAGATAAACACTCGACATTATGTTTTAAAGATCTTATGAATGCAAAATAGTGTAAGAACGATTTGTGTCAAAAGGAAGAGAAGCTTGGCGCTAATAGGATAGCCGATGGATTAAGGTAATTGATAACGATATAATAGATAAGACTCTATACTAAGAGAAACAACAGACATTTGCAAATGATGCCATCCGGTTGTTCAGCAACAGGAAAATAGGATTCGTTCGTGACTTCATTGTATGCTCTGCCGGACGGATTCTGAATGCTGATAAGGTATGAGATAACTGCCTCGCAAAAACAGTTCGCAAATTGGATTTAAAAAAAAAAGAAATTTGAATAAGTATTAAACAGGTTTAAGGTGGCAAACATCGATTGCGCAATTATTATTTGCAGCTTTCACTGCAATTCAGCCACCCTTGAATAAACCTCGCCTCTTACCACTCGCTTGTCAAATTGTCGTTGAAAAGAATCGAAAGTGGTCGCTGGTAGTCTTACCACCCAGCCTTGAAAGTGGTAGTCGATACTGGAAAGGTGGTAATTAATACTAACTCTAGTTGGATCACGTACTCGCGTCAGTCGATGTGCTAGCTCTGACGCATGAGGAATCGCAAGTGAAGAACGGAATACAAGGTGGAATAACATAATAATAATGATTAGTACACATTGATATGAGGCCTGTGAGGATGTGTGGTCTAATCGAGATAGTAAAAGTAAAGTAAAATACAGTCTATTGCACAAATATAAAATAACAAACATGAAACAGTACACTCAGCATCTATTTCGATGATACTCATCTTCTGACCAAATATTTTGTTTGAACTCACAGTTTGTTCTCATACTCGTATGTTTGTGGAAACTGTTTTGTTTCCCTAAACAACGTGATGAGATGAAATCTCTTATCTGAAGTTTCCATACGCGTTATTACAACCAACACCACATGTTTTCTCGACATCTGAAATGTTTACGAAGTATTAAGTAAAGTAAAAAGTAAGTAAAAGAAAAGGAAATAGTGAAATACAATTTAGGCGGCCTTATCGCTAAGAGCGATCTCTTCCAGGCAACCTTCGGGCAGAGGAAATGATATCGAGAAAGAGGTAGTAGGTGTGCAAGGTTCCGCCGCCGTAAGCAAGGTTTACTGTTCAGGTTGCTAAATGGTTGGTCGGGGTGCTAAAAGTTTTCTAGTAGATATTTCCATTCATGTGGAGTACACATTTCTTTTTCGTCCAGACTCAAGCCAGTCAACCATTGGACATTTGGGAGGCGGTCATTTTGGGAAGTCCTCCTCGCGTCGTAATCCTCAATGCTGAGGGTCGTGATCACCTTTAGGTATCACCTTCTGGCGGATGACTTCCTCCATTTATTTCTGTCCTCGGCGGTATGGATAGCATCGCGAACTGTAGTCAAGGGTGGTGCGGATTTGGTCGGACCAGCGAATCGGACTACGCCCTCGAGGCCTGTTCCCATTTTGGGAAGTAGCTATTACGAATTCAGGTTTGTCCCACCCTGTATCCATGTATCAACATCGAACAGAAACGAGAATGTCCTTGCGAAGTCGTCGAAAGCTAATGTTTGGCTCCGTTTTGCAAGAACGCGCGTAACGGGCGATGTCCTGCGCATACCGTATAGGAATTTGTTTTATGTGTTTTCAAGAGAGGTATTAACTGTGTCAATGATGATCGGGGTTCTTTGAATAACTCGTTGCAGGTCATTTGACGTGTTTACGGAATCGTTGCATGTACGAGTATGTGATCAGTGTGTTTCTCAAATTTGAGTGGAAGAATGACCTTTAGTAGATGAAGGTAACGTATCTATATTTAATCAATTCAATTCAATATCTTTATTTATCGGGTAACATGATCCTTTCTGTTAGTAGTTTTACTTAAAAATTATGTTAGTGGTATACCTACATAATTTCGACAAAAATTACGAGTGTTTACATTTCGATCAGATGCTTAGTATTAATCTCTTAGATAGATAGATAGATTATTACAAATACACTCGATGTTCGACAGCAGTTGTTAAGCCATGTCAGAGGCCTACGGGCGGCCTGAACAACTCTGACAAATAGGTTGGCCACTAACCATACGATAAGCAAGCATAGAAATACCAGCTGCTAAAGACGTCTATTAGACGGAGTGTATTGTACACAAGAAATTTACATAGGAAAGGAAACATAGAATAAGTGTACAAAGGCCTTATAGCTCAGAGCGACCTCTTCCATGCAACCTAGGCGATTGAAGAATTATTAATAGGTTTCCGGCAGTATAGTGCAGAAAAGTGAAATATGAAAACTGTATTAGTTTATATACTTTTAATACATAAGTAAAGCTCGGTACGAACTAAATATTACTATGGCCTATAGTAATTAGTATTTGTACATTAGTAATTTAGTAGTTCTTACATTAATTGGGTACGTTTGTATTTCTTAGTTGTATAAGGAGAGGAGACGAGAGTCCGAGACGGACTGGTAAGATGTCATCGTCTAAACCCACGTTGGACGCCAATCTCCTGATGGTAAGATACGATGAGGTCGTCGGTGGAACACTACGGAACTAATAGTTCTAGAATTTAGATTTATTTGGTTGGTTCATAAACTGTAAAATCCAGTCCCGCGACCAAAAAAAGTAAAAAAAGCAAAAATCTGTAACCGCTACTTTTAGTCTAATAAATGCAGGTATAATTGATTAAACATGAACGGCGGAAAATTAAAGTTCCCAAATCGATACAGTTACCTGCCGTTAATTAATTACTTACTTAAAAAATAACGGTTGTTTGATCAACCACAAAAAAATTTTATAAACAAAAGGAAGCAATCAATTATAGTTTTGAAAAATGGCCATAGTAAATTGACTTTAAGGTAAATGGTAAGTACCTAATTTTGGAAATGGTCATTTTGATAAATGTTTTTTAGGGAAAATTGACATTGTGGGTGGATCTAGAGATAAAGAAAGACTGCACTGCAGCATCAAGTTATTTTGGTTCTAGAAAATACAATAAAGGTATGCACAACACCAAGGTGACAATGAAATGAACACGGTTCCAACAATGCGGTCTCTACACTATTCAAGATTAGTGTCACACTTACACTCATTTGTTAGACCATTTGAGTGACCGTGACTTCGCACTTTGGAGTTTTAGATACCACTTTCGGAAATGAGATCACAGTCGGTTTGCAATAATAAATATACAAAAGAAAAAAATTTAAAACAGTAAGTAACAAAGTCCTCCCTACATCTGAGAGAATGTTAAGCAGTCGGAACCGGTTGTTATCGACAGCAGTGGTTAAGCCATGTCAGAGGCCTACGGGCTGCCTGAACATCTCTGACTATAGGTTGGTCACTAACCATACTATAAAACAAACAAACAAGTAACAAATCAAAGAACGACCAAGCACTGTAATGTTACAAAAACAACGGGCAATAACACTACCATTATTAGATAAAAATCTTTCATAACACTTATGTTGGCACAACAGAGGAACTGAGAGTACTTTTGTACTATTTGCGATAAATAAGGCAGTGTCAACAAACCTTGAGGTGTTTGAACTTATAATGTTTTTCGCGATCACGTCCGCGGCTAACGCAAGCCTCTGATTCCATATACGTTTCGTATAAGAATTCTTGGGGGCCACGGAGTTATCAAACTTATTGTGCTTAAGACTTTAAATCGCAGAAAAAATGTGCAAGAATTTCGTTATCATACATATATATCGTTTTATACATGTTTTGCAAATTAGTAAATTGTTATTTATTTATCACTTCATCAGCAGCCCACTCTAGTCCACTGCTGGACATAGGCCTCTTCCAGGGCGCGCCATTGAGCCTGAACTTCGGCTCTTCTCATCAGGGGCAGCAGCAGGAGTTTAATGGGAGTCACCAATATCTAGATACCTTCAAATGCCAAACTCACCTGCACGTGGTGCATCCTGCCGATTAGCGAACGAGTTCCTGGCAACCGACTAGTGGCGGTATAACCACTCAAATTCTGGCTGGGTTGAAATACCAGTCATCAGCGCAAGCGACCCGGCTACTGCGATCGCCAATCGCAGGCCTAGCGCGGCGATTATGGCATTACCTCCTATGATCAATTCAACTAAGCTAAAATATTTGTGCTATGGTACGCCATGTTACAGTGCAAAGATAGATTCGAGCGTGGTGGATTCAGCCTTCGAGCCATTGTTCACTTCAAAAACTACAATTCACTACAATTTCAATGACCATTACAGATCTCTGAATGGAGAGATTTGAAAGGAGTTTGTTCTGAATATGCTTCAAAAGATAGTCATACATGCAATATCGTCTTAAACATAACAAATCAATACATGAACATGTGTAAACGAAACCGGTCGTAATTAATATAATGCAATAAAAACCCGTGAAACAGTATATTATTTAATTCTAATCATAACAAACCAAATAATTTAAATGACAAAGAGGCTTGGTCCTAAATCCAGCTCCAGCTCTGCACATACAATCATGTACACACATAGTGTACATGATTGTATTCATAATTATTGTAAGATATATATTTATTTCAAAAGATGTGCTGCAGAAAGTTTCTTGCGCCGCTTCTTTCCTGTCAGCTATAGCACCTTACGCGGTGGTAGAGTAATACATGACGTTGTAAAAATGTACTTTAAGGTACTTACTTACAATAAAAAAGTTTGATTTGATTCTTTCTTTCTACTTCGTAGTGTGTATAATGTTAAGTGTTTATAATGATAAGCCTGAGAAGCAAGTGAGGACAAGGGAAATAACAAAGAAACTACAGTTAGAATGTTATCAGGATAATTAATCACAATTATACCGAACCAACATACTTCCTCGTAGATCTAACATCACTTACACGTCTGTGGGATATATTTATCTACATTATTATAAAGATAACCCCCTTTCTAACTTTTACATAGATCTTCCGAATAATTAACCACGAACGTAAATACCGCCGTATGGATTGAATGCTGTTAACGCTCGCTGTTTAATGAAGCGTGTAAATATCTATCTGTAAAATATATTAAGAATATATCTATTTCCTAACATATACTTAAGGAATACTTAAGTATAATGGTAACTATAAACCAAGCTCGCTTACTATAAAACGTTCAACATTGGCAACATTTCAAAATACTGCTCGTTTGGTTAGCATTGTGCGGGATGTCTTGGTAAGTTGCGTATAAGTAATATAAGCGCCGGCGCAGAAGCCACTGGTCGTTAACCTCAGTCAAACTATACTTTATTCATGCAAACAACACTGTATAATAAACATAAAACTGTTGATACATCTTTACAAGTCTGTGGAGATATCAACGAATTCAGACAATGGCACTATTTTTAAATCAACTCAACTTGGAGAGACTATCTGACAGATAGTCTCTCCAAGTTGAGTTGATTTAAAAATAGTGCCATATCTGTGGTTCATTTGTGTTGTACCGTTGTATGATAGAAGACACATGAAGCCTATAGAACCCTGTCGCTGTCCCACGCATTTGTACAAAATGTGTTCATCCGAACTGCCTATTCGTCATTCAAATATTTGGTCCTGCTTCAGACTTGTGTATTTGCTAAAACCTATGATGATTTCATATATATGCAGCTGCTATAAAATGTACACTCCATCTTTCATGCAAGTAACATCTGCATAATGTATCGCCTATAGGTACAGTCGACAGCCTACCCAACTCTAACAATTATTGAAACTGAAAACAACCATGTTACACGAACATAAGATTGAGATTTAAGAAGACATGCGGTGGTAGCTAGTGATCGACTGTACGAACCGATACCGTGCAGACATCCGGCGGCGGCAGCGGCGCAAGCGCAGCAATTTCCCGCTCGATTGCAGCCGCTGATAGCTCTACGAGTTAGATTAGCTCTCTATGAATGCTCTTTGATGTTCTTCGTTAGTTAAAGTTACATGTTTTTCAGTGTTACTTTGATTTAATTGAAATCGTATCATACCACTCCACGGCTAGATATTTCCAAAGATATTCTTAAAATATGCTGTTTATTAGTATTTAAGTCAGTTTGTGTATTTATGGGGTATCAAACGCTAAATGAATTCTTGAATTAATTGACAGTCGACTACTGAAGACCCAGCTGCCCACGGACGTCACTGGTCCGCGAATTTACAACAAAATACCAGCTCCTATCCGAGATACTACAACGTACAACTGTTTCATTATTTAATTACAAAAATATTTGGTTCAAAAGGCCTATTACTCTGTCAATGAGTTACTTGACGAATGATGTTTTTTTTACTATTGCATTGTACTTACTTTAAGTAAGGAATTTTATAAATATTAATAGAGTAATATGTAATATAAAATATAATAATTATAATGATAACATGCTAATAGTTTAATATTTACTTCTAACTTATTTTATAAGTGTGAAATGTACCGTACCTATCTTTTTGACAATATATGATCATTACTGAAATAAATGAATATGAATAAACAATTATAAATGAGTTTTATTTAGTTTTAACACCAATGGTATATAAAATGTTGAGAACTCGTATTGTAAAATCTAGATCAACAGCATTTCTATTTTACCTCTATGCTATGACACTAAGCAGGCATTTAAAAGTTAAGTATTTACATAATGAAGGAAGGACCTCGCCTCAGACACAGACGAAAGTTTTCATCATCCAAGATTTACATATTTTTTCTGCAGTTGCATCGCACCAGTTTCACTTTACTTAGCTACCTAATTACCATCACCGTTAGCGATTAAGATAGTATCTTTTCTTAGGTCATCATGTCACCTCCGTACATTGCTCTGAGCAGTGTAGGCTTGTTCTAAGTCGTATTCCTCATTGCTGAGGGTAGTGATCATTCTAAGGAATGGCATAGAACGACTCTCTTGGCAGATTTAATAGGGTTGCCATTGCCTTCCCCATTTCACACATTGGTTATCTCGGTGTGCAGGTTTCCTCGCGAAGTTTTCATTCACCGTCAGAGCAGTCAGTAAATGTACGTAAGTCTTCGAAAAAAACCGAACAACTCATTGGTACTTGGCATTGCATGTTTTCGAACTCGGACCTCCCGCACGGGAGTCCGACGTCCTAGCCACGACGACGCCACCGACGCTCGTTATTAATCCGGTTCAAATTGTACAACATACGGGCTTGGTTAGGTAAACGCCCTTGGAATTACCGAGATACTTGCTCCTAAAGATAAACATGAACGTTTATGGTTGCCTCCAGCGGTTTACCAAATGCTGTAACCATGTTATTATTACTATCAATTTGTTAATCTTGATGGGCTATACGAGTTATAAATCTTCCATCGCATTTTTTATTTCTATTAAATTTAAATTGATATAAACACACAACCAACGCACACAGACCCACACACACACACACACACACACACACACACACGCACACACACTTTTATTAACCTTTATTATTGTTCTAATTTTTCTTTCTTCCAAATTTTGCACTTTTAGTTCTGTTACATGTTCATTTGCACTGGTCAAAGAAGAGATGTGTCCTCCGAGATACAGGAACTTCCTATCTCGGAGGTCAGCGCCTATAGTAGGATAACTGGTTGCTCACTAATTTTATTAAGTTTAATGCTTAAGTTCACTACTGTAAACTTACTACTCCACTGTAATCTTACCGCACAAATAAACTATTGTTATTCTTATTTGATTTTTTTAGGTACCTACCCACTTAGAAATGCAGACGCATTTGGTCATTGCATGGATCGCGCAAAGGTGACAAATTCAAACACTGGAAAAACTATGTCAAGACTACGAAATGACCCGAAAATAGAACTCAGAAAACATTATTGTCAATTTTATGTAAGTACCCTACTTGCTGGCTTTTGGGAAACGATCATTTTGAAAAGAGGTAATTTTGGGAAGTGGTAATTTTGAGAAGTGGATATTTTGGGAAGAGGTCATTTAGGGAAATGGCCATTTTGAGAAGTGGATATTTTGGGAAGAGGTCATTTAGGGAAATGGCCATTTTGAGAAGTGGATATTTTGGGAAGAGGTCATTTAGGGAAATGGCCATTTTGAGAAGTGGATATTTTGGGAAGAGGTCATTTAGGGAAATGGCCATTTTGAGAAGTGGATATTTTGGGAAGAGGTCATTTAGGGAAATGGCCATTTTGAGAAGTGGATATTTTGGGAAGAGGTCATTTAGGGAAATGGCCATTTTGAGAAGTGGATATTTTGGGAAGAGGTCATTTAGGGAAATGGCCATTTTGAGAAGTGGATATTTTGGGAAGAGGTCATTTAGGGAAATGGCCATTTTGAGAAGTGGATATTTTGGGAAGAGGTCATTTAGGGAAATGGCCATTTTGAGAAGTGGATATTTTGGGAAGAGGTCATTTAGGGAAATGGCCATTTTGAGAAGTGGATATTTTGGGAAGAGGTCATTTAGGGAAATGGCCATTTTGAGAAGTGGATATTTTGGGAAGAGGTCATTTAGGGAAATGGCCATTTTGAGAAGAGGTCATTTAGGGAAATGGCCATTTTGAGAAGTGGATATTTTGGGAAGAGGTCATTTAGTGAAATGGCCATTTTGAGAATGAACATTTTGGGAAGAGGTCATTTAGGGAAATGGCCATTTTGAGAAGTGGATATTTTGGGAAATGGCCATTTTGAGAATGAACATTTTGGGAAGAGGTCATTTAGGGAAATGGCCATTTTGAGAAGTGGATATTTTGGGAAATGGCCATTTTGAGAATGAACATTTTGGGAAGAGGTCATTTAGGGAAATGGCCATTTTGAGAAGTGGATATTTTGGGAAATGGCCATTTTGAGAATGAACATTTTGGGAAGAGGTCATTTAGGGAAATGGCCATTTTGAGAAGTGGATATTTTGGGAAGAGGTCATTTAGGGAAATGGCCATTTTGAGAATGAACATTTTGGGCAAGCGAACGTTCTGGACCTAAAGTATCTTTGGAATGTAATCTCTTTAAAATTCTATAACTTTTTGTTTACTGTATGTATACTTATTAAATCTCTTATTGCAATAAAAAAAACTTGAACATTTTTAAAAAATACCGCACAAGTTACTTTTCCACGTGAACGGAACTTCCGAGATTGTAACATAAACATGCCTACTTATAGTAGCAAATTACCGTATATGTAATTATGCAATTACCATATCTAATTAATACAAAGTATCAAAGTTATGCAAATAAAGTAACATAATGTTGTAATAATTTCACAGCAGGACACTCGCGGATATTAACATTGATAAATGTGAAAACAAACAATGAACTTTTGTTAGGTACTGTTTCTCTATAGCGAATTATTTTCATGTTATTTTCGCCTTGCAGAATGACATATTCTTTTCAGTGCGTTAGGCTCGATTTACATTTAGAAGCGAGTTTTCGTAACGTAATTGTACATAGCATAATGAACTTTATGTCAATTGTGTAACATACAAACTAAATACGAGCCAAAAAAGGGGTCGCGCGTCTTCCGGGGAATCCTCGCGCATTCTCGAGAATTCCTCTAGCGGTAAAGCGTATTTAGTTTGTATGTTACACAATTGACATAAAGTTCATTATGCTATGTACAATTACGTTGCGAAAATTCGCTGCCATTCCATTCCGCGGCAATGTAAATTGAGCCTTACAGTAGATAAATAAAATAACTGTTTGAATGCACCAGAATGTCAATTTCCAAAAATGATCAGGAGATCGATTCCACTAAATACAACGTAACTAAATAGAATCTAAACTGCATTGTTATGACGTGTTTCGTATGCTACTACCAACTAATGATCCAATTTCAGTTAAGTTCCGATCTAGTCAATGATCGATCGAACAGAAACGTATCTGTGCATTATAATAAAACGATTAGTTTATACTGAATCGCAGATCAACGATAACAAAACGCTTCAACTGTCAAATATAACGATCGAACATAAGTTCCGCCCAATGTACTTTTACCCGATCGATAGTAAATCGAAAGGTGAGTCAGCAGAGATATGCGTCAGCAGAATGCGATTTGGTGTCCAAATATAATTGCAACAAAAACTAAATTGAAATTGGATAGAAATAGAAGTACAAACGTTGTAATTTAGGCGAATTGGGCCCCTGTAACTGATAAATGATAATATAAAATTTTAAAAAGCCCAAGAGTATGTTAACATGCTCATAATAATAGGGTAACTTTGCCGTTTCTATAATTATGACAGAAAACCCAAAAGATTGAGTTAAATAGCAGTAGAAGATTTTGCTTATAAGGTTCCTTAAGTCACAGGATTTTGGGCGATTCTTTTTCTGTCACATGATTCAGTAGCTAATAATATGTTGACCCATGTTATCTAGGTATAGAATATTAAAACAGTTATTACAACTAAGACATTCTTGTGAAAAAAAAAGCGATCGAAGCGAAACATACCAACAAGCGTTCACAATCACATGCCAATTAATAGAACAGTACTAAATAAATGTAAGGTTTCTGAGGAAGTAGGAAGGAAGATGGGTCATACATATGAGACCTTCGTAGCCGAGGAACGGAAGGAGCGAGATAACAGATCTGATTGCGTAATCAGTAGATTTATAGGCCAAGGACCTTAGATTTCGTTCCTACGTGGTAATTATGGCAATTACTAGAATTTGTGGAGCAAACTAGTCTGTTTAGCAAAGTTTCATCAGCTTCAGATAACGTCAATTTAGAAGTAATTAGGTTTGGTGGTGATTACTACCGATACCGATAATGTAAACTTGGTGTACTGGGTACTATATAGTACTTAGAACTTCCTTTAATTACTTAACTGTAAAGATTTTTTAAATTTCTACAAAGAACTGTCAAGTGGAGATGGGCTCCACATTTGGCTAGGCGGAATGACGGCCTTTTTTTATCTTAGTTACGCTTAGACACGTCAAGGAACTATTATTTTCCGTTATATTATAACATTTAAATTATTACTTACACACTATCCTATATGGGTATCCTAGTGTGGGAGCCAGGAAAATCTGAAAAAATGTAAAAGATGCTGTCTGCATGAATACATTTTTTAAATTTATTTTTTACACTACTAGCTGCTGTAAAAGGGCATGACCAAAGAAGCGACGGTGTGGCGTTATATTAGGACGATGGTCAAGTCACGTTGGTCGGACGATATCGCAAAAACGGAAAATAAACTGTGGGTGAGACCAGCACAGGGACCGTATGGAGTGGCGCTTGAAGGAAGAGGCATTGGGCAGAAATCAGATGGAAAAAAAGAAGAAGGAACTATGCTGAACACTTTCCTTGGTAGAAAATAGCCATAAAAAGAGAATATTTTTGCCTCGTGTTATATAATATTAACGCTGGTACAGTCGCGATGCCTTCGCGACGCTGCTTAAATCGTCTGCAATAGACGTAACAGGCCTATGATGATGATGTACAGTCGCCAATGACATTGAGGGTTTGACCTTCAGCGTCTAGAAGTTTACGGCTTTGGACTCTTGCTGAAGACAAACTTCGCAAAATCCTGCGGATATAATCTCCATAAAGAAGCTTCTATTTCTACTTGTTCTGTTTGTTTGTCAGTGACAAAATCAAAATACAATGGAACCTTGTCATATCAACAGTGTTTAGTATCGTATTAAACTGTGTTACTGTGCAGTGTAATTTACATATGTATTTTTTAATATCTATCATGCACTAAAGTTTATAGTAGGGTTTGTAGCCTAAGAAACTGTTTTTAAATTATGTTACTTACACTTACGATAATAATGTACACTAAGTAGTGAGTCAGTATTGTTTCTTAGATAAATAAAGATCAAAAAAGAACAAGAAAAGTAAAAAAAAAGATAAAGTGTTTCTATCTATCTAAAGTTCTTTTAAAACAAACAAACAGTATCGTAAGGTACCATCGTTGTCGTTGAAAAACACGCGATAATTGTAAAGTTGTATTAATCTGTTGCTCTGAGGAGCTTTTTAGCTGAACTACAATAATTGAACAAAGATTGTTCAAACATAGACATTGATAGAGCTTTGTAGTACGTAAGTACGAAATATGAACTTATAGGATCAAGCCGTACGTCGCTACAGCTTGACAAAAAAGCTCAATTGGCGACTGTAGGCCCCTTAAGCCTGTTTATTACAATACCTAAATTGTATTCGGTGAAAATTCCTCAGATATAGAAGCTGTAGACTCTCTACAGCTTGGATATAGGCCAAGGCGACACATATGTCATTCTCCACATAATGCCTTGCTTCATCAAAATTCTGATGGCCTGATTGAATTTATGTGCAAATCATGCCTAGATTTTACCGCTGTTGTCGCATGTAGTTTCTAAGCCAAGGTTTTTTGGCTTTATCGAACATTTTCAGTTATAATTTCTATTCTTGAGTAAACGTGTCGGATAATGCGACTAACCCGAGTAACTTTCCTCCATGGTCCTTATGGATAACAACAACCATTCAATATGAAGTCTATCTTCAACCTATCAGCAAAAATATTGTAGAAACGATCCAATCCAATTAAGTGTTCGTAGTAGGGGGCACCAATTGTAGGAACGCGCTATGATGAGGACATGAATGACGTAATGTCAGTTGAATGAAAGGGAAAAGGGAAGATCTTCCACCAGGCGGGGTGTTGTGCCTGGTGACCAGATGTCCTGGTCCAACTATGAATGTTTGGAACTCGTATATATACGAAGTCCCAGGAAAATTTCGATAGCGCGTTCTACGTAGTGGCGCGCGTGTCGTGCGTCGCCACAATATCTTTGCTCGACGTTGATGTTTCCTGACCCTTCAGCCTCATCATCACTTAGATGAGATTGATGTCAAAAATGGACTTAGCCTTGAATCTTTTTATAATATTACAGTTATTTACCGAGGCCACAACAGGATCTTTCTGCACGCTTCAGCCAACACGTGCTTATTGTCTGTGAAGCTTCACTTTGAGGGCGTTGTCTTGCCGGGTAATGATCCACCAGCAAGTAATGTAAAGTTGGGGCTGTAAAAAGCGCCGAAACAATTACCTACATTGTGTGTTTAATAGCGTTGGATCAGCTACTCATTGGAAACTTGGCAATGTTGTGATGCTCGGGAAGGTTTAGAGTCTGGTGAGTGTAGCATCGGCTTTTTATAAGGTTGTAATGTATGAAGGAAGATTCTTTCTTACTTTTTATGAAAAGGAAGACCTACCTGGGTAACTAAACTGTCAACAAAGAAAATCACTATTCCTCATATTATTATAAAGTCCAGAGTTAGACCAATGACAGCCTAACTTAATTAAGGAGCCAGTGGCATTATAATGTAATGTCTCTTGCCTGACATTGTAAATAAAATGTAAAATGCTAATATCCAACAGACAGAAACATTATCAACTTAGGCATAATGCTTATCAATAAATGAGCACGGATGCAGCAGTGAGGCCTGGGATGGAACTATATTTCGATTCTACATAGTATTAACAACAAAGGAAGAGAGAAACTGGATTTAGAGAGCATTAGGAAATATTTATTACTTACTAATTGCTGGTGCTGTTTTAAATATAAAATACGCGATAATACAGAAGGAACTAAAACACTTTTATGGATAATGGATTTCACGTGAGAAAAATTAAAAATTCCGACAGACATAAATCGAATGCATACTGAATGTGCTGTATGTGAACGTAAATACCTGCATTTAATTAATTCTGCCCTTATTCGGTATAGATTATGTTGTGGAGAATGTATGATTATAAAATCTATTTATTTTGTTAAAATATCGGAAATACTCGTAAAAGTATTGTAGTTATATTTAAAATCTAAATATTTTGAGAAGTGGTCATTTTGGAAAACGGTCATTTTGAGAAGTGGTTAATCTGGGAACTGTCAGTTGGGTGAGTTCCTGAAAACGACTCTACCATGTCAAACTACGTGCGATTCATCATGAATATATCACACCACGCGAGTGGGACATCGGGTAACATTAACATTCTTTCTTTACCTAGGTTAAGGGTTTAACGTTTTACGGATCTAACAAAAGCAAAAGCACAGATAAAAGAAAAGATATTAGGATAATACCACAATAATAATACTATAAGAACGGTGGAAAACGTGGACCAATATCCTTTGTAGCTTGAAATAAAAAGATTTGTACTCTACTAAAATTTCGAAAAAATTAATCACTACTTTCTTTACAAATTACCTACATCGACGATTACAAACAAACTACACACTATTTGTCGTACATAACGATAATCCATATCGGATATTTCACATCTGATCGCGCAGTAGGAATGCGATAATCGTCCAGTAATTTCCTTTACACGAGGGAGAGAAATAATTGCGTAGATTTCCGCTCAGAAACAAAGCGGTTTCATCTCGTTTTCAACGGTTTTTATCCGGTGCGACTATCAAAGAAACAATTCATGAAATCCATAGATTATGTGAGTGAAACATGGTGAAACTTAACTGTGGCAAGATGTTTTCTTGAAAGTTAGCCAGTAAAAATAGGATACCTACCTAAATGTTACACCACACTATAGGCTTCATTATTGCGCATCGGCGGCTTGGTTTCTAAGACTTACATCCCATACGCATCCCATCGATTATTCCCATGCCTGTACCAAAGAGATTTTTCGAAGACTTATGTACATTTATATACGGAATAAAGATCGTGGGCGAATAAATACAAGTGCCTTGGTAAGTTTCGAAGTCATGTAAAATCCACACTGGAACCGCATACCTTGTCGGTATCCACTTGCGCGATAGGAGGAATATGACGACGGTCTAATAAATATATTTTCTTTGTGCTAAGGCGCAGTCTGTTTTAATAAAAAATGTTCCTTCATTTTTCCGAGCTTCTGTTCTACAATTTCGCATGTGAGCGACACGAACTAGATTCAAACTAGGTTGTAACATCAGTTAGTTCAGTGACAGGGCCCAGTTGAGTGACCGTCGCAAATCTGCATCTCGGCAGGAATGCGCCGTGACGGTGACCGCGCATAATGGCAGGCGGGGCGGTGGTACGAATGGTACGTACGCTGCGAAAAGACTACATAAACAAATCTATTCTGTACTTCTTCCTAGTCATGTAGACCTAATCTAGATATACTTATCGCAATGTCAGAATGAAAGACTAACTGGCATCGATTATGGGTTGTCGCTCGCCAAACCCTCATTCTTACCACACTGTAGAAGGTATATGAGTGAGCGTGACAGTTGTTAGATTTAGCCCCTGGTCACTCTGGCATCGAAATGTTGAGCTATTCTATATAAGGACATTTTATAAGGTCTATTTATAGTGCATACGACGCAAATAACAGACAGGCAATAGAAACGTATCCGGCTCGAGGGGCCAAATGTGTAAACTTAAAACCACGTGTCAAATGCAACTTTAGTAGACAATAAGTATGTAAATAGACTAGATCTACCTTTTAATTACATAACTAAATCAGGCAGAGACAAGGTGAAATAAACCCCGCAGAATACTATTGTATTGTAATCAGCTCTTACGCAGCTCTTGTCACAGCCGAATTTTTAATCGTGATGCAAATTGCATCAAACAAACAGCGAGCAAGGTCGCGGGGCGGACGTTACACAACAGTCAATCGCAAGGGAGAAGGCTGCTTTCCTTGCCTCGCCTTGATAGCCACCGCATGACTTCACAAAAGCACCTGCATTGTCGTTGAAACCCAGAAATAATTAGAAAGGGTGTGGAGTTATTGTAATACAAACGTTGTAATGAAAACAACAGAGTGCGGTGGAAGAATGTTGTCTCAGCCCTATGCACCACTAGGTGTTCTAGGACCTGAAGAAGAAGAAGATTGTAATACAAGTGTGTAAAATGAGCAATTGCCTTTTCGAAGGTGTATCTGGCGATTATTATTAAAAAATAACTAATTAAAAAAGTTTAAAAAATGCAATTTTATTTAATATACTTACAAAGAAACAACTTTGTCTGGTTTTGGGCCACATATGTGATTTTTGGTAGTACCTATTAAATTATTGATAAATTATAAAAATAAAAGCTGAATAGGTTTATGTACTTTTTTGACAAGTGTTAGCTTGTTATTCAGTTATTTAGCAAGTTCCATTACTACATTATAAAATAAACATTAATTAGTTAGCCATGAGGTTAACAAATCAACAACGACATAATAAAACTCATTCTGCGATTCTCAATTTACAGAATAAGTATATAATTTATAGAGCAGGTTGTGAGTCATAGTCATAAGGTAATTTCCTCTCAGATACAGAGAAATGCCAAACAAACCAAGAGTAAAGTTGCAGAACCTCTTTGCAGGCGCATGTTGCTACTTCACATCCCGTTTGCTAGTGATGAGTCAGCCTGCAAAGCCTAGTTATCTATAGGTGCATCTTGTAAAGGAAAACATAAACAATTTAAAATTATGTAGTTGATTTAAGGCCCATTGCGGGATCTCGGTATAGGCAGGATCAAATTTTTTCAATGGTGCGGGATCTCGTCATTGAGAATTGATGATGTGCACATTGACAGCCATTAGGGAAACATCTAAATAAATTATCAACTCAGACCAGAAAGATAGATGGGCACTCGGCAACTGGTTTACCTTCATAGCAACTAACCCGCTGCTATATGAGTTACATAATTTTATTAATTCTATTATCTTTCAATGTTTAAATGTTTTTGTTTGTTTTGTTCTTTTTATGTTTTGTTTTGTTTGTTTTTATCTTTCTTTTAATGTTTAAAGGCAGATATTTTTTTTTACGAACATGCACCCAGATTGCCATATTTCACAAGTTATAAGATATTTTCATATCAAAAAAATATAGCCACAGATATAAATTAACCAAATTTTCTTCTCAGTGCCTTTTGTAACGACACCCTAACCGCATGGACCCCAGGACATTGGCTTTTAATAGGCTTGGCTTGGCTTTTAGCTGTGTTTCCTCACTGGATGCAAAGCTTAATTAAGCCTTTGCAGGAAGTACGCGCCAGCAGAAGTCACCTGAGGCCACGACCAGCCAGGTGGATAAGAATAAGATTATTGTTTTTTTAAGGCAAAGGGACCTGAGCCCATACAGCCATGTCTAATGTAAACAACTCATTCAAGTCTTCATTAAAATGCTGGTGTGACACATTTCAATGCTACCTGGGAGAATCTTCTACGCTTCTGCACCATTCGAACCAAAGAAGGTGTCCCAGATGCACTTCAAAATCCAGTCAAGTACGGATCGGGCTGCAGCGTTTATTTGACTTAACTTCACTGTCCCACACATTATTCACACCTTGTCGAAGTTCTTTGAGCAAGAAACACCATTCTTACTAGAAAAGCACTACTCTGTAAAACAATTTGCAAGACAAAACAGAAATCGCAGATTGCGTTTGCAAGTGGATTAACCTAATAACTCTAGAAATAAAGTACTCTAATAAATATAATGTGTATATTTTTAACAGATATCGATTGAAGAGGGTAAAACAAGGGAGTAACGAAATTCAAACTTGACAGTGTATAGTGGCCTATCAAATAGATATAAAGAAGTATGAAACCAAATAGTTCCAACAAAAACGAAACAAAGCTGATGTGGATGCCAGAAAAACTTGGGAGAAACTCCAGATAAGAATAAGTTTATAGCTAAAAAAAAAGTGTGATCCCAGCGATTCCAGGGATCTTTCGAGGGCGAAATAAACTAAGGGGAACGAGATAATGTCCAGGGCAGGCAATAAATACCAATGAAAAACCAGCTCACCAGTGTCTCAGCCCAAGATCACCCGTCGGCGCCAACAATGTTCAAAAATCTGGCAGTTTTTTATATCACCGAAGCACCAGCACTGTATCAGCACTGCGAGGAGTCTATGGAGGTGATAGTTCATACGCGATGACGAAATTCGGTGACACGCGCGCAAAACGACGCTGTCTCAAGGGCTGTATTTCCGAGACTAAACTAAACTAAACTAAAACTATAAAAATCTATAAACCTAAACCTAACTAATTAGCTATACTAAACTAAAACACAATTCAAAAGAAAAATAAAACAACTTACCGTATTCATATTAACTTTTCACTTCACTATGATCACAATTTCAATTGATGGTAAAGTAGGTAGGTAGGTATTACATTTCGGTTATATTTGAATCTCCCTGAAAACTTTGAGATTCGAGTTTATCAACACAACAAAGTTCACAAAAAGTTGAATAAATCACAAGACACAAGAAAAGTAATACAATAACACAAACGATACGATACGATACAGAGACGAAATGTCAAACATAAAAATTCGGAACATACAATACCTACTTACAAACAAAACGATATTCAAACAAGTTCTTTGGAAAAAAATTAGAACTTAGATGAAACAAAATTATTAAAATTGCAGTTTAATGTAATCATTAAAAATAATAATTTGTATTTCAATTTCCAGTTTTATCAATAGTTCTACAGGTTTCATCTCTGCCATGTAAAGTGTTGTTTCTGAACGTACATAGGCTGTTCGTTTTATAGCGTTAAGTCGCACAATAATTGTGACTTAAAAATATATGTAATTATATCAGTAAAATAATTACGGGAAAAAATTGTAATCTGTAGAACCGTAAAGTTCTGAAAGCAATCTGTAAATGTAAGATGGAGAGCTGCTGCCGATGTTAGTGATAAACAGAGTTATGTGATCCGATGGAACGAAGTCGTACAACGGAGCATAGACATGGGCTGTTCCACTTTCCAGTTTTTCATAAGGTAGTGCTTGTTGGGGAAGCACGAACGCATTGAAGTGTTGCTGATCGCAGGCATATATTGGACACAATTTGTATAATGGCGCCAGAGCTATCACTGGCACATTGTAATGTTTTGCGGCCGTGGTGACGGTATGCAGGCCAGCACAGCCCAACACAGCTCCATCAGCCAGGACGGCTCGGACTCCGATAACCACCTTGTTAACGCGAGACATGATGCCGAAGACGAAAGTATTACTGATCACAGTAACAGAAACCCCAACAGCGCTGAGGCGACGCGCCATGGCGTGGCTTTCCTTAGGTGTTGGCCCCTCTGCTGAGATGAGTTTGTACTTTGTTTCAATACACGTCATCAGGAAGCGCTCGACTAGGCTGCTTGCTCCATAAGTTAAAATATGCTCGCTTGAGTAAATATGTTCTGGGGCTGCTGAATAAATGGAGATAGTGCTCGATTCTAATTCTGCATACAGTTCAGCGATATAGTCCCTGATTGATTCCACCGGGTTGTGTTCAGTTAGGTCGATCGCTTTGCGGTGTAATGGCGGTTCCGCCAATACTAACCTTTGTAGGCTGTATCCAACACCATCATGATTAATGTCTGCATTGTTTTCATCACGAATCGCCCGAAGTACTCTTCGAACCATGTTGGTAACTACTAACTCCTGGGGTAGAGCTCTGAATAAACACAGCCCCACTTCATAAATTATGCCACTTAATTCAAAAGCCGATGTACACTTTGTATCACTGATTATCAGCCCCAGAAGTGATGTAGTCGCGACTGCTATATTGTACGAATTGCTTATTTTCCCGTTCTTCATGTTTGAGACGAATTTCGCAATAAAATCCAAACATTTTTCGTTTAGTTTTTTCTCGATACTTTCCATTTCTATTAAACTTTCTTAGATTCACGTTTCAATTTCACGATAAAATTTAGGTGAATTAATTACCCGACTTCTTTACACTGGATGATGCAATAATGACTGAATTTTATCCCACCTTACAAAAGTTGTTTTTATCCTTCCTTGCAAAAAATCGTGACATTATTATTTATGACATTGTAGGTAGTAGATGAAACGAACAGACCCTTTTTTGTCAGTGAGTGCGGTTGCTTAGCAACGCAAGGAAACAAACAAGCGAGATTAAGTATTTTGTTCAGTGCTGCCAATTTAGCATTTTTATGGCTAAATTTGGCATGTTTTCAAGTTATTTAGCGTGAAAAATTCAGTTTAGTATATAGCATATTTTTTAAGCATAATCTATCACGACGAATTACTATTAATAATTATTAATATTAAGTTTAAAGGAGGAGGGGAGGCCTTTGCACAGCAGTGGGACAGTCTATAGACTATTAAAAAAAGATTAAGTTGCTTAATTATATATTAATCAATTAATTAATCAATATTATATATTAAATTATTTAATTTTATATTTTCTGCTCTTTTCATCGCATGATACTAGGTAAACGAAGGTATGAAAAAAAGCTTGGTTTTTCTGGTAGAGCTGTATTTTGGTGTTAGAAAATGGTATAGGTAGGGTTTTTTTGGTAAAGATGTTTTAGGGGTATAGAATTATTCTAATAAAGTTTTTTTGGTTGGTTCACGACGAGATAGGCTTTCATATAGAGGTGTTGAAAGGTAATGATGTTCTTGGTATAGTTTATTTTGGGTAGGGATTGCTTTGGTAGTTATGTTAATGTGCCCTTTAATCGTGTTGGCATTATTTTTCAGCATTTTCCGTAAACTAAGCGTATTTTTGGTATTTTCGAAACGTAGATTTGGCATAAAATATTTTTCACTGTTGGCAGCACTGAGTTTGTTGATTTGAATTTTATTTTCAACTAAAAAGCCTGAAAATGGTAAGCATAACTCGCTGGTTGGACGTGGAAGTCGGGACGGACGATATCGACCTGAACACGGTGCCGTCGAACCTGGCGCTGGTCGATCTTCACAACGACAATGAGTTCAAACTTGTTGTCGGTGACTTGGGGCGAGGAGAAGAAAGCCCGAAACTGAAGGTAAGTAAACGTGCCATTTCTTGTAATTATTGGTTATGACTCCTAACTTTTACTTTATTCAGAGAGCCATAACCAGTTGAATTATTAATGCACATTGTCCATCTTCCATTACCCCGTTAACAGCTGAAAATTTATCAAACTTAAATTTGACACAAGCAATGAAAGATGTACAGCTGCCAACGTGAATAATTTCAACTGGTTTTGGAACACACTCTTATTATTCATTTTAATTATTTCTAAAATGAATTTCCTACAAGGTAGCATAGGAAAATCTTGTTGTAGGTACTGTTACCAACGCATCACGGAAACCTTTGGAACTCTGACGCTTTCACTTATTTAACAAATTCATAAGAATATCCAGGTTTCCAGATTTTAGCGTGATGTATTTTCCACTGTATACCCTGACCACGAATATAAGTACCTTGTGAAGAGGGCGCCATTGATACTTTTATAGTCTGTGTTATGGAGTTTGCTGTGAAAAAAATTGTTCCATTTAATTTCGCAATATGACGAGGGTTTTTGTATTCCTCACTTATAATCAGGAGTAATATCAATATTCTCAGATCTTCAGAGGCGCCATGCAACTATCCGACCTGGTGCTCCCAGACCTACCATTAGGAGTAGTCTCGATGAACACGAGTGAGTCGTCACCGCGAGCCTTGCCTGTGTTGGCAGTGGCATTCGGCCCCTGTGTGTACATCTACCGGAATATGAAGCTGTTTTACAAGTATTACTTGCCTGCTTTCGAACTTAGTACTTGTGAAGCTGAGGTGTGGAAACAGGTATGTGACATAAATAGACTGATAATCTATGAAATGTGTGAGAATTACGTCTATTTTCTGTAAATACTCTAAGTAACCTGTAATGGAATGTATACTGTCTTATTTCCAAAATTGTACCTACTGTATGGTTATGGTATGCTGGTAATATGTAAGGTCTTTGTATACCGCCGTTAGTTCAACCGCCGACGATACTCGGTGATGTGCTCGAATTTACGCACGCCGAAAATGTAGCGGATGCAAACATTCTGAAGGCGTTCGTCTTTGCCTACAGTAATGATCTGTATAGTTATTATTATTATTATGTGTCAAACAATTCTATATTTATTTTTTCCAGCTAACAGATCCTACCAACCACACTACGTCAGCCATCACAGCTCTCACAGACAGCCTCCGAGCGATCCCCCTCGAGATCCTCAGCTCACAATCCCGGAGCCTTCTCACCATGAGTTCAAACCAACAGCTGGAGTACCTGGAACAAGCTCCAGAGACACCAGCGCGGAAGACTCCAGAAGTAGCGTGCATAGCTACGTTGAAAATGCATTCGGTGGAACGGTATTCGATCAGTTGTCTGGTGGTCGGTTCGGAGGATGGTGAAGTGATTGTCTTGGATCCTCAGGTTTTTACGCCAATGTCTCAGGTGAGAAAAACTTCAGGGTCATAAATTAATATTATTTTAGTGCTGCACTTTATCTTGATGCAACTTAGGAATAAAAATGTATAAAGTGAGATTCACTTAAAAATTTGACAAAGAAGTTGGCATATGTTAATAAACATAGATGGAGTTGCTACTGTGATGCTGGTGATAGCAATGTGATGTGGTGATTATTATAATATATAATGCGAAGAGGTCTGTGTTTCAACAGTGAGGACATAAGTACCCTTATTGTATATGGTGATGATTTTTAACTAACATATTATATACACATGTATACGAGGAGCTGTCCATTAATTTTTAGTCAAATAGATAATAAAAGAAATATTACAAATGTTTATTTACAACTTTTCAAACTATTCCCCTGCGGCATCAATGCACTTATGTCTTGCTTGAGTGACTGCGTTGATGGTCACCCCGGTGTAAGGTCATCTTTTAGGTTGCTTAAACTCACGGAACCAATAGGTGATGGTGGCAAGTGATGGAGCCAATTCCCCAAAAGCACAGATAAAATTTTCATGTGATTCCTTATATGGTAACCCTCGTTTAAAATAATAATAGATCATAGCACGAAATGCTTCTCGCGTTACCTTCATCGTAGCGACTGAAAAGTGACAGACATGTTTTTTTAACAATTAATTAAAAAATAACTAAAGTTTGCCAGCTAGTGATATTTGGCCAAGGAGTTTGTAATAAAATTTGCCTCCAAGGGATAATATAACTAAAACAATGAGGTTGATCAGCAACTAACAATTTTTGGACCGCCCTTGTACTTTAAACTTTTGTAATAGTATTTTTTTATATAAAACAGGCAAAACTATGTGCAGCCAAGAAAACGCCATACCAAATGGTGGCAACTGGCCTCTATAATGTGGACTACAGAATTACTGTAGCTACAAGGTACAACAAACTTTCTGTAATATCTACAATGAAACGGCACTCCATTGAGTTTTTCCTACACTGCACATAGTTGTATTGTTTGCTTGAGGGTCTAAGCATGACCTGGAGAGGGCATGACCTCCACCACTATGATGGTAAAATAAAAAATTATAAATTTGGAATAAAATTATAAGTTTGATGCGATTTTTATATGCATATCAGCATACCGGGTGAGTTAGGAGCTTGTACCATAAATCGTGCACCTGGGTTTTTTAGAGATGCAGTCGTTTCCAGTGAGTTTGTAGTGGCTGTCTGGAGTACTACTAGCTTTTGAGCTGTTGTCACGCTGCTTATGCACTTTTATATTTATTAATTGTCGACCCGGGATATTTTGATCAGCTCATCAGATGAGTTGTTAAACAACACCAAGTAATAGCAATTCAGAAATGGATTCTTAAATATGATCAGCCTGTCATATTATGTTCCAGAGAGAAATCAGTGTGTCTACTGAAGAGGGACTGGCCGGAAGGTCGCATACTGTTCAGCACCGACGAGCATATCATAGCCGTCGATGTGATGCCGACTGACAGCAGCGTGATGGTCATATGTGCCGATAATACCCTGGCGTGCTATAGCAAAAAGGTAACGTTAAACAATATAGAGCGTCGGTGGCACAGTGGCTAGGACACCGGACTCACATGCTGGAGGTCCGGTTTCGAAACCGTGCAGTGCCGTGTACCAATGAGTTTTCCGTATTTTTCGAAGACTTACGTACATTTTCCGACTGCTCTAACGGTGAAGGAAAGCATATTGAGGAAACCTGCACACTGAGATGATCATTGTGTAAAATGGGGTTGGCACAAAGGATCCTCAAGGGTCGAAGTGCCGCTGGGTTATTCCCGGCCCCCTATCATAAGATAAGATAACGTTTGACAAGCCGGACCACTAGCCCGGGGCTGGACTATTATGAGGGTTTATTTATTTATTTACGAGTCTAAACTCGCGCTTGACTTCAATTTCACCTGATGGTACTTAAGTGACTTACCGTCAGTTGAACGAAGTGTCCTTAAAGTGAAGTCTTCATTAAACATGCTTTCTATGCAATATTTCTAGAGCTATGGCGTAGAAAGGGATAGCATGTTTAATGAAGACTTAGCTTTAAGGACGTTTCTTGCAACTCACGGTATGAGATAACGGAGCCCTATTGCTGATGCCACTCATGCGGGTAGCGGCCTCTAACCTATCCGGCGCCAGGGTGTGAATTCAACTCTGTTCACACACTAGAACAGCTAACATTAGAAAGCTAGGCCGGGAGCGAGCGAAGCGAGGTCGAATTTTCGGGGCAGATCAGACACTAATGCTGGATTAGGTTACCCAATCCCCTTAAATCCTCACAAGCTTCGATGTAAAATAATCCTTAAGTTATAGCTATACAGAATAGAATATGAGAGCACGCTGGCGTCAACAAAGTCCGACCGTCGCCCGCCAAGACATAATTATAATAATTATATTTTAAATGCGACTTCTGGAGTGGAGACCGCGTTTGGGCAAGCGTAGTGTATACCCTGTTAGATATAGCGACGATCTGCGCAAGGTGGCTGGCAGCGCCTTGATGAGAAGAGCCGCAGATCGGGCTCACCCTGGAAGAGGCCTATGTCCAGTAGTGGACTAGAGTAGTTTGAAAAAGTTTATTTACTTATTACAAGGTACAATAATAGGACCTCCGACTTACAAACTAGATCGAAACCTGTATCTTGGAAGTCGAGACTCTGGCCTCCAGAGTAGGATGATAATGATCAAAGGGTCCCAAGCAAGTAGGGGGTCGATAAAAAAATGTTCCCTGTCGTTATTATGTTCATAACTCTCTTCATTTCAGGGCAAGAAGCAATGGTGTCTCAACCTTGAACACAGACCAGTCTCAATGACCCTGGTGTCAGTACTGCACTTGGGAGTCACGCTGACGGCCGTGGCCCTTGCTTCAGGACACGTGCATTTATACGACGGGAAAGTCAGATGTGATAGCTTGTTTATCAGAGGTATTGGTATTTGCATTTTGCCGTGTTGTGCCGGCCCACCAATAGCACCACCCCAACTCTTTCCGCAAGTGTCGTATAAGGCGACTAAGGGTCATAGTTGTAACGATGTCGACTTCATCGTCTCCTTGCCATCAATTTCAACCTCATCGTTAGCGTCTATCTCACCTCATTTCGTGTTGGCATCTTCATGTCTTCATCTATATTTTCAAAATTCAAATCATATTCCCATTCCATTTATAAATTCCATTATTCCATTAATTTCATTGATTTCTTTGTATTTGCACTTTCTCTCTGTATTTTGTCTTGAACGGACGTTTCTCCGTTTATTTTTGTCTCCTACTACTACCTATTTTCTATGTTTACTATTTTCAGTGTTCTGTTCCTTAAAAATATAATATCTATTACCAAGTTCTTCTATTACTTCATCTGCACACTGTCCTAGAACCCTGCTAGCCGGCACCTAGAGGACAGACTGAAGCATAGTGGATACTGTTCTACACTTAAAGTAGTATTTTTTATTAGACGGACTAAACTGACGTTTCCTGTGTTGCCAATTTTTTATGAACACCAGGGGGGCCGTTTGCTCGTCTGCTCTTATTTAATTAAATTTAAAAAATCCGGCTTTTTTGTTTTGGGAGTGTCGAGTCGGGTAGCCCCATAAAACGAGGCATTGCGCACACTAGCGCCGCCAATCGAAAAAAAAAATCAATTAAGGCTTTTAAAAATGGTTTACAGGATTATTCCACGAATGAAGTAGACATTAATAAAAATAGTTTTGTATTGTCATATTGAATGAAACAATAACAAAAACAAGAAAAAGCGAAACTGTTAAATGATTGATTCAATATGAGAATACAAAATTATTTTTAAAAGTGTCTTCATTCGTGGAACCATAATACCAGACACTTTTTTTTAATGCCTTGATATGATTTTTTTTCGATTGGCGGCGGTAGTGTGCGCAATGACTCGCCTTAAGGCGTTTAACACTTGATTTAATTAATAATGAATTATGTATGGTTTCAGATGTGGCATCAGTGATGAAGTTTGGTCGCCTGGGGCAAGAGGACCACGTGTTCATCATAGTGACAGCCAGTATGTTCCGCAATGATTTTTTAAAATTCTCTCACTATAATATTAGGGTGGTCTGTCTTACCTTATCTTATGATAGGGGCCGGGGATAACCCAGCGGCATTTCGACCCTTGAGGATCTTTTGTGCCTATCCCATTTTACGCACTGGTCTTCTCAGACATGCAGGTTTCCTCGTGATGTTTTCCTTCACAGTTAGAGCAGTCGGTAAATGTTTACCGACTGGTAAATGTACGTAAGTCGAAGACACCGGGTGGTATGTACCACGCTTTTACCAATTTTTGCGCAGTTCTGAGGCAGCCGCGCAACGCTTTGCTGTGTTTTGATTTGAAGGGTAAGAGAACCAGTGCGTAATTGTGCACATGAGGCATAAGTCCTCAAGGTTAGCAGCGCATCTTATGGCATTCTTCTGTGGGGCCGAGCGGCTGGTATTGAAACCTTTTTCTTTCAACACTAGAGGACAATTCGTGCAATTTATAATCTACGTTGCAGGGACTCTCTAAGGGAATTGTTCAGGGAAATAAGGGTTAATAGTAGGTAGGGAACTATATATTAGGTTAGTTAATATTAGTGATTTATAATGTGTTGATGTGTGTGTGTGACGCTGACGCGTACTCACTACGTGAACTACTATACTATACTATACTATATAGTAGTATAGTATAGTATAGTATAGTAGTATAGTATAGTAGTTCACTACGGAACTACTATACTATACTATACTGTATTTATAAAAGGGAGCAATAAGTCCGCCGATAAGCTGCTAAGCAGTTTGCCGGTATACACTTATATATTACTGTATTTACTGTACTGTGTAAAAGTTGAATAAAAAAAATAAAAAATATATATGAATGAATGAATATTAATATTGCACAAAATTAGTGTGATACAGTGCGTACGAAACGATTAACACAATCTAGGCGGTCTTAAGCGATCTCTTCCAGACAACCTTTTGGTGGAGTAAATTTGGTAGAAAAATATACTGACTGTCGTGGGTCAATATATATACATATATATGTACGCAAAAACAACCGGTGCTCCATGGTACCTACGTAACGTAGTTCTCCATCACGATTTGGAACTCCCCACGATCGCTCAATACATGAAGTTAGCGTCTCGACGCTTCTTCGAGCAAGCTCCCCACCACCCAAACCCTCTAGTAGTAAGCGCCGCCGCTTATTCCACTAACGGTTTACCGACATCCCGTCGTCGACGTCGGCCTAGACACGTCCTAGACGACCCCGACGACGCCATCACGATCTCCATCGCGAAAGCCACTCCCCCACCCGATAGTAGTTCACACACAGCATCTACATACCGCCCGCGCCGGCGCGGGCGGCGACCCGCTTCTGGCGCTTACACGCGCTATCGGCGCATTCCAGGCCGCTTCTACCCGACCCCTCCCTCCCCAGCGACGTCCTAAGCCGAGGTCCGTACCCACCTGGGTGCAGTCGCTTCTTATAGTAGTTTTTAAGTCCTCCTCCAGGCTGGAACGCACTTAGCGCTCGCCCCAAAAACCCCGTTGAAGCTGTAAAGGTCATTAGGACCAACAGCAATTATCAGTACGAAAAAAAAAAGTACGCAAAAACTTACAGTTGTGTCCGAAAAACTGCCATAACCATAATGATGATGAGGAAGTGATAAGGATTGTGAGAGTGGATGATGAACGGATGCACATAACCTGACCCTCGGCCTTCCCACGCACACTTCCCGCACCTACACCAAATCATTCTCGGTTCATGCGGCGAGGCTCTGGAACAAACTTCCTGTCGATGTGAGGAAATCGCCTTCTCTGCCTTCTTTTAAAAATGCTCTCAAAAATCATTTCAGTCACGTTGCTGACACTTTGAGCTGAAGCTTAAATTCATTATATTTATATATGTATTCGTATATGTGTATAACAAATCGTATATATCATTATAATTGTTGCATGTGTATTTTATTTCATCAGCATCATCAGCATCCTACTCCAGTCCACTGCTGGACATAGGCCTCTCCCAGGGCGCGCCATTGAGCCCGATCTTCGGCTCTTCTCATCCAGTCGCTGCCAGCCACCTTGCGCAGATCGTCGCTCCATCTAGCAGGGACGCCCGTCCCACACTACGTTTGCCCAAACGCGGTCTCCACTCCAGAACTCGTCTCCCCCAGCGGTTGTCGGTTCTGCGACAGACGTGACCGGCCCACTGCCACTTCAGCTTGCTAATCTTATGAGCTATGTCGGTAACTTTTGTTCTATGCCGGATCTCCTCATTTCGGATTCGATCCAGCAGAGATACTCCGAGCACACTCTTTCCACAGCACGCTGAGCGACTTTCAATTTGTGAACCAGTCGCACCGTCAGTGTCCACTCCGGCTCCGTAGGTCATTATTTATTTATCTACTATATAATTATTGTAATTTATTTATACTTATTATTTACTGTACTCCACACCTTACCCACCATAAAAGTAGTCAAAACTCTCCTTAATCAAAGGTTGGCTGGAAAAGCGGGCTTATCCCATAGGGATCTCCCCTGTGGGATAAGCCCGCCTTTGTACATATTTTAATGTTTTTAATTACTATGTATATATTCCGCGGTGTAACACAAACGTGCTGGGCGAGGCGCCCGTGACGCGGGCGTTGCGAATTCTAAACGGGTTGGGAGAGGGGGAGCATCCCATTGGTTTCTTCACCTGCACACTGACCAAATTCACGGAAACAGCAATCCGACGTTTGTCAAACATACAGTAAATTAGTTTTGTGGTGTCCGTGTGTATTTGTAGTGGTTTTTATGTTTTTAGTAGATTTTATATTTTTAGTTAGCTAGTTTAATTATTTGGCATTTAATTATTATTTTTTCTCAATAATTTCACTTATTTAATCATGTATATAGTATTATGATTACAATTTTGAGTTGGGACATCCTGTCATAAAATTGTAATAGGTTTTTTCAATAAAATAAATTAAATTAAAAAAATTTTTCTATGTGTGCAATAAAGAGACTACAAACAAACAAACAAACGGAGATGAGACCTAAATGAATTACTGTTCAATGCTATATTCCACTAGAAAAATGTTGTAATGTTGTTTTGATTTTAGGCGGCAACCTGATGCTGAAGATACTGAAACGTACTGCCGATTTCAACGCCCACGCGGCCGGTGTAGAGTCACTTCCCAACGTGAGCCCTGGTCAGAAACCCTGGCTCATTCCGAAGAAGTCCAAACTATTCCTGGAGCAGTCCATGAGAGAAAGGGAGAACGCTATCGGTGAGTGATTAGTGGATTAAATTCCTACAAACTATAATGAATGAAGCGACAATGGCTCAAAGGTACGAGGCTACCACGCAAGCGGAAGCGTCGCCGGTTCGAATCTACCTTTGGATCATTTTAGTGGACCGCTCCTAGTACAGATATTTAAGCTTTGGTGTAGTGGTGTATGAAGTATGAAGAATATTGGTAAAAGTGTAAAATACAAAAAAAAAATGATTATTTTAATGTGTCTTTTCTAAATAAGGTTTGTTTACGTATGGTTAGTGGCCAACCTATTTGTCAGAGTTGTTCAGGCCGCCCATAGGCCTCTCTTCTTCTTCAGGCTTTATTCATCCACTGCTGGATATAGCCCTCTCCTATATATTTCCATGTAGCCCGATTTGCAGTGCTTCTGAGCCAAGTCACTCCAGCTGTAGCCCTGATGTCGTCTGACCACCTCGCTGGTGGACGTCCCACACTCCTGCTGCTTGTGCGCGGTCTCCACGTGAGTATTCTGTGGGTCCACCTGTTGTCGGTTCGCCTAGCCACATGTGCCGTCCATTGCCATTTCAGAGTCGCATAGGCCTCTGGCTTGGCTTAACGACTGCTGTCGAAACGACAACAACCGGGACCAACTGCTTAACGTGCTCTCCGAGGCACGGAGCTCAGATGAAATATGCTAGCGGTCACCCATCCTGGTACCGATCGCGCCCAACGTTGCTTAACCTGCATAGTCCGAATGCACGCAACTTTGCTACGAGCTCCTCGAATACGTTGATGATCCACCTGACAAGAGGATAGCGAGTTCAGAAGAAAGATAGACTCTTTTAAATGTTTCTATGTATGACAGACGCCATAGAACGGTGATCGCCAGCCAGGCGGAACCTTAACGGTTCCTTTCCTGCCATCAAGCAAGTTTGATCCCATAATCAAATAAAAATTATGGACGAAATAAATTCAATGACTCTGATTCGGGTATTGTATTCGTAAAACACATTGTAGACTCTCTCACACACAACACCTTGTGGAACACCCTGTATAATAAATAAAAATTAAGATTCCCGAATTCGAAACCAAATTGTGTTTTTTATTATACCCTGACCAGGAATATAAAAACCCTTTCAATGGGGCGCGATTGGTGGTAGTTTTATAATCAGTATTATGGTTGTCACTTCGCTTTGAAAAATGTAGTACCATTTAATTCCACAATAGGGCCAGGATATTAATATTTGGTCGATGGGAGTTCGCCAAAGTTATGATATGATGAATGATTGTGGTCCCCCCCCCCCCCCCCACCTTGTCATAACTCATGTATTTATATCGATATCAATGAAATGACAGACATCTTAATCTGATAAAAACAACAAAAATACGACATCCGTGTCAAATTTTCCATAGTGATAACTGAAAAGTGATAACGTTCCGATTAGTACTGCTATCGGTGGACATGCTCCATGGTATTACAACAACATGAGTACAACACACGTGCATCTACCTATTTAATGCTCCCTCCATGTTACAGCACAGCTGCTTTTAGGGGTAGTTTCAAGTATGCGGCATCTAAGATTTGGAATACCTTGCCACCTCCTATTAGAGACGCGCAGACTCTTGACACCTTCAGGAGAAAACTTAAAATCTATACAATTGATCTACAAAAATCGGACACTGCTCCGTACATTCTTTAGGTGCCCTGTAACTACTGTCCTTCACAATCTGGAAGTGCTCGGTAATATTATGCCTCTACTGTGAACTACCATCCACACACATAATACCATGTAAATACACCCACACCATGCCATCACCCTCCCACACACTCAGTACCTCACGTACACAATAATATCCTCATTCATGCAAACAAACACATTCATACAACACAACACGCACACACTGTTGCTTTCTTCGTCCGTGCAGTCACTGAGGGGCCAGCTGGAAATCAGCGCTGTGGCTTGCCTCAGCATTATGCTGAGCTGGTGTACCCTTTTTGGCACTGTACCACACCAGATGTTCTGTGCTGCATGTATTAAACTTTGTATACTTCTGTATTCTGGTGTTTACAGCGCTAAATAAACGATTTCAATTCAATTAATTTTTTTTTTATTACAAAACATCATATGAATACCTATGGTTTGTAACAATTCAGTGCCCCACTAATGTATGGGAAAATGCTTAAACCGCATTCGCGAACTGGTAAAATTGAAAACGTTTTATCACTGTAAACACCAGAATATAGAACACAATACAGAAGTATACAATAATTAATACATGCAACACAAGACATCCGGTGTGGTACAGTGCCAAAAAGGGTACACCAGCTCAGCATAATGCTGAGGCAAGCCACAGCGCTGATTTCCAGCTGGCCCCTCAGTGACTGCACGGACGAAGAAAGCAACAGTGTGTGCGTGTTGTGTTGTATGGATGTGTATGTTTTTTTGAATGAGGATATAGGCAGACGCGGTTTCCTTATAAAACTTCTCTAGCGAGCAATCTACATAGGGGAGAATTTCAAAATCCTTGGGTGGCCAGTTTGCCTCCGTAAACTTTTGAAATTTTGTAAGAGTTAATCCATAATAATTAATATTGGCGCAAGTTCGCTTCACCGCGTTTGGGCGACGATATATTATATTAATATCTATTTATTATAAAGATTGTTTACAATAACATGTTTACAATCCACCTTCTTCTTCTTTCGTGTTGATGATCCGAATTAAATTTTTCCCGACCAAAAGGCAGCCACATCGATAGCCCTCTGGTTGGCCTCGAAAAGGTCCTCCCGCGTGCAGGTGGTCGGACACACGGGACAACAGAGCAAGTGCTCCATAGTTTGAGGGGAGACACCACACTCACACTTTACTTGATCGCTGGAAAACCCCCAGTTGTGAAGATTATCTCCGCAACAGCCTACCTGGGTTCGCAGGCGATTAAGCGTTTTCCAGGTTGGCCACGGGAGTTTGAAACCCGGTGGTAGGTCTTCTTTTGGTGGTATGAAATCTTTGGGTGGGTATTTCTCCCTCCACAACTTGCATCTTACTTCTGGCGGATTCTTTCCAGGATCGATGGGAGAAACACTTCCCAGAAACCCGTTACGGCTTTTGAGACGAGATGGTTTGGCAGTGTGACTATGAAGTGGATGCCTGGTGTAATGTACAATGTACAATCCACCTATAAAGTAGGCATACAACAATTTAATTATACATATACAATTATTTAATACTAAAATTTTAAAAAAAGTTACCAATTCATTTCATGCATAATTTACCTATATAATAATATGTCATAATAATATTTA
This sequence comes from Hofmannophila pseudospretella, assembly GCA_947369225.1. NCBI lineage: Eukaryota > Metazoa > Arthropoda > Insecta > Lepidoptera > Oecophoridae > Hofmannophila > Hofmannophila pseudospretella. The sequence goes on along the minus strand of OX376314.1, from coordinate 13,825,035 downwards.
ATTCAATTCAAATAATTAGTAATAATAAGTATAGTAATAATCCAAAAAAATACAATGTCATGTTCTGAATTTATCGTTAAAATATTCCTTTAGATTGTAGTATGTTTTCTTAATTAGCAAATCTACTTCATAATTAGCAAATCTACTTCTTAATTAGCACCTACAAATCGTTTCCCTTGAATGTCTTGTATAATAGATGTAGGTAGATGGTTATATACTTTTATAGCTATATAGTAGCAGCCATTGGTGTACATGGTGATGAGGGGTTTGGGCAGTTGCAGGTTACATAAGGATATATAAGTCATCACGCCTAGTTAGGTTCACACGGGAGCGAAGAGTGGGCTGACGAGAGCCATCTTACCACATTGCATGTGTGAGAAATGTCAAAACATAAGCGATCAATGTGTGTGGAAACCAGAGCGGTATGTCAGGATCGTTGCAGATGGAAATCCTTAGTCTGTGCCTTCCCCCTTTTTGTGGGAAACAGCCATGTATGTTCGCTTTATATATTTTTTCTTTTTCAGCTATGCACGAATCGTTCCAACACGAGCTCACACGACTGCGCCTCCTCGCGGCTAAAACTCTCCTAGAAGCTCATGTCAAATCCGACAACTCTATCGGAGCTGGTGCTTTAGAACCCGTGCGGCTCTCTGCTGAGGTATAATAATAATTGGTTATTTTTACATGGCCAGTTAGAAATTTTGATAAACATAAAAAATATTGGAGGAAGAAGGAAGAATCCGCCAGTCACCCTCGGATTCGCTCCTCCCAGATATAACCAAATCCAGAAGGGTTTACAATTGCAAGGGACAATAAATCTGACCTCCTATAAGGACGTGATAAGGATCGAGGGAGTGTGAAATGAATAAGAATGAGATTTAAAAAATGTGCCACTGGCGGTATGCAACCTGGTTCTGACCGATGCATAACCTGCAAAATTACTTTCGGACCGTGCTCGCTATTATACTACCCTCAAAACTAAAAAGCATAAACCACCCTAGCATTTTTTCTACGACAAACATTAGCGATTGAAAATGAAAACGGGCTAGAATATTCGTTTTGCCATATGAACAAATCAAATCAAAATGTTTTTATTGTAAGTACCTTATAGTACATTTTTACAACGTCATTTTTTTAACCCTACCACCACTTCGTATGGTGCCGTATCTGAAAGAAAAGAAGCGGCGCAAGAAACTTTCAGCAGCAATTTGTTTTATGAGCATTTTTAAGAAAGACATTTTATAATTTTTATTTGAAATTTATATAGCACTGTAAACACCAGAATATAGCAAGTACACAATACAGAAGTATACAAAGATATAATACATTCAGCACAAAACATCCGGTGTGGTACAGTGCCAAAAAGAGTACACCATTAGTCGAAGCATAAAACATATTTAAGTAATCTAATCGCCTATTCTGAATCAGTCACCGTGTTTGGTCCCTGTTCTGAATCACCGTTCAAACGATCAATATACACCCGCTAAGATAATATTTTGTTGACAGGTGGAGGGACTCGGTCCGGTGTTCCGCGTATCTCTGATACTGGAGAACTCTTCAACTGAGAAGGCGGTGTTAGGGCTCGCCATACTGTTCCATGTGCACACCACCAACTACAAAGTGTCCAATCCTTACATAAAGGTAACTCTCCATTAGTCTGGCCCAGTGTACCATAGAGAACACTTCCACTGAGAAAAAAAACGGTTATTCGCTCACAATACATGATCTGTTTTACCATAATTACTGTACAATTTATTTTTTCTGATATTTTTACCTGTAGATATCAGGAAAGAGCATCCGTGCTAAAAATATATAAAAAAAATGAATAAGTTTATTTACTTACTACAGGGCACACAAAAAAAGGACCTCCGACTTACAAACTAGGTCGAAAACCTGTATCTTGTAAGTCGGGATTCCGTCGCACTTTCTGAGCAAGCAAATTACAAATTATATTCTTAACCTAAAAGGAATAGGTGCTAGTCCAGTACTTATATTATATTTGTCATTCCAGACCTCTTTCTTATTTCACGTACATCTTGTTTGACGGTTTGGGTATGGAGTAGGTATTTTGAAGGACATACCCACTGAGCTTTATTTAGTTTTTAGTTTTTTAATCATCATAGCTTTATCTGTTCATTATTTTTCAAATCATTTAGTTTTACAAATAGAGACACCAACATTACTCACACAATTCTACTTCGCCAAATCACATAACTTAATAAATAAATAAATAAAAGAGTATTTATTCATTCACTCATTAGTAAAAAGGTACAATATTGTTATTTTATTCTAATTCTTAACCTATAAACAATATATATATATATATAACATGCATTGACCTATGTGTAGAATGAAATTGTCGAGACCTCAGCGACACGCTGGTTTTCAGGTCTCGCCTAACATGCTAGATGGAGCGCTGGTCGCGGGACACAACACGATTATGTGGTCAAATCTCCGTTATAATTTTATATTAAAATGGATGACAAAATGTAGCTGGCTTTAGCTTCCTTGTGATGATAACAATTGGGTTTATGGGTCTGAGAGAGTGTCTATACCATTCACTGAGGTCAGCTAACAGAGACTTTGCTGTATACAGCAAATTTATTAGGTACATATACCTAGTAAATTATCCTAAAAATAATAAAAATAACCCCTATCGGTGATAGTACAGGTTACAGTACGTTTAGGTACAAATCAGGATACACACTCCCACCACAGCGCTCACGACACAGGATTACCTAGTGTGGGTGCTAATCGTAGGCTCGGTGCTCGCTGGACAGATGCTAACGCCTTCCATCACGATACAATGATTCAAAAATGTAATGCCAGTAATTGTTAAGCCAAACATATGGTATGTATAAGTAAAGGCCATGGAACCTTATTGGCACACCTACTTTCCGCCATTTCGAAAAAAAAATACGATTTCTTGGCGATCGATCCTAGCTTAATAATTCTATAGAGGACATCAATAGAAACATAAAACATCTCTTAACAAATAAACCTAAAGTATCTCTGAATCCAGATATTTGACCCAGGAATGTTACTATAAAAATAATGCAACATTCAACATCAAATATCTGGGTTCAAGGAAATATCAGGGAAATATGACTATTTAGCAGTCTATAATTTATTGTAAAGTAAAGTAAAAGTTAAATACACTTTATTGCAAGGCGTACTGCCAGTGTTTTTACACCTGCCAGCTCTGGGTGAACTTCAGAAGAGCCTCCATGAGCGCCATGAGGGTGCAGTACAATGATGCGTACCGCATCCTCATGAAGTACCCGTGCTATTGCAGTGCGTCGGGCATGTTTGCCGAGGCGCGAGTGCCCGATTTCTTTGCTGTTGTGAGGGCTCGCATAGCGTCCTTCTGGGACAGAATGCGAAACTCTCACAACAGCATCCTCAGAGCCATAAGCGAGGATTTAACATGTCCGATATTTAAATATTGGTTGTCCGTGCACCAGCGCGCGAACCGGAAATGACATTGTGCAGTTTAATTTTTTTAGTTTTATTGTTTATTTTTTTATTATTGTATTAATTGTTTTATGGGTTTTTGCCTGAATAAATGAATTATATTATTATTATTATTGCACAAATAGATAACAAGAAATAAAAGAGGGCGCCAAAGGTAGTTTTTAAAATGACATTTCCATACGATTTCAGTTTCAGTAAAGGTTGCCAATATTTAATTTCTTCTATTTAGGACAATACCTTACCGTACCATCGTCTTATCAGTAAAGTACCTAAGTGAAGTAAAGTAAAATACACTTTATTGCACAAATAGAAAACAACAAACAAGAGATAGAAAAGGAAATAGTGAAGTACAATTTAGGCGGCCTTATCGCTAAGAGCGATCTCTTCCGGGCAACCTTCGGTCAGAGGAAATGATTTCGAAAAAGAGGTAGTAGGTGTGCAATCAATATGGAAATCGATATATAAGAGAATTTATTGTATTGTATTTGTCTTGACAATAACTCATAGATTCAGTTTTTTTTAATATATTTTATGACATGGATTTTAATATAAAAAATAATGTAATTTAAATTTCTTTTTTATAACGTGCTTATAACTTAGCCTAAGGTTACCACTGAAAGAGTTTAATTATTATTTTTGACAACACAATTTATGATTGTTTATGAATAAACGATATGATGATGACGAATGGCCATATGATGCCATAATATCATCACAATTTTACTTCACTATAGCTTCTGTCCTCCGAGGACAAAAGTCCCTCGTCTGCTTCGGCTCTAAAGTGCCTAATCCTTTTATGATGCGACTGACATACTGCTTACGAAATACCTTAAACCTATGCACCACGTCAGTGTTTACATTATTTTTTGCAAGATTATAACTGGTTGGATATATGACGTGGTGTTAAAACTGCTATCTCATCTTACCTATGTAGTATTAACACGTAATAGTGACGTGGCCCTGGGATAGTGGAATCCGAGTGACTGGGTGAGTCCGTCCCATGATGTGAAATTATGAGGCAACATCTGCTACAATAAAAAATTGCGTTCTCTACAAATGATAGTACGAGGTCATAGTTAGAAAGGAAGGCGTATAATTATGATTTATGGATAAAGTAATTTTTTGTAAATAAGTAATATTTTACACAATACCAATAACTCGGCTGAAATACCTGTGCTATTAGTGGCCAACACAGTTCAAAGGTGGATTCTATCTGGCGACGTTTGCACCGCAGTCTCGTAACCTAATCTTGAACCAGTGAGTTCAGGTGGATCCCCTGGGGTATTTTGTTAGGGGGTCCTGATGGGCCGAGTCCATTGTCGCTTCAACTTCAAGCTTCTAAGTCTGCTGCATCACCTCAGCTCGTAAACAAAAGAAAGCAAGGATTTATAATTCGGTGGAATAAAGTGATGTTAATCACCGTACAATGTTACGTCATTGTTCCCCTCCAAATGTCACTTTGGTCCATCGAATTATACTGTACAAATTATACTATACTGTACGAAGTATACTGGAAATAACTGTTAGTTTTAGTATTATTTTATATCCATTATACCTCTTTTTCTGTATTCTTGATACTGATAACTGAAGTTCCAGTTTAAAAAAAATCCACTATCTATAGGTTGTTGCAAGCCGAGGCGGGAATATGTTATATGTTGTATATTATGTATCTTTTTTTTTAATAATAATTTATAAATTAGCTACGACAAACAGGCAGACGGGCCACCTGATGGTAAGTAGTCACCGTCGCCTAGAGACACGTGCAATACCAGTGGTATCGCTTGTGTGTTGCCGGCCGCGGAGGGAGAGGACTTTTTTAACGTTCTTTTTGAAGCATCCCATGTCGTAGCGCTGCGGGAAAACGTCGGGTGGAAGAGAGTTCCACATTTTACAGAAACGTTCGTGTAAAACAGGTCGTGGTAGACACCCAAGGCTTTAAAAAGCATCCCATGTCATAGCGCTGCGGGAAAACGTCGGGTAAATCTTTCTTATCTTATGATTTTTCCATCACCTGAAGGTTGCCTGGAAGATATCGCTAAAAGCGGTAAGGCCGTCTTCTGCACATTGTATTGTACCTCTCTTTATGTTGTATGGTTTGTTTTTGTCCCGAGTGTGCAATGAAGTATATTTGTATTTATATTGTATGTTGGTCTATACTAAACTTTCGAAACGACTCTGGTTGATACGGCTTGTTCCGTTGTCGCAGACTTATTTGCTACAATTTACTGGCACCTACATCACGTTGTTTTGTCCATAGGTGCCGCTCCTACCACCAGGTGGGAAACTGAAGTTCCCCACAAAAATCGAGGAAGTATTCGAGGACATAAACCCGGACATCTTCTTCAGATCCGTGACCGGGCAAGGCGGGGAGCGCGCGTTAGTCAAGATCTTACTGCTAAAGGAGGGCCGGCAGACTCCCGTGTTAGCTGCCACGGTACAAATGCCTCCTACAGACCCTATGATGCTGCCGTATGATAAAATGCAGAATACCGAGGATTTTGAGCAGTTTGCGAATGGCTGAATGACGAATGAATAGTGACGTCATCAAAAGAAACGGTTGCACGTTTATTTAAGAAGATGTTATTATGATTGTTTTGCACTCTTGATTTGTATGGCATTTGAAGATCACTGGATTAATCAAAACTAATTTTAGATGCAAGCTTCTGTTTATTTTGACAAACGCTGGTCAAGATATTACTGCTAAAGGAGGGCCGGAAGACTCATGTGTTAGCTGCTACGGTGCAATGCCTCCTACCTACCCCATGATGCTGCCGTATGATAAAATGCAGAATACCGAGGATTTTGAGCAGTTTGCGAATGGCTGAATGACGAATGAATAGTGACGTCATCAAAAGAAACGGTTGCACGTTTATTTAGGAAGATATTATTACGATTGTTTTGCACTCTTGATTTGTATCGCATTTGGAGATCACTGTATTAATCAAAACTAATTTTAGATGCAAGCTTCTGTTTATTTTGACAAGCGCTGGTCAAGATCTTACTCCTGAAGGAGGGCCGGCTTCCCGTGTTAGCTGCCACGTTACAAATACTGACCCTATGATGCTGATGCTGCCGTATGACAAAATGCAGAATACCGGGGATTTGGAGCAGTTTGCGAATGGCTGAAATTCATAGTGCTATGGTTATAAGTAGTTATAACTTGTAAGATGTATAGTGACGTCATCATCAACGAATATATTTACAGTTGCGCGTTTATTTAACGTAAAACAGTTTTTTTATTATGATTGTTCTGCGCTCTTGGTTTGTAATTTGTAAGCTTCTGTTTAACTCAAAATCAAATCGAATTTAATCACGCTAGTCAATTTTTTTTAAACTAAAGGAGTGTAGACTCGGCATGTCTCCGGTGTTAGCTGCCACGGTGCAAATACTGCCCAAATATGCCACTGGCGGTTTTGAACAGTTTTTTTAGATCCTATTTTTATCAGAGCTAGCTTAATTTTTGTTTGTTAATTAAAATAATCATGTTGAGTTACGATGCCACAGATAGACAGACGCGTCAAACTTATAATATCCTTTTCTTTTGGTCGGGGGTTTAAAATAGCAGCCTACAGGGTAGGTGCGAAAGTCACCCAAATTTTATTACCTATTAGCAAGGAATTAACTAACTATATCTACTACTAATTTATTAACTATATATATTTATTAACTATATCTGCAATATTTGTAATTATTATTACCTAAACTTTGACACAATAAATCTTATCTTATTTCTAAATACATATGTAATGTAGTGTTACGTAAGCCGTTCAAAAGTTGAAACCCTCTACCGGGGGGTAGGGGGTTTTAATCGGGGGTTTGATGCTTACGTAATACTTAAACGGCCCCTTACGAGTAGCTATTATTACATAAAGTGGACGTGTCAGAATCATTGAATTACATATTTATCAAGTCCGCCGTGTCCTTCGATAGCCTGTCGATATCTTACCTGTATATGTATATCTGTTTATTTCTTAATACAAGTTGAACATCGTATTTATATCAACTTTTTCCTCTATTTGTTAGTATGCTGATAGTGCTAGTTAATTTTACAATAATTATGAATAAATATTGCCAGATTAAGCAAAGATAAGGTAATCAATCACACTTAGTACAGTGGACCACAGGTCAACCTACCCAAAACGTCAAAAAAAGTATCATGTTTAGACTTAAATAATATACTGTTTCACAGGTTTTTACTATATTTTATTAATTACGACCGGTTTCGTTTACACATCTTCAGGTATTTGTTTATAATTATTATAAACAAACAAAATTATAAACAAATACCTGAAGATGTGTAAACGAAACCGGTCGTAATTAATAAAATACAGTAAAAACCATCATGTACTACAAGTTTCACCAAGTACCAACAACCGCAAGTATTAACCATAAAAAGTATCATATTGCGCAGGCATAAAGTGTAGATTTATTCGAAGGTTTTTGACAGATGGTATACTATATCTTGAGGTCGATTGTACATTAGTATCACAGGTGGTACCACGATGTTTGAAATTTTTGTATGGATATTGGGATTTCGAGTATTAGATCGAGGATACATGTTGACAATTTTCTGGTGGATTCAAAACACTGCTGGATTGCAATCCCTAGCTACACCCTAGTAAAAATGTATTTGTTATTATTAGGTAACACACTTTGACCCCATTTGACACCAGTGCAAGTCACCGCACCGGTCCGCCCATAGTTATGTTTCTTTCTTAACAGATTTTTTAGGTCTGCTATTTTGAAATGGCCATATGATTCCATGAAACTCGTATCACCACAATTTTACTATAGCTTTGAAAAATTAAATTAAATTAACCCAAATAACGAGAAATTTGTGATATCTTCAAAAATAACGTTTCGTTTTGCTTTTCTGTTTACGGAGTGTGCTAGTGGCTCCATCTGCGCAACGCTTTGCGTTTTATGCCCTATTGTCGTGCATGCCACATTTTTTTCTAGGATTAGAACTTTACTAGATTCTTATATCATGTTAGTTACATTACAATAGTCACGAATAGACGTGCGATAATAATTTCAATGTCATATGATAATAATACTTTTAACCACTGCCAACTAAGTATTATAGGAAGAGATGAATTGAACGAATAGATATGGTAATATGCAGTATTGTTTTATTATATATTTTATGATATTATGCTAGTTACATTAATGCTTGCTTGCTTATCGTATGGTTAGTGGCCAACCTATTTGTCAGAGTTGTTCAGGCCGCCCGTAGGCATCTGACATGGCTTAACGACTGCTGTCGACGACAACAACCGGGACCGACTGCTTAACGTGCTCTCCGAGTCATGGAGGAGCTAAGATGAAATATGCCACTAGCGATCACCCATCCTGGTACCGACCGCGCCAACGTCGCTTAACCTGCACGATCACTTTCGGACCGAGCAACTAGGCTACGAGCTCCTCGTTATATTAATGATTACATTTCAATTAATGGCAATCTTCAATTCACGTATTTGAGTTTATCCTTCAGTTGCACGAGATGCCATTAACACGTTCACAGTGAGTGCCTCATATATGGGGCTTATTGTGCCTTGACCACAATAAAGTCCTTAAAAAAGTAGTGAAACGTGCGTACACCATATATGGGACACGACTCTATACAAACCTAAACGCTATTCAAAATTTGCACGTGAGAGAGCTTCTGAATTTTTATTGATATTCACGTGAGGGCATTAAAACGTTTTTTAAATCCTACAAAAGACCGAAGAATTAAAAAAATAATGTCTAAAATGAAACCAAAATTGCACGTGATGGGTCGACTTCAAATTTTGATCTTCACAGTTCTTTGTTAAAGGTAAGTCTTCAATAAAATAACTGCTACATGACATGAAATGAGACTTAAGGAAGCCTTAACGTTAAGGGCGTTTCCTGCAACTGGCCTGGTTGAAAATTGCAACCTTCACTGAAATCAGGAAATGGCACTACGATTTAACATCGATGTATGGAAAGTTGATAATCAGGCTGTACCTACTTCCTTGGTATAATTGATGTAGGTAGGTAAACTCTCTAGTAGGGATACCTTTTACAGGCGGTTCTGTGTCATCGTAGTTCGCAGCCTACTTTAATTTTTTTTCATATTGTGGAGGCCCTGGGGCTCCAGCCCCTGTTGACCCCTAAATCCGGCCCTGAGATTAAAATGTCAAATGTATGAAAATTGTCAAAATTATATGCGCATTTGCCTAAAGCCTTGGCTCGCTGTCAGTGCTCACATCTAGAGGAAAGGACGCTAGTAGTCCGATTTCTGTGCTCTACCATCATGCGAGATTTGGGTTATAATGAGTCCTAACTCCTTTTTTTTTTGGTAACGGGGGGGAAATCTTTGAAAGATACCCAGCCTCCTGGGGGAGAGACTGGGTTATGTGAGATTTCCACTCACTAAATCCCCCTCGATGGCCGGCCTCGTGCTTATAGGAGGGCTCCGGGATCTCCAGTGGAACGCACCGGTGCCCTCCTAGCATTTGCCTTGGGCTCCTCCTAACCTAACCTAAATAACTAGTCCACGGCTGGACATAGCGCGCCATTGAGCCGCGTTCGGCTCTTCTCATCCAGTCGCTGCCAGCCACCTTGCGCTGTTCGTCGTTCCGTTTAGAGGGGGGTGTCGCACACTACGCTTTCCTAATCTCGGTCTCCACTAATGACATAAAAAAACTTTATCGTAAATTGCATCAAATTTGCTGATTGCACTGCGACGTAAATAATATACGAACACTACCTAAGCAGGGATTATAGATATAAAAATAAAACGAAGTAATAAGTAGTAAGATATCGACTAGGATACAATTATCATAATCAATTAACTTCTGCCAGCCGGAGTCCACTAGCAGGATTAGCGAACATACCTTCACTTGCGGGTACGCAGAGAGAACGGAGCGACATTTAATGATGCCATTACTTGCCATTTAACTCGGTTCTGCTTCTGTGCCATGAATCTTGGTACCTTTGATGGTTCTTGACATCCTTCGTGGCATGCAATATTTATAAATTAAATTATATTAAATCAGACAAATGAGTCCGTAATTATAACATTAAAAATTATATCAAATATCATACAATGATTAAAAAAGGTCGCATAACAATACACAGTTGGTAAGAGTACAATAAATAAATAAGTAACATATGAATTGTAACTAAACTAAAATAAATTCTCTCCCCGTGGGTGTCGTAAAAGGCGACTAGACCGTTTCCCACGGGGCAGTACCGAACACCGATGCCTCCGTTTGGAGTCCTGAGCCTCAACCAGAAAGTGGCAGTAGCCTGCAGCCGACCCGACTCCGCACGTATCGACTCGTCGTTCCTGCGGATCAAGGCGGTGAGGCCGAGAGGGTGGCGCGGGTACTGGGCAAGCCCGCGTTTTCCTTAATTGCGTCTCAGGCGATGCAGCGTCTGTGGAGAGGACACTTCACCCACGTCAGCTTTGAGATCCAGCTGCGTGGAAAACAACACGGGGAGTGGCAGTTACCAGTATGATAATGAAAATAAATTTTACAAAATCAGCTATTTATTCCAAAATTTAAATATAGCCAAACAGTGGGCTTGATATAGCAACAATCAGGCTGTTTTTACTTTTGAAGATCCTCTCCCTAACTCTAGCTTTACGGTGTCGGATCAGCGCGTCAAGCCCCGCCACACGGGCCTCCACGAACATTTCAGAAGCACTACAGAACCTAGGCGGCCTGAATAAAATGCTAAAAGCGTCATTATATTCAGCCTTCTGTAGTCCTCCTGGTATATTTAGTCCTCCAGTTATAAAGAAGGGTAGGTAAGTATCAGGTGGTATAAGGGAAAACAAAATGAAAATGATCAGATAAAGCGAAGATATTGAATGGGACGTCGTAATTAATTAATGTAGTACAAAAAACAGTTTTTTAGAGATTGATCTATCTGTCTCTCTGGAAAACGGTTATTTTAATGTTGAAGGAAAGCAGAAATACCACCTGATGGTAAGTGGTCACCGTCAACCATATGGGTACATCTCACCTCCTAAAAATATTTGAGGGTTTAACTTAGGTTGTACGTTACGTTACGTACGTTTAACGTAGGTATGTACCTATATGTAGGTATGTATGACAAGTTAGCCTTGATAATTGACAATTTTCCATCGAATAAAACTCGCAAAGTTCCATTTGCCTAATAATACTAACTAATCACCGAAGGCCGTAGGCCGAGCTCCGCGTACAGCGAAACTCGAAGCATCCCCTCTAGTTCCATGCAGAATACCCCCCCTAGCAGTCACTGAGGGGCCAGATGAAAATCAGTGCTGTGGCTTGCCTCACCATTATGCTGAGCTAATGTACCCTTTTTGGCACTGTACCACACCGGATGTCTTGTGCTGCATGTATTAATCTTTGTATACTACTGTATTGTGTTCTATATTCTGGTGTTTACAGTGCTAAATAAACGTTTTCAATTTCAATTTTTGTCTGTTTCTTGTAGGTACTCTCACGTCCACACTCCCTGAGGGGATAGACAGAGGAACCACTTTCAATCACAGGTAGTTCCCAGTTTTCGCCGTTAGATTTGGTGTAGGTACAAACGATTACGTTTGTACAAAAAATCTTTTTCAGTTTTACAGCGATAGGCTCGATTTTTCGCTGTAAAACTGAAAAAGATTTTTTCGTCAGATTTCATAAATTATCCAGGACCTCCCTTCCATTTCTTCGTTGCCCCAGGGCCTCCCAAACTTTAAATGTGGTCCTGCCTTTCGGACGTCTACGTAACCGGAGTTTTACACCGGAACACAGCAATGCAAATATTGCTGTTTCGCGGCAAATAGGTAAAAGGGTGGTACCTCCGGCGACCCTGTGCATCATTGGTCTACCTACTACATTCAAAAAATGAGAATCCTTTACGATGTTACAAAAAAGAGTTAATTAAATATTAAACTATTTTTAAATGTAGAGTCATTGGAATGAGTCAAAGTTTGGCAGCCGAGGAAACTTCTAGGAGGCGTAGAAAACTGCAGTAAGTATCACTACAACTACACGTGTAGAATGTAGATACAGTTTTGCCCTGCCTACCTCGTAATATGATCGAATAGTTCGCGGTTTGGCCGGTTCTCAATTTGTCTGATTTTATCGGTCTGATATTCTTGGTAGGCAGTTCAGACCGGAGCCGGAGGAATTGAGAATATTTTAATCCTAAAGTTCACAGTGTTAACCTAGAGCAAAGAATGGGGGAGCAGGTTAATAAGATATGGGGACTGAACTAACACGTAGGTAATCCAAGATTAAGGTGACACACGCTGACCGCTGTTATCAAAGTCCATAAATCCGTCCGAAAAACAAGATTTAAAATCAGGAGTGGCAGAGGTGTGTCTAGAAAATTTCCGCCCAGGTTAGGTAATTGATAAGAGCTAAGTGTTTGCCTAGCACTCGAATCGTGACCTATTTTCCAGTATGATTAAACAAGTTATCTGTAAATTGTAGTGGCCTGTCTTTGGATATGCCGCAGGAGGTCCAAAGATGATGTCATAACCTGCTTTCAGTTTATAAAGGCTGTAAACGGAAAGTTAAAATTGAGGTTTCTTTTCTTATCTAGTTAGTACATGACTAATAATTACGTACCTACCTACTTATTTTGGAAAATCGGCAAAACAGCTACACTTCCTAACACTAAGTAATCTTCTAATTTGTTAGTAAAAAGAACAATATTTCTATATCTAAGCAGTACGACCATGAGGAATTAGTCTTCGACACGAGGATATCCTCGAAATAAATTTGAGACTCCAGCTCCAGAGAAGATCCAACTCCTTCCAACTGATGGTAAAGTAGCCACCTTCGCTTTTACCTAAAGAATAACAGTATCGGAAACGGTAACCAAGAGCTAGAGTAGGACTCTCTGTTCTGAACCCTGTGACGAATGTCGTGGTCACGCATCATCGATGGGGACAGGGCCTGGTCTACCATAGGCTAAATAGGCTGCAGCTTAGGGCGCGAGAACTCAGGACGCGCAGCGAAAAAAAAAACTAATTTTGAATTGTTGCGCGCCCTTCATCATCATGATATCCGCCCTTGAAGGCCGATGCACCCTCCTAGATTCATCCTACTTAGACCTTCGGCCTTCCTTTCAATTGCCGCGCCAGTAGACGAACTTGTGGCAGGGTGCCTAAATCATATTAGCCTTGGGGCGCCTAGAACCCTATCAGGTCCTGGATACGGAGATAATTTTCGCCAGTTAGAGGTAGAAGGGTTGTCGCAAGTCTGGCGGAGCGAGTTTAGATACGAGTAATACATCCCCCTGTAGTATTTACTATTTATATTGAATTTTACATGCTGTAATACAATCCTACGGCGGAGATTATCGGGCAGATAAATTTCTGACGTAGATTTATAGTCTCGAAAAAGGATATTGATAAGGACACGAAATATAACTGCACGAGGCACGAGGTTATTCCAATCCGGACCTATAATCTGTACCTGCTACAATACGATAAAAATGTATGAAAATAAAAAGATATAATATTCAAATTATTGTGTATACCCACACCCCCTTGTCTGAACCACATTTGGGACCCCCAGGGGGATGTAGCTTAATGTCAGAGCTCTTAAATATTTGATGTAGTATCTTCAGCATGGATTAGAACTGATAGGTTTGCAATTTTATAGAGCGATATGATAGGATCGTTTATTTACCTTTTATAGCCGGCTTAAGATGGGTATAGGGTTGGCAATTTACTAATTTGAAAACTTTTTGAAATAAAATCCAACTTTTCTAATTAAGAATGGTACCGAATCTTCAGCTAATAAGTACCTACTTACTTGGTTGGCACCTACTAAGGAGATACCTACTACTTTCTAAGTAACATACCTACCTACTTTCTATTTCAACAATCTAAAAATTGCGCTCTAGTGATTAACTTATTTATTTATACAACACTTGTTGTTTTCAACTTGCTTGTAATAGGTACAGTTGGTAGGTACACCCTTTGCTACTTTCTCGCATTTTTCACATTCAAACGAATGAAAAGAAATCATAATACTGATTGCGACAAGATTCCATAGTATAGCTAGATTTGTCTTCAACTGTACATGACTGTTCAATTCAATGTATTATCTTTTTGAACATCATCAGCAGCCTATTAATGTCCCCACTGATGAGGCACAGGCATCCACTTCACAAGGGGGTATAGGCCATCATCCACCGAGATTTTTTATTTCCTCAGACATGCAGGTTTCCTCGCGATGTTTTCCTTCACTGTTAGAGCAGTCGGTAAATGTACATAAATCTTCGAACAAATCCGGACCTCCCGCATGGGAGTCCGACGTCCTAGCCGCTAGGCCACCGAAGCTCACCGCGATGTTTTTGAACAATGCAACTTATTCCTCTCGGTAGATACTCGTAAGTATATTTTGTTTCAGACGCTACGGAACAAGTCTAGGTAAGCTGTCAATGGCGACGAGGTGACCTAGGCACTTAGAGATCGTAAATTTAGAAGAACAATAGATGTTAGCTGGTAATTAGACAGGTCTGCGTCACTCGGCCGAGGTTAAATCAACAGCAGAATGCAAATGTGCAAATGTTAATGATTCTATTAATGAATGTTAACTTCATCAGACCAGATTCTTGGGAAATTGTGAATTGCAGTCAGGACGTGAGTCAAACTGCGCAGGAGGGATGAGGGTTGGCGGATAGATTTTCAAGAATGGTTATAAAAGTACCTATCTACTTATTTCAGGCGAGAACTGAACATACCTACGTAACTTGCAAGAAGTGCTTCGGATTCGGATGTTAAACAGTTGGACCCGGTTGTTGTCGTTGACAGCAGTCGTTACGCTATTACAGAGGTATACGGGTGGCCTGAACAACGCTGACAATAGGTTGGCCACTGACCATACGAAAAACAAAACAAACCCTAGAAATCCCAAAAATGTAAGTGCCTACTTACCTAGGTAGCGACCTAGGTAAGTAGGCACTTACATTTTTGCTTGAAATGTGATCATTACCCATGAAGGGAGAAACGCTCGCCCCCTTTTTTTTTGGTTTTCATCCATGCCATTACCTACCATACCATTACCATTGCCTATCTCTTGGAATATAGGGGGAGCAGTAGGCCTATTATAGGTTATGGTTAGGGTATAACCCAGGAACTAAAAAAAAACCTGCCATATTGCGGAATTATATGGTACTATTTTCTTCATAGCGAACTCCATAACACAGATTATAAAACTACCAATGGCGCCCTTGACAGGGTTTTTGTTCCCGGTCAGGCTAGATTGATAAACGTGTAGGTATTTCCCGATTTTTTTGGCTATTAATATTTTATTTTATTTTGTGGAGACGCACCACACGCGCGCCACTACGTAGAACGCGCTATCGAAATTTTCCTTGGACTTCGTATATATACGAGTTCCAAACGTAAGTTGGACCAGGACATCTGGTCACCCCGCCTGGTGGAAGATCTTCCCTTATCCCTTTCATACAACTGACATTCCATGTCCTCACATAGCGTGTTCTTACAATTTTATTACAGGTTATTGCACAGCAAAACATTTATAACAGTACTAATTCTAAAAAGTTATAACGACAATTACACAATAACTCAATTTGAATTTTAATAATATAGCACTGTATAATATGTTATATGGACAATGTAGTTGTCTGGTGCTTTGAAGATTTTTAAGTAGAAAAAAAATCTTATCTCAAACGAAACTGAATGGTGACAACCCTGCGGAGATATCAAGCCGGGGCGCCGAAATTTAACGAGAGACCCGCCTGAAAAATATTCAGTACCCGTATCGATCTCGATCTAGCTTCTCCACCTTTGGTAAGTGCTTTTACACCACTTTTTGTGTTACCTCTTTATACTGTGATACTGTTTCTGCAAGTAAGTAACTTGTGGTTCGAAGTTTGGTATTTCGTGAAGTGGACATAACGTTCCTAGTAAGCTGCCAGAGTCAATTCTTTTCCCATTTCTTCTTCATCTTTCTGTGCTTTGCCCCAACCAAATATCGACTCTATAGTTTAGACTGCAATTCGATGTGTGGAAAATAAAATCGCGTGTTCTTTTTACTTAAAATTCTACGCGTGATTTTCTCAGATGGCTGTTTTAGTGGGTGTCATTTTAATGATAATCTAACCATTTAATTTTGATTCTGTCATTTCACTGTTGTGCATAAAGTTGCGATTTCTAGTCATAAGAGAAACATATTTTCATGATGACTTCACGACGTCAATGTTTGTTTCATCATCATCATCATGAGCCTATTAATGTCCCCACTGTTGGAACACAGGCCTCCCCTTGCACAAGTGGGGCACGGGCCATGATCCACCGAGCGAGCCCAGTGCTACTTTAAATTTCCTCAGACATGCAGGTTTTCTCACGATGTTTTCCTTCACGGTTAGAGTAGTCGGTAAATGTACGTAAGTCTTAGAAAAATACGAAAAACTCATTGGTACATGGTACTACAACGTTACGAACCCGGACCTCCCGCATGGGAGTCCGGCGTCCTAGCCGCTAGGCCACCGACGCCGACACCGAATGTTTGTTTAGTTGGTCCAATCCAACTCAGTTCAAAGGGTACTAGGTTTGACTTCCGTGTTGGAGGCAATTTCTCCTACTTAGAATCTGTGTTTGTGTCGATTCGGAGCATGGCGGATAACTAAAGACCGGTTTTAGTTTCAACCACGTGACATTATTGTTTCTATGGACCCTGAAGGGTTTGATTTGAACCCTTATGTTATTATGGCAATGTATTTGTAAAAAGTCTACCTACACCAACAAAACATCGACAAGAAACATGCACTTTGCGATAACCACCAGTGCTCACACACACTAGGGAAGGCAATGGCATACCACCCACATTAAAAATCTTCCAAGGCGTTCTATGAGGTTAATAAAGTCAATAGAATGATCACGATCTTCAAATACGAAGATCTATACCAACAGGATTTAGCATGGTACGGGTTAATGCAGACCTCCACAGGTCAGAGCTCCATGGATTTCACTGTTCAGTGGCTAACACCCTTTGGTACTTTGTCGCTATAATTTATTTGACGCATTCATACTCGTATCATAGTCAAGAAATCATAACAAAATCTTATTGTGACAGGGTTCCACAGAGTATGGCTTAGGCTTCCACTGTAAATACTCCCCAGTCTCTTATGTCGTTAAATCGCCACTTAGCTTAGCTGTCAACGACCGTTGGAAAGTGCGGTGTAACAGCTCCAGTTTCCGTCCCCGCCAACTCGGTCACTGAACCCCTGGAATGTAGCCGCGAATCGCCGCACGCGCAGCCCGGCCGCGCTCGCCGCCCGTAAATGGTTCACAATTGATTTTGTGAATTGAAATAAATCAGGATGCCGTGCGGAAATGTCAATTAGTTCTCCAAATAGTAAATTTTGTTGCTTGCTTGGAACGTGGAAAGCTATTTGGAGATCAGATCTTGGACTCACCTTTCCGAGGCATAGGGTACCTACTTAAATTCCTGATTGATGATATTGATACTGATACAAAAGGTCGTTTGTGACTGAACGCATTAGAAGACGAAGGAGAGAGAGAGAACGTATTAGAAGCAAATGGTCGTAGATAATCTTGGACACACCTTTCTAAGGCCTACTGAAATTCCAGATTGAAGATTTATGACGATGCAAAAGTTCTTTTGGTTCTGACTTAGGTTAAGTTTAGTGCCTGCAGCCATTTTGAAACGGAATCGGACAGAACCTATAGAAATCTATTTGGTTTTCTAGATTTCTATGGGTTCGGTCCAATTATGTTTCAATATCGTTGCAGTATGCTAAGACATCGTTAGATATCTGTTGAATTGAAAGAGGTGTGATAACTTGATAAGTAAAGTCTAGCTCTCCATTAACTCTAAGTGCTTGAACAGATTCGAAGTGTATATGCTTGATTTTTATATTAGTACACCAGGTATGCCAGAATTTTTATCTAAATTAAAGTGTGAGGTTATAACTTGACCTGACTGACAACCAGCGCTGCGCCGGTGGCTAGCGTCTAGCCGTATCGTCACAGCATAATGCTGCCCTTTTGCCACATATGCATGTGAACTTACTCTAAGTCATAGTTCCTTTTAAGTAGTGAAATGTAATTATCGTGTTTGTATGTGTGTGCAAATAAATTATAATTCATTCATTCATTCAACTTCCGTGCCGTGTGCGTTCATAATACTCGTATAACTGGATCTCGTATAATTATTTTATTTTCCGCTTGTTGCAGATCTCCATCCACTACCCTAATCCACAATGTCTCTCGATGAGGTAAGTTTCGGTTTTTGGTTTAAGTCTAATTAATTCATCTGTAGAATAAAACCCGGTCCTTCCGGTCTATGCTCCAAGAAGAAGGAGTCTAGCTAGAGTCTGGAATCTGAAAGTTATTAAAGAATGTACCACACTGTACAGTCGACCACAGGTCAACCTACCCAACGTCAGTGAAACTGAAAAATAAACCATTTTACGCAAAGTTGAGATTTAGTCGATGAAAATTTATAGATGGTTTCATGAAGGTACGAACGCCCGCCCCTTGAGGAGGGAGACAATTTTTTCCTACATCCATGGATGATATACATTAGCTGGTGGTTGACTGTACTTACCTATATGGAATGGGGAGTGCTGGAAATGTGGCCAGTAAGAAAAACTTTTGCCAGATATATTTTTGTGATTTTCAAAGTTTCGTCTTAGGAAGATTCATAAATTGTATGACCTACCAACCTCTACCCACTTACATCATAAAAGGATTAAGGTTTTAAGTTCTAATCTTCAGGTAAACATGACTCAGGTACCTAGTTCGATGTGGTGTGGTGTGGTGTAGTAATAAATAATGTTTATCATTTGAGGAATGATTCACCATGATAGTTTTAACTCTGTTTTTATTTGGGAATTTCCACTATTTGGTTTGGAAAAGTTTACAGGGCTAGTGAAACTGAGTCACTCTTCAGACTATTAGCACATCTAGATTTGATTGTAGTTTTAGTAGGTACTTCGATTATCCTTCTAAAACGAGAAATAGTTGACAATCCTCGATCTGCTAATCGATTCGATGCTACTTAATTGTAAGAAAAATAAATTTTACAAATTATTTTTTTTCAAAGAGCGAGAGATCAATACAGCCTTTTTGTATAATTAACCTGTTTAGTCCAGGAGTTAGGGTAGAATATGATGCTCATACCTATAGGATACTAAACGATTATTTATTTATACCTTCAGCAATTCAAGAAAGTCGCTGACTCCGTCAGGAACTGGAAGACCAAGCCCTCCGACAACGAGAACCTCGCCCTCTACTCGCTCTACAAGCAGGCGGCCTTCGGCGATGTCGACATCTGTAAGTATCCGAGATACTAAGGAAGCTTGGCACGAATGTAGAGCTGGCAAAAGTTGGGTAAATTGACTAGAAGGAGGGATGGGAAGGGACTGGCTACGGACCATGCTGAACATATATGACCTATGCATTAACACAACTGTATCCCTAAAAAGAATCTATTTATTATACCTACGAGTAAGTCAGGCACTTCGACCCTTGATGATCTTTTGTGCCTACCCCATTTTACACACTGGTCATCTCAGTGTGCAGGTTTTCTCACGATGTTTTCATTCACCGTTAGAGCAGTCGGTAAATGTACGTAAGTCTCAGAAAAATACGAAAAACTCATTGTACATAGTATTACACGGTTTCGAACCCGGACCTCCGCATGGGAGTCCGGTGTCCTAGCCACTGTGTGTTGTGAGTAAGTAAGTTTAACTTATAAGTGATGTTTACATTTGTAGTTAACATGAAGTAGGAATCATTGTGAACTACCAACTAGCCTGTCGTTACAGAGATCTCATGGTCATATCATGCTAAATCCGAATAATGCTGTGCAAATAATTAGTTCATCTTTCTAAGAACCCAACTTCTTAGAAAGATGAACTACCGTATTACCAAGAATCAAGTAATCCTTCCCAAGAATTACCGTAATTATAGTACCTATAATATACGAGTACTCACTTCTCTCCATCTATATTAGATTAATACCTTTGAATACGTACTTTTTGAAATTCGTACCTACCGTCTACAGCAGAAATTGCTGGTTTAGCTCTCAATTCACAATAATATGATTTGAGAATATGCAAGAACCATTAAAATTATCTATCTGTGTATGGCCCTGGGAAGTGGCGTAAGAGCCTTACTGCATACCGTATTCTGTTGCATGAATTATGTCTCAGAAGAGGAAGGTACCTTTGCCGTTTTTGATTTTTTTTAATGTACCTAACTTTTTTGTTGACAGCTGAGCCCAGCGGCGTGGTAGAGAAGGCCAAGTACAAGGCCTGGAAGGATCGCAAGGGCATCTCCCAAGATGACGCCAAGAAGCAGTACGTAGAATTGGCAGAGAAGCTGCAGAGCAAATACGCTTAGGTTACCTACCCTAGGTTAAACGCTTAACTTAATTAACGTTGGCTAATTTAATAAATGTTTTGTTTTAATGTTATTTTAATTTAAATATGTTTATAACGTAATAAAAAATATTAAAAGCTTCAAAATTTTATATTCGTTTTCTTAATCCTAATAAATGGAGCTTACCACTTGAAGACGACTCACGAAAATACGAATCACGGAAGTGAGACATTACTGACGCATTTGGAAGAAAATTCGAGGGAAAGAAAAGATCTGGCTGATGGGATGCGGAAGCAAAAGCATTTGTAGGCGAGATTGGCCGTAGCCTTCGGGAGAGGGGTTGTGACCCTCGCTCCAGGTCGTTCCTGGTGCAAAGGTTGGCCATAGCGATCCAGCGCGGTAACGCCGCTAGCGTTATGAGCACTTTTGCATCGGTAGCGGTAAGGGGGGAGGTTTATATATAATATGATTTGACATTGTATGTATTCGATTAATCCACCTCCTACCTCCATCTTTTATCCCGTTTCCCCGTTCAATACCATATTCTTACCTCTTTTTTGGTAAAGTACTGTGAGCAGTATTTTCAAAAAGCATAGCATAACTCTCATGTCCATAATCTCCGAGGGGGTATACAGAGGAACCACCTTCATTATAGGTAGTTCCGACTTTTCGCCGTATGATTTGGTGGACAAACGTGATAGGTGGCGAGCCTATCGCGGTGAGCCTTGTATTTTCGAAAAGGTTCAGTATAATCGGATTTCTGTGCGGTTTTAGATCTTGAGTACAGAACGTACTTACTGTGACATTTTTTAAATTATTTTTTTCTGACTTATCTAACGCTGTTGGTCCTATTGACCTTTCAAATCAAAAATCAAAATCAAATCAATTTATTTTCGGAACAACAGAGGTTCAATTTTTGTTAGTAACAATGTAGGTACTTAAGACTATGTTAGTAATTATTTACAAAGAAAACTTAAGGCAGACATGTGGGACAGAGAGTTCGTGTGTTTGCCTTACAGCTTCACCGGGGGTTTGGGGGCGAGCGCTAAGTGCGCTCCAGCCTGGAGGAGGACTTAAACACTATAAGAAGCGGCTACCTAAGGGCACCCAGGTGGGTACGGACCTCGGCTTAGGACGTCGCTGGGGAGGGAGGGATCGGGGAGAAGCGGCCTGGAATATGCGTGTAAGCGCCAGAAACGGGTCGCCGCCCCGCGCCGGCGCGGGTTGTATGTAGGTGCGTTGTGTGATCTACTGTCGGGTGGGGGAGTGGTTTCATGATTGTAATGGGACAGTGACAGTGACAAGCCTACCCTAGTAGTGGGGTCAAAATATATAATTTTTGAATATTCAATTTGTGCCGTGTCGTGCCGGCCATAAAGAATATCACCACTCCAACACTTCCAGGGTGTCGTACGAGGCGACTAAGTGTCTTTGTGGATACTATTTGATACCTATTACACGGCGATAGGCTCGCTACCTATCACGTTTGTCCACCAAGTTTTACGGCGAAGAGTGGGTACTATCTGTGATGAAGGTGTCCTCTGTCTACCCTCACCCTCACCCTCTCGGGGATTATGGACGTGAGAGTTATGTTATGCTATGCCATGATTTTTTAGATGACAGGCGTCAATTCATTCAAGCAGAAGGACGGACATATTGAAATTTCAAAGTCCGTAGAATTTAGAGCCAGGGCAACTTTTACAAGGTCGGCACGCGATTTAAAAATAATAATAAGGGATGCTATGCAGAAATGAATTCCAGAATCCCTATTTGCCCAGATATCGTTCCTCAAAGGTGAGGCATTCTTCAATGCCTCAGCAAGTAAAATGACTCATTTTTTTGTTAGACTCTTTCGTACCTACTCAGTCTCAGCTAGAAAAATGACTCTTATTTTAAAGTTCCGTACCAAAATGGTAAAATACCGACAAAGTGCGAGTCGGACTCGCGTACCGAGGGTTCCGTTCCCAAAAGAAAATATCATATTATTTTTTCTCAAAATTCAAATATTTAGTCTTCGTTTTATTTCCTTTATTTTTCTTGGAATCTGAATGCCAAAAATGATTTTTAGAAAAAAAAAATTTTTTGAAGATTGTATCTGATTCTGTTTCTAGCTACTCTATGCTTTAGGCGCTAGATCCGGGTTACAAATGGACGGATAAAGTAAGTAGCGACGGCAATAGGGTTCCGTTTTCCCTTTCGGAGTACGAATCCCTAAAAATTATCAAGGCTTAGTTTGTCCTAACCACTTTATAAAGTGGTTTTAAGATGTGATATAGTAGGTAAAGTGATGAGCACAAAGAACATCTGAATCAATTTCACATTGCTACGACATAAAAGCGGAGGGAGATTCTCGCATTATAAACACATTCCTTCTTTTTCTTTAGTTCATATCATGTGCGAAAAGTCCGAAGGTGAGCTTTTGATTGAATGTCGAACGCTGCGAGAATCGCTCTATAGTTTGCGAGAAAGCGAAACGTTCAAAAGAACGCGCCCTTTGGCTGAATACGAAACTTGGTTTTGGTCTTTTCTTTTCAACCAAAGAAATTAAATTGACAGTTGCTGTCATCATGAATGAAGGGTCATGACATGCAGTCACCATGGGAGTTTCTCCCGCGCTTTTGTGGCGTCCACGTCAGCTTTGTTTCGATTTGTCTTGCAAATTGTTTTACAGTAGTGCTTTTCTAGTAAGAATGGTGTTTCTTGCTCGAAAAACTTCGACAAGATGTGAATAATGTGTGGGACAGTGAAGTAAAGTCAAATAAGACGCTGCAGCCCGATCCGTACTTGGCTGGATTTTGAAGAGCCACATTGCGCCTTCTTATTTGGTTCGGATTGCGCAGAAGCGTGGAAGATTCTCCCAGATAGCATTGAAATGTGTCACACCAGCATTTTAATGAAGACTTGAAAGAGTTGTTTACATCAGACATGGCTGTATGGGCTCAGTTCCCTTTGCCTTAAAAAAACAACAACAAGCAGTCACCATGGAGTTTTTGCCGCGCTTTTGTCCTGAACGGATTTTTGACTTTATATTGTGTCTTGCAAATTGATTTACATTGGTCTTTTCTACTAAAACGGTGTATTTTTTATTGAAAAAGTCCTTATGATGTGAACAGTGTGTAAAGTAGCCAAATAAAATCAAATGGAAAGAACTAAACAATGTGTCATGTTATGTCATTGTCATTTTTCGTTTCGTCTTGTTTCGTGAGCGGCGCGATTATTTTTTCGTGTCTATTTCATAATCAAATAACAATTCATTGATAACGCGCTAGGTAATACGTGGACCAAGCCGTGAAATCTACGCGATAATTCGTTACCGTTTTATTTGTTGAAGCGTCCACGTCCATCCATTCCAACAACAATCAGTTCGCAGCGAGGAATCGCATCGAGTGGTCGTTTCTGTTTCGAAGTAAGTTTGTGTTGTGACGTGTACTCTGTTATGTTTTAACCTTCATTATTTATGTATTTATTCGATTTCATTGCTTTGGTCGTTCGCCGGTCAAGAGTCATTATCAGTGTACAGTATAAAGGGTCAATTCGAAACTGTAATAGGTAAGTAACAGTAACAAATTATAAAATAATCCGGCACTGATAATGAATTCACCGACGCCGGCCGCATAGTTGCCAGTACCCATCAATAATTACTGTAATTACAGTGTAGAATGTAGTGTTTTCATGTTTTAGGTAAGCTAGCTCCGTGAATCACAAATCATGTCTCTGCAAGAGGTAAGTGTTTTTTCTAACTTAATTTGCATGTTTGTGGAGTTTTTGTGCCATTAGTTCCTTTAGTTTTTAGACTATTTTTTGTGTATTACCTATTGCAATCAAAACCAGGATACATCAATGTTGTATTATGATGTTAAAAAATCTTTACTGCTACAAATTGAGAATGCTCTTAGAATGTATGTGTTCCCAATTGTAAAAGACATCTTTATTTGTTCCTGTTAACTGGTGACATCATTGGATAGAATTAAAATAGAATGCATTACATAAGAAATAACTCATATATGTTCAAATGTCATTCAATAATGTTTTTATAATGAAGATCATTCTTGTCTGACTGTCCGTGAGTTGCAAGAAACTTCCTTAATGGTGGAGGTGTTTGTTTATTTGAAAGGATAGCATGTATTTAAAAAAAATACTTAAATTTAAGGATGTTTGGTTCAACTGACTGTATGAGTTGCACGAAACATGCTGAGAGTTCATTCAACCTCTATTAAATATCTGTCTCTTTCGTTCTACATTTATTTTCCTTCAGTACCTATGTATACAGGAGATAACACTTTATAGTTATTTATTATTTATTCTGATTCAGCAATGAGCAATGCTACTGAATCATTTTCAATTTTTATCACTATAAATTTATACTGAAGATAATGATTTTTTAATATAATTTACACTGATCGGTGTAGGTAGGGCTGTTTGGGGTCAAAGACCTCAAAAGCTAGATTAGTGCTTGGTTAGTATGGACATCTGTAGACGTCAGAGTGAAGCGAATTTATAATTCAATAGAATTTCGTCGTCTATTTCATTTCTTTCAAGTATGTCTAAATCCGGGTTTCTTTAGTAGTCTTCTAGTCTTCTTTTAAATTCCGAAAATCCCGGGATTTTTTAATATATTTTTTTTATGGCATGTCCAAAAGTAGCTCTATCTACAGCGATTTTTTCAATTCCGGAAAACCCGGGATTATCCAAATATGGTTTATAAGAAAGCCGTATCCATATCATGACCACAGCTTGCAAGTACCAAAAACAGCCCTACCTACTCCGATCGTTAATAATTTATTTGAATTGATACCTGATATTCAAAATTCACCATACAAAAGTTTATCAGGTTTCAGTACTGAACACCAATTCACTTCTTATATACTATCTTACTAAATAGATAAACATAGTTATTACTCGTGTGATATTGATCAGCAGATTAAGTTTAAGGAAAGTGTAGAGAAAGCCGTCTTGGTCCAGTAAATTTCGATATAATCTTCAGTTGTAACCAGATCTTTAGAATTACCATTTATGTAACATACCTACTTACCACTTTACTTACTTTCTCTTCTGACTTGACTGAACTTTTTGTAACTGCATATCTTGTAAATAGAATTATAAATACTAATGCTTGTTTATTCAAACTTTGGGAACATAATACACGGATTAAGTAAATTATCTAGCCTAAATATGGCTACAGCATCATAATTGGCTGTGCCTAAATAACAGCAATTGATTACACAGAAGTTTATAAAATGTTATGTCAGTATCTAACTAGGTATTTTGTTGACTTACTACTTGGAACTTCTGTATGACTGTTAATCATACTTTACTTTGTACTTTGGAACTTATGTATGACTGTTAATCGTACTTTACTTGGTACTTTGGAACTTCTGTACGACTGTTCATCATACTTTACTTGGTACTTTGGAACTTCTGTATGACTGTTAATCATACTTTACTTGGTACTTTGGAACTTCTGTATGACTGTTAATCTTACTTTACTTGGTACTTTGGAACTTCTGTATGACTGTTAATCATACTTTACTTGGTACTTTGGAACTTCTGTATGACTGTTAATCATACTTTACTTGGTACTTTGGAACTTCTGTATGACTGTTAATCGTACTTTACTTGGTACTTTGGAACTTCTGTATGACTGTTAATCGTACTTTACTTGGTACTTTGGAACTTCTGTATGACTGTTAATCGTACTTTACTTGGTACTTTGGAACTTCTGTATGACTGTTAATCGTACTTTACTTGGTACTTTGGAACTTCTGTATGACTGTTAATCGTACTTTACTTGGTACTTTGGAACTTCTGTATGACTGTTAATCATACTTTACTTGGTACTTTGGAACTTCTGTATGACTGTCAATCGTACTTTACTTGGTACTTTGGAACTTCTGTATGACTGTTAATCATACTTTACTTGGTACTTTGGAACTTCTGTATGACTGTTAATCTGCATTAGAGTAAAGTTCTTATTATAATTTATTCATATTAATTTTTTGCTTTGCTTATCTGTCTAATAATTTGAATCGAACAAATACCTATACAGCTCATGTCTTTAGTTTTGAGCGTCCAAGACACACATCCAGCCAGTTTCAAATCATAATCCTTTGATGTGAAACAAAGATCTTCAACACATATATACATTACCTATTTCGACGTAAATGATCTAAAAATACAACACAGACTCTATAAGTCTGCGTAGTTTATAAACTAAATTAATAATTTGACTGCTTACGAGTAGGTACTATTATTATAACATCACATAAAAACAGAGGTATAAGAAAAGGCTATTTTAGTTACGTAATTACGTATTTATTAAAGTTGGTATTCAGTTACCACTGAATAGTTTTAACTCTACTGCATCTATATTCAGATTATTAGGTATAAGTAAGCCAGGAGTGGGGATGTAAAAGTAAAGTAAATTACACTTTATTTCACAAATATAAAACAACAAACATGAGATAGAAAAGGAAATAGTGAAGTACAATTTAGGCGGCCTTATCACTCTTCCAGGCAACTACAACAGGCTTTGTATATGTAAGCCAGGCGATACCCGTTGTACTGTACTCATTTACCTATTTAATTATTACAAAAGATAGTTAATTACTATTTTGCATGACTGAGTCTGCCAAGAGAAAGGCTGGGCAACAATACTGGGGAAATTAGAACAAGAACATCACTGTCAGTGAGTGTTTTTGTCACACTGACAGATTTGTTTCTTGTGCCACTCTTTTCTTTCACCTTTAGCACCTTACGAAGCGGTGGTAGAGTTAAAAAATGACTTTGTAAAAATGTACTTTAATGTACTTACCCATTTGTAATAAAAAATGACTTATGTGATTATGTGTATTGGTGGTTTAGAATTTAGAAAGTGTAAATAGTTCGTACTGCCTAAAAAAGTTGTTCAATAAATAATAATAACAGTCCAACGGACTTGAGGCTGCCTTTCCACCAAAGCGGTGCGAGGAAGCGAGGTGATGAGCGAGGAAAAAATCCGCCAATAGGATCACTCCATTTTGATCGTGACGTGATACTGAGGCGATCCTATTGGTGGATTTTTTCCTCGCACGCCGCTCCGCTTCCTCGCAGGTTAAGGGTGGAAACCCTTAACCTGCGAGTCCGCCATTCCGTGGCTTGTATCAAATATTTTTATCGATTGGCGGCGATCTCTGCCCAAAACCACAGAATACTTAATAGTACAGGTAACGAAACTTACAAAAAAATCAACGAAAAACGCAAAGAAGAATGGAACTGAAATAGCACTCGGATTTGTTTTTACACATAGTATCAAAGGTCACATTGCATCATTGTGTGTTGAACTCAGATTGTAGTTGGTACTGGAGACTGTACTCTGTAACTATTACATAGTGAATGGTTTAAAGAGTATACAGTGTAACTTGTGCCAGACACACAAAAAAGGTTTAACACTTAACTAATCAACCGTCTTGTACAGTCTGTTCACTCGTCATATTGCGAAATTAAATGGAACTATAAAAATACCAATGGCCCTCTTGCCAGGGTTTTTATTTTCCTGGTGTATCCACACCTGCTCAGCGGATACTTTGACCCTTAACACAATGTAGCAGTTATTTGTAGAGTGAAAATCACATCAAGCTATACTCTGCGGAACACTGTCGCAATAAGTTTTGTTGTGATTCCTTGACAGTCGTATGTATGTGTTAAATAGCGGCAAAGTACTATAGAAGTGTTGCCCACTGTACAGTGGTAGACACTACAAGCTACACTCTGTGGAACTCTGTCGAACTATGAAGAGACTAGAGCCATCTGCCAGTGAGACGGGATCGTCCTGCATGACATATTTAATCTCACTAAGTCATGCATGACATAGTGAGAAAAAAGTCACGCATGACCTAGTGAGCGCATGACCTAATGGTAGCCTGATGTGTTGTCCACTGTACAGTGGTAGACACATCGAGCTATACTCTGTAGAACTCTGTCGAACTATGAAGAGACTCGAGCCATCTGCTAGTGAGCCGGGATCGTCCTGCATGACATTTAATCTCACTAGGTCATGCATGACATAGTGAGAAAAAATTCACGCATGACCTAATGGGAGTAGTTGTATTGTCCACTGAACACACTCGTTGTTTGTTTTTCACTAATACACACGTTATTTGTCCGCAGCAATTCGACAAGGCCGCTGCCAACGTTAAGAACCTCAAGGCCCTGCCCAGCGACAATGACCTGCTGGAGCTCTATGGTCTGTTCAAGCAGGCCACAGTTGGCGATGCCGACCCTGCCAGTAAGTTTTACCTTTTTTTTGGAAATGCAAGTCTGTCTCTACATGGAATAGACAAACATACAAACCGAGTGGAGTTTTATCTTAATTGCTCAATCCGTTCTTAATATATCAAATGGGGTAGACGTGAAACATTTACGTCTACCCTTAGAGTATTTATAACTACGTCTACCCCATTTGATATATTAAGAATGGATGGAGCAAAGAAGACAAAATTCCTCTCGATTTGTCTGTTTGTTTTTTAGTTTTTATGTATAAAAAAACAATCTTGTCTCTGACCGCTGACCACGAACAAACCTGCTGAAACCACACTGGAGCTCACCTATCATAGCCAGCTCAATTTTTTTCTGGTTTTGGTACTTTTTGAGAGTGTCTGTGGTGTAGCTAAGATTCTAATGCGGAAGGTCCGGTTTCGAAACCCTGCAAAATAATGTACCAATGAGTATTTTTCGAAGGACTAATTAATTATGTAATACTATTCCATATTGATTGCACACCTACTAAATCTAACTCTTTCTCGAAATCATTTCCTCAACGACAAGGCCGCCTAAATTGTACTTCACTCTTTCCTTTTCTATCTTTTGTTTGTTGTTTTATATTTGTGCCATAAAGTGTATTTTATTTTACTTTACTAATTACCGAGGAAAACATCGTGATGAAACCAGCACACTGAGATAACCAGAGTGTGAAATGGAGAAGGTAATGGCAAATCACCCCGTTAAACATGCCAAGAAAGTCATATGGTTATTTCCATAGAATGATCACGTGTAATCACGACTAGGGTTGCCAGCCGTACTCTAAAATAGAGTATTGTCCTCTTTTTTGTGAAGGTGTACTTTATAATCTAAGACACCAATAAAGTACGCGAAAATACTCTATTTACGTAACTCTGACTGTTACTGGCTTGTTACTGGTTATGAGTACTTATGAGACTAATTCATTTCATATATTTTGTCTGTGCCTGCCACTTCAGCGTTCACTGAGAGAGTTTTCTCCCTTATAAATGTAAAGTGGAGAGACTAAAGGAACAAAGTTACGATAAACTTCATTAAAAACGAGCTGATCATATATTTAAATTTAAATTTTGATTGCAAAGAGGCTGTCAATCTTCAAGAAAATATTTGTTAAATGGTGCGAAAAGTAACAAAAAATATATTTTTAAAGATAAATAAGTAAAAAATAAATAAGTACTCTTTTTTATGCTGTGTACTTTATTTTTGTTCTACCGAAATGAAAAAATACTCTATTTGTCCCAAAAAAAGGTGGCAACCCTAATCACGACCCTCAGTGATACGATTAAAAGATGGACAATACTTTTTACACCCGCTTGACTTTTAACCTTGTACCAAAGTGCAGGTATTACATGTATGTCATTTACGGATGTTTACGAATTTGTAGCATAGGTATTAAATTTGTAGCATAGGTATTAAATTTGTAGCATAGGTATTAAATTTGTAGCTTAGGTATTAAATTTTCTAAACGGATATGTTTTTTACTAATTACTTATTAGTGCGAATTAACAGATCATTGATAGTAGATAAAATGAATCACACTGAACTTATTTGATAGTAGATACGGATTTTAAGGTAACAGATTAAAATAAATAACAAGTCATTCCATTACTTTTGTAATTGCTTGCTTGCTTATCGTATGGTTAGTGGCCAACCTATTTGTCAGTGTTGTTCAGGCCGCCCGTAGGCCTCTGACATGGCTTAACTCAGCTCAGATGAAATATGCCACTAGCGGTCACCCATCCAGGTACCGACCGCGCCAACGTCGCTTAACCTGCACGATCACTTTCGGACCGTGCTCGCAACTAGGCTACGAGCTTCTTTTGTAATTGAAAGATAAGAAGCTGTTTAAAAAACTTGAAGTGAAATCTTTATATGTGCATTTCCTCAGACATGCAGGTTTCCTCACGATGTTTTCCTTCACCGTTAGAGCAGTCGGTAAAAGTACGTAAGTCTTCGAAAAAATCCGAAGAACTCATTGGTACATGGCATTCAGCATTGCATGGTTTCGAACCCGGAACAGTTAAGTGCAATAAGTGCTTTATATTATCAATGGCATACCCATTGATAATATAAAGCACTTATTGCACTTAACTGTTCCGGGTTCGAAACCATGCAATGCTGAATGCCATGTACCAATGAGTTCTTCGGATTTTTTCGAAGACTTACGTACTTTTACCGACTGCTCTAACGGTGAAGGAAAACATCGTGAGGAAACCTGCATGTCTGAGGAAATGAAAAGTTTCCGAAGGTATGTGAAATCCATGAATCAGCATTGGGGCCGCTCGGTGGATCATGGCCCGTACCCCCTTGTACAAGGGGAAACCTGTGCCCCAACAGTGGGGACATTAATAGGGGACACTTAACTGAAGTCAGTGTAGTAATGAGTCAATTATGTAGTTAGCTAATTAGACAGACTTCGGTGTACATCGCAGACTAACCGTAATGATCGCATTTAGCGATTATGATTACTATTATTATCAGCAGCCCACTCTAGTCCACTGCTGGACATAGGCCTCTCCCAGGGCGCGCCATTGAGCCCGATCTTCGGCTCTTCTCATCCAGTCGTTGGCAGCTACCTTCCACAGATCGTCGCTCCATCTAGTAGGCAGGCGTCCCACACTACGTTTGCCCAAACGCGGTCTCAACACCAGAACTCGTCTACAATACAATACAATACAAATATACTTTATTGCACACCCGGGACAAAAACAAAACATACAACATAAAGAGAGGTACAATACAATGTGCAGAAGGCGGCCTTAACAAATAACAAATATTGATAGTAACCTTCTGCCCTTGACTTACGTACATTTACCGACTGCTCTGACGGTGAAGGAAAACATCGTGAGGAAACCTGCACACTGAGATGACCAGTGTGTAAAATGGGGTAGGCACAAAAGATCCTCAAGGGTGCTGCTGGAGTTATTCCCGGCCCTGGATTATAAACAACGATATCACGACCATTGCGTCGCAAAATGTTCAATACGCTAAATCTAACTTTCTATCTGTCGCCAAATATCTTTGCTTCGGCTTTGATTCGGCAGTGTTTATAGAAGAGCCAGTAGTTACTAAACCCGCGTGCTCCATCTTTGACCTCATCGTCACATATCACCAGGTGAGGTTGAGTAAATAAAAAAATAGGTAAAAACTGTACATCAAACAAACCACGCGATCTAACCATTATTTGCGATTATAAGCATGGGTATAGTGATAACGATCTTGATTTACTTCGAAACGTTTGATCGAGCATTAACCGATAAGGGTCTTTTTATGTTCTACATTACCAACATAGATTACAATTAACCTAATCGACTCGATATACTAGGAAATTTGCCAAAAAATAATCGACTTTACAATATAGAAAATAGATTAGGAGCTGCCCCCCTCGCTACGCATGGGCGTAGCGAGGGGGGCAGCTGCTAGAGAGAGAGAGAGAGAGAGAGAGAGAGAGAGAGAAACTTATGAACTTATGGAAGAGAGAGAGAAACTTATGAACTTATGGAAGAGAGAGAGAGAGAAACTTATGAACTTATGGAAGAGAGAGAGAAACTTATGAACTTATGGAAGTTCATAAGTTTATCTCTCTCTCTCTCTCTCTGTGTGTGTTTAATTTATTTCTATTTTTTTTCAATCGAATAATACGTTAGCTAAATTGTTATTGCAAAATAGTATACATACACGTACCGTCAGCTCATAGTATATTTATTATAATGAAAATGTTGGTCAGTTTATGTTTGACTGGCGACCACTCTTCTATAACAGAGTCTCGGCGAATATTTCGGCGGCGATGCCTTCCTATAGAGTTTAAAAGAGCTCTCTTCTTAAGGGAATGCTATTCAATATTGGTGGTGTTCTTACCTACCGGCAGTCCGTTTGAGAACCCTATAAAATAGAAAGTTAAACAAAAAATACTTACCTCTGGCCCTGTGGCCTGTGGTGAAGGTAGTTATTTCGAAAATGATATCGTAAAATCAAGTTTTCAGGACCAAACAAAAAATTACAAAAAACAATGTTAAACCGCCATAACTTTTCCATTTTGAGTAATAAATAATGCTTGAAATAAGTTTATGTAACTTAATATAATAACAACTTCCATTTTATATGCACCTACCTAAACATTTCTGCATAACCCCATGGTTAGCTGGTAGAAAATGGCGCAAGGCATTAAGCTCGCCTCATGTACACCTTTTTTTTGTGCATTAAAGTGTAAAAAAATAAAAAATCTGAATTGAATTATTACAGAGATAGTTATTTATTCGTCGGATGTACATTACTCCAAATGAGTTTAAGACCGGCGATATATTTCAAACTAAAAACATTATGTTTCTTTTTTCCAGACAAGCCAGGCCTCCTAGACCTGAAAGGCAAGGCCAAGTTCGAAGCGTGGAACAAGAGGAAGGGCACGGCAAAGGATGACGCCCAGAAGGCCTACATCGCGAAGGTCGAGACCCTAATTGCGTCCGTCGGCCTCCAGTAATAGATTAATTAGTAATGGCTAGTTTAGACGAGGACGACAGTACGTGAATAAGACAATTAGATAGGACCAACGCTGTTGAGGAATCTGCTGATGAGATATCGACGTACGTTACTGGTTATCGTGTCCTTTCGTAGAGCTTTTTACATCAGAACCAGCAATGTATATTCAACCGGCGCGTGCGCTCGCCTCGCACGTTAGTACTTATGGTGGTATGACTGCAGAATCAGCCTGTGTAGATACCACCCTTTTGCCTATTTCTGCCGCAAAGCAGCAATGCTTAGAGCCAGCGTAATTGCCGGCAGATATGGCACTCCAACTGTGTCTTCCTGTCCTCGTTTAAGCTAGATTTAAGGAAGCTGTGACTGAATGTTTTCATCAAAAGTCAATTTTAGCATGTTCGTGACGAGAAGTAGGAAGAAATCACCTATTTTGTCGATTGCAAACAAGCTGATTTTTTTTAATGAGCGGATTGATGTTTCGGTTGTTGCAGAAGGTCTTTTAAATTTAATCCTTAATTAAAACATCGTACGTGGAATAATACAAACACTTTGCAACTTGACATTTATGAATAGGGTTACCCGTCCTGTCTTTTAGGAAAAGGGTGGATTTGAGTAAGACTTGTTTGACATATTTTACAGTTATCTATAGAAAACTCTTATAAGAGAGCGTTCCATAACCAGTTGAATTAATTCACATTGATAACTGTCCATGTTCCATTACCACGTTAACAAAAATTTATCAAGTTTGATAAATTTTTGTTAACGTGGTAATGGAACTGACGCAAATACAGCTGTCTACGTGAATAAATTGAACTGGTTTTGGAACACACTCTAACAAATTGATGCAAGCGAGTGATTGCTATGAGAAATGATCAGGCGCTATAATAAGTGGCTATGGAGGACGCTCTCGTGTATGTTATTTTATTAGAAATTCAGTAGAAATAATTCTAAAAATGCTCTGTTGATTTTCTATATTGCAGAGGGGAGAGAGACGTCTAGTTTATGGTTTTTGAAGTGCTTGCATTTGTTCTAGGACTTTTAGAAACTGGTCAAAAGACTCAATAACCGTGACAATCCTTATATCTAGAGTGGACAGCCCTATTTATAAAGTGAAATGATAAGAGTTAATAATGATAATAGTTTTAATGATGTAATGGAAATATAGGTCGATATATTTAACGTTATATAATTACAATTTCTTGATAAGAAGGCATTGGAATTATCACTAAGATAGACCGATTTATCACAAAAGATGTACCTACTCATACTAAGTCGATTTATAATTTCAATGATTGTTTTTTAATCATGGTTTTGTAGGAAAATATTCGTCCGTCCGACTCATTAGGAATATTTATTTCGGTTTAGGTTTAATTTAGATTTACTCTCATGTATAAAACATCACAATAATGTAAGATGAATTTAAAATAAGGGTAATTTGCTTACATAATACTTTTTTAAACACAATCCAGAGGTGCTCTAAAATCTAAAACTAACGTATTTATTGTTTTTAAACGTTGCATTTTTTTGTTACAATTTTTATTCTTTGAAATAAATCAGTTGGGTATTGAATCTTTTGTTTTATTCTTAATAAAGTACCAACTAAGTACCAACTGGCTGCTCTTGACTCAGTGGAGAAACGCGCTAAGCGCCTTATAGGTGACGAATCGCTGGTGGAGGCTAGACTGCAAAGTCTGGAACATCGGCGCAAGGTTGCCTGTCTATCGGTATTTTATGGGATACATTTCGGAGAGTGCGCATCGGAATTGCACGACCTAATTCCAGCATCTCCATTCCGCCTTCGGACTACCAGGCGCGGGGAGGGGTTCCATCCTTATGTTGTTGATATCCCATCTGCTCGTACGAAGCGATTTGCTTCTTCGTTCATTATGCGAACGGCTAAGGAATGGAACAGCCTGCCGGCGTCTGTATTTCCCGAAACCTACAACCTTGGGATCTTCAAGGCCAGAGTGAATAGGCATTCACTGGACCCGCATGCACCATCGTCGACCTCATCGTCGCTTACCATCAGGCGAGATCGAGGTCAAATGCGGGTTTAGAAGTAAATTAAAAAAAATCAATACAATATTGGGTTATTGTTTTAATAAATTATTGGTTATTCGAAATTTTTAATACTTGCGGTTGTCGGTACTTGGTGAAACTTGTAGTACATGATTAGACTTAAATAATATACGTTTCACAGGTTTTTACTGTATTTTATTAATTACGACAGGTTTATACTATTAGTATTTTATACCTGAAAATACCTGAAGATGTGTAAACGAAACCGGTCGTAATTAATAAAATACAGTAAAAACCTGTGAAACAGTATATTATTAGTCTAATCATATTCTAAATTTAATTACTAAAATATTTACAACCTAGTTTTTAAACCTTGTTATATTTACAACCTAGTTTTTAAACCTTGTTATATTTACAACCTAGTTTTTAAACCTTGTTATATTTACAACCTAGTTTTTAAACCTTGTTATATTTACAACCTAGTTTTTAAACCTTGTTATATTTACAACCTAGTTTTTAAACCTTGTTATATTTACAACCTAGTTTTTAAACCTTGTTATATTTACAACCTAGTTTTTAAACCTTGTTATATTTACAACCTAGTTTTTAAACCTTGTTATATTTACAACCTAGTTTTTAAACCTTGTTATATTTACAACCTAGTTTTTAAACCTTGTTATATTTACAACCTAGTTTTTAAACCTTGTTATATTTACAACCTAGTTTTTAAACCTTGTTATATTTACAACCTAGTTTTTAAACCTTGTTATATTTACAACCTAGTTTTTAAACCTTGTTATATTTACAACCTAGTTTTTAAACCTTGTTATATTTACAACCTAGTTTTTAAACCTTGTTATATTTACAACCTAGTTTTTAAACCTTGTTATATTTACAACCTAGTTTTTAAACCTTGTTATATTTACAACCTAGTTTTTAAACCTTGTTATATTTACAACCTAGTTTTTAAACCTTGTTATATTTACAACCTAGTTTTTAAACCTTGTTATATTTACAACCTAGTTTTTAAACCTTGTTATATTTACAACCTAGTTTTTAAACCTTGTTATATTTACAACCTAGTTTTTAAACCTTGTTATATTTACAACCTAGTTTTTAAACCTTGTTATATTTACAACCTAGTTTTTAAACCTTGTTATATTTACAACCTAGTTTTTAAACCTTGTTATATTTACAACCTAGTTTTTAAACCTTGTTATATTTACAACCTAGTTTTTAAACCTTGTTATATTTACAACCTAGTTTTTAAACCTTGTTATATTTACAACCTAGTTTTTAAACCTTGTTATATTTACAACCTAGTTTTTAAACCTTGTTATATTTACAACCTAGTTTTTAAACCTTGTTATATTTACAACCTAGTTTTTAAACCTTGTTATATTTACAACCTAGTTTTTAAACCTTGTTATATTTACAACCTAGTTTTTAAACCTTGTTATATTTACAACCTAGTTTTTAAACCTTGTTATATTTACAACCTAGTTTTTAAACCTTGTTATATTTACAACCTAGTTTTTAAACCTTGTTATATTTACAACCTAGTTTTTAAACCTTGTTATATTTACAACCTAGTTTTTAAACCTTGTTATATTTATAACCTAGTTTTTATATGATTAACTCATGATTATTTTTTCAAGTATAATAAAAATCTCAGGAATCGAAGATTCTCTCCACGAGAAACTCGAGAAAGTATTTTTCGGTATAAACTTAAATGACTTTTGACTTTAGAGAAAGTAAGAGGCATGTTAAGACAGATACGTTGCCCTCTATTCTCTCTACCTACCCCGCATGGGATATAGGGTGAAGATGTATGTATGAAACACTTTTATATTATCTTTGAGCTCTTGATCTGTGACCTCCATAACATACTGGCTGATTTGTCTGTGACATTGTTCGGGCATGTAGAAAGAATGAGTTTAACGAATGACGAAACCGTTATACGAAGCAAAAGTGAGTGGAAGGAGAAGCCGGGGTCGTCCTAGACTGAGCTTTAAAGATCAGATTGACAGAGTGCTCTTGGATTTTAATAACCACAAGACAGTCTTAACGGCGAGCATGCGTGAAACGATGAAAGACTAGAGGAAGCAAGAGAAGCGTGCCAGACGGATTCGTGACGCTCCGTTCTATCTGCCTACCCCGCAAGAGACATAGGTACCTAATAGAGGTCTGTGGTAAAGGTACATATTATTTATTTTAGGTAGATATTTTTATCAATTTATTATTATCGCAGCACTAATGCAATAGGTACTGTAATGGGTGTTGTTTTTATAGCGGTGTGACGACGAAGAAAAAAATTACAGGTAATCACACTGGTGTTACAAGCTGGTGTGACCACGAGTCGGTCGTGATAATATGTGTGTATTTTAAATTAAAATACTTTTTCCCTGGGTAACGGCGATTTGAAATATTTTTTCGAACATTTCATCCATAACTACCGACTACTCGAAACATTTTTAACAAGGAGACCCTAACGCAACGACCTCACATAGATATCGTTGTCCTATAACGCTTCTTATAAAAAAAATAGAAACAACAACAAAAAAGGTCGAATATATTTTTATAGGTACAAAATCACTGCTCAAAATGTAAATACAAAATACCTACTTAATTTTAATTCAAATATCCAATAATTCCACACGTAACTGAGGGTCCAGAAGTCCCAGTCAGAGCACTGTCTTCTGTCCCAGCTCTTCCATAATCATCTTCACCTTTGGTAATGGCCAGGGACCTTCCGACAATGGATCGAGGGCCGGCTAGGGAGATCAAATGGTCTACTATCTTGACGCTGAGCGTTTCTCCGTCTTCCGCTTTGATATTGCCGAGATCCCCGACGTGACGGATTTGGTCTCGGGGGCCCCCGTGGCGACCCTGGAAAGTGAAAATGTAGATTGAATGAAGAAGTGCCTTTGGTGTGTATTGAAGACTTTTTGTAGTAGTGTGACTCGTGGAGTAGTAAGACTACATTGTCTTATCATTACTCGTAGTCCCACTAGCCACTAGGTTCGTGGTCCTACTGCATAGTGGGACTACCAGTAATTGTTGTAGATTACGGCTCGTGAAAGGGAAGGCAATGGCAAACCACCCCATTAAATCTGCCACGAGAGTCGTTCTATGTGATTAATTCCTTAGAATGATCACGACCCTCAGCAATGCGGAAGACGGCTAGTGATCCCAATTTATTTTTATTTCCAAGTCCTTCAGATAGGTACTGGTCACTAGTAACAATTCACAATATATTATAATTGTATATTATCATACCTATATTCTATTATATAGTAAGTACCTATATTCTCTAGTCCCTACCAGCTACGAAAAACTCATTGGTACATGGCACTGCACGGTTACGAACCCGGACAATCCGCATGGGAGTCCGGCGTCTAGGCCACCGAGGCTCTCTAATTGGGCATCTTACTTGATACTAGGGTATCCTAATGGTACTACCACTACACAACTTACATAGTAAGCAATGAAATGCGGTCCAATCTCCTTGCAGCTGTCCTTAATAGCTCCCGTCTGGTGCACGTGCACGCCGTGTAGACCGGAAGCTAACCCTGTAATGTTGCCTTCCACCGTGACCGGCCCGTTGGGCACTATCTGCGTGAATACCAACTCTCCACTGACTCCGGAGTCCTCGTCGGGCTGGAGGTAGACCACGGCTTGGAGCCCTGGCACTGATCTTGGGCCCTGTAAACAGAGATGGTAAAGCAAGGTCATGGTTGCGAAACATCTGAGAATGGACGGGAATCGCCAGCGTAGAAGAACTGTTTCACTTGGTGCGCAGAAAATTTCGCTGAGCTGACAGCCGACCTCCAGTCAGTGGCAGATCCCCCCTCCCCTCTAACCTATGTAAAATCTCTTTAGGGCGTGAGGCTCGACTCTGCCTTGATCATCCGATTCCAATTTTGTAACCGAGCCTCAGTATCCAATAAAAAATATAAACCTAGGCGGAGGACCGAGTATTGTGGCGTGCCCTGGGAGAGGCCTATGTCCAGCAGTGGACACACATGGGCTGATAGAAACCTTACAAACATTGCATCACAAAAGTATGTAAATAAATATATTAAGTGTCGCGCGGAAGAGTTTTCTCCATACTACGTTCCAAACAAAAAATATTTAATCCTTTTATTAATGGAAATTGCTTCTCACAGGTGTTCCTTGCGTCAGTCTAAACTTATTGGCGAATGATACCTGCGGACCTACGGAGCCGAAACGTGGACACTGACGGTGCGACTGGTTCACAAATTGAAAGTCGCTCAGCATGCTATGGAAAGAGTTTTGCTCGGAGTATCTCTGCTGGATCGAATGCAAAATGAGGAGATCCGGCATAGAACAAACGTTATCGACATAGCTCATAAGGTTAGCAAGCTGAAGTGGCAGTGGGTCGGTCACATCTGTCGCAGAACAGACAACCGCTGAGGTAGACGAGTTTTGGAGTGGAGACCGCATTTGGGCAAACGTAGTGTGGGACTAGATGCCCTGCTAGATGGAGCGACGATCTGCGCAAGGTGGCTGGCAGCGACTGAATGAGAAGAGCCGAAGATTGGGCTCAATGGCGCGCCCTGGGAGAGGCCTATGTCCAGCAGTAGACTAGAGTAGGCTGCTGATGAATGATACCTGCGATTCTTTGTCCTGAGACTACAGGGCTTCACCTACAAACATCTTCACTACCAATAGGTAGACGATGGTACAAGTATCTACCTACTGATTTGTTACCTAATGGTGTCAGAAAAACAGTAATAATCGGTTGAACGCCGAAAAACCAAGCCCTGTTTTTGGTAGAATCGACTTTACCTATTTTTTGCTATTACATTTAGACACAGCTGATATTTTAATAGATACGCATGTAATTAATAACAGGTTCAATGTAAAATGAACGGCAGGAAATCTGTTGCACAAAAAACTGTTTTTATGCCGCGTACGAGTAATTATACAAGGAAGTGTTTTAATATTCATATCTAGACAGATTTGGAGCGAATTCCTAAGAAAACGTATAAAAAAATAGCAAATTGGGATTTAATTAAATACTAAATAAATAAGTAGGTTCCTACTTAGGCGTATAGGAAGTTAATACAATCTACCTACATAGGTACATATATGTACTATACCAACCGTCATATATGTAGGTATATAAAAATAGGTATTTAGGTCACAGAAATCAAAATATTATATCCCCAGCGGCACTTCGACCCTCAGGGATCTTTTGTGCTCACCCCTAACCTTAGTCTCCTTCCTGTTCCTTAAAGATGCTTTGCATCAAGGGCGCTATGCAGCTTACAGGAAGGAGCCTATAGTCCTCTGGTTTCGGGTAGGCAACCCCCAGAAGACTCATACGCTTTCCAGCCAACGAGTCACTTTCGCACAGCAAGTGTTCCATTGACTCAACGGTGTCACCACCAAATATTATATTAGTACCTCTGTGATATAGATCATCAAAATTTGCATAAATGCCGGAAGATTTTTAAGTAAATATCTACCTATACTATAGGATATACGTATGTCAGAAAAAATGGCATGAATACCTAAATTAATGAAGACTGAAAACCTGCTTACACATGAAGGAGGAGACGATTTTTTTTATTATCTAAGCGCTTAAAAATTTTAAAACTTTGTAGCACCTTTGAGACGACAACAGTAAGATAAGGACAAGACACCAATTTTGACGACTAATTTCCATTAATTCTAATTTAATGGAGGCACGTCAAACCTACTAAACCAGTCATCAATGGGCAACCAAGCTCGACATCCTTGGAAGAAGACTAGCAGAGACTTCACCTGCCCATTAGACTCACGCAAGAAAAACTAACAATGTACCATTTACCACAATTATAATGATATTAAACTATTTATAAACTAGGTATTATCTTTATTCTGTTTTGCAGCAAACAATGCAGAAGGTTTTCAGTAAAAACGTGAAGTGTGTTGCGATTATAAATTGTGAAAAACGGTAAAAACTAGTTTTAACGACTTCGGGATTTAAATTTTAATGGTGATATGACTCTCGGCAGAGTCAGCCAGGGGTGGTAGCTTTTACCACAGAGTACTAGGTACTCGTATATATGTCGTAGACACATCTTATCTTATCTTATGATAGGGGGCCGGGAATAACCCAGCTGCACTTCAACCCTTGAGTATATTTTGTGCCTACCCCATTTACACACTGGTCATCTCAGTGTGCAAGTTTCTTCACGATGTTTTCCTTCACTGTTAGAGCAGTCGGTAAATGTACGTAAGTCTTCGAGAAACACGAACAACTCATTGGTACATGGCACTTGATGGTTTCGAACCCGGACCTCCCGCATCGGGGTCCGGTGTCCTAGCCACTGTGCCAGCGACGCTCTCGTAGACACATAGCGTAATGGCACATTTCACGACGCTCGTAGGCATTTCAAGAAGTGCTAATAATCTTAGACTGTAATGGTAGAGTTCTACGCTATCTGTCTAAGATTTTTAGCCACTTCGTGAAGTGCGGATCGTTAATTCGCACATAG
This sequence comes from Hofmannophila pseudospretella, assembly GCA_947369225.1. Lineage (NCBI taxonomy): Eukaryota > Metazoa > Arthropoda > Insecta > Lepidoptera > Oecophoridae > Hofmannophila > Hofmannophila pseudospretella. Next base: position 13,782,936 of record OX376314.1, on the reverse strand, counting down.
CGTAATGGTATTGAATCTCATGTGGATCATAATCTCTCTTCTATGAAACTATACCGCCATCCAGCAGATGACGCTCAGGTTTTATAGAAATGCTATCGTGCTGACTTCGGACTCCCGTGCGGGAGGTCCGAGGTTCGAAACCAGGCAATGCCATGTACTAATGAGTTTTCGGTTTTTTCGTAAGACTTACGTACATTTACCGACAGCTCTGACGTTGAAGGAAAACATCGTGAGGAAACCTGCACACTGAGATAACCAGTGTGTGAAATGGGGAAGGCAATGGCAAACCACCGCATTAAATCTGCCAAGACAGTCGTTCCATGTGATTAATTCATTAGAATGATCACGACCCTCAGCATTGAGGAACACGTCTTAGAAGAAGAAGAAGTACCTAAGAGATCTAGTAATTACTTACCGGCACATGAGGCACTCCATCTACGCCCTCAAGGTTAACAGCGCATCGTAATCCCACTAACAACAATATTGTGAGGTGAAATGATATGTCTATGGGCGACGGTGAACACTTACCATCAGATAGCCCGTTTGCTCGTCTATACAAAATAAAAAAAGTCTTTGTGGCGTTCCTTTCCTTCATGCAGGCAAACAGTGGCAGACAGATCAAGATCTTTGACCAAAAGACAAGGTTCTTTTGACAGGTTTTTTACGAGAGGTTGACATCAGTCAACCTATCAATGTCACGTTGAACTTACAATTAGATTTAACGATAGTAATTATAACAGACTTTGCCGCCAATTACACCTGCCAGCCATCAAATAAAATCTGTCATACTTGACAGTCCTTCCTGGTTTAATAGGATGCCAAGTGCATAATATCTACAGTTAAAGCATTCTAATTCGAAACTTGAATAAGTACCTACTAATTGTTATCAATCAATTTAAGTAAGTAAGTAAGTAATACGTTTATTTCACACACAGCAATGACCGAAACAGTTATAATTATAATAAAATAATTATGTAGTCAAAGGTAAACATATCTAAATCATGTATGATGGTCTGCTGTTGTTGTGAAAAGGGCCTCAACTCAGCTTATTGCTGCAGACAAAAATGCCTACAGCGCTGGTATTCTGTTGGATCATGTCCGATGGCTGGCCAAACCTGTCCAAGAGGAATTTCGTTTTCGTTACATGAAATACCTACTTATGAAAACAACTTGAAAGCTATAGCAAGCTATGGCGGGGCCATTTCAACTACCACCAATAGCCGTTAATAAAAAAAATTCGCCCATCCATTTTCAGAAATAGGTAGTGATTTATACCGGTATAGTACTTGATAGAAATCTAGTTTTCGGTGTTCTAGACTTCCATCCATCTGTCTGATTCCGTTTCAAAATAGCTGCAGTGCTAAAGGCGTAAAGTAAATCTCATTAACTGACAAATTACTTCGTGGCAGAGTCATATAAAGGAAGTACGGAAGTCTAATCTTTCGTACGAACAAAAAAATGTCCTTATGATAAACATTAAACGAGGAGTGACGTAACGCTGACGTCACCAACCCTGGCCCTAAGTCGTGATGATACGGCATGCTTCTCCAATTCTCCTCGGGGCATGTATACAGTGCCGGATTAAGTAAGGTTCTTATGCCTTAAGACACCCATCACTGTCGCTGTGGTGCCCCAAGTAACTTTATAATGACGGCGCATGCGTGCTCCGCGTCTGCCGTTTGCAGAAAACAATTGGTATCGTTTTTTATATACTCGCGATGTCAAGCTCGTGTGTGGTGTCCAGACAAATACAACTTTTGCTCCTCATCTCCAAGACCTGTCTTATATTACGTGGGCGCGTTCAGCCCCACAATACTTCCATAATTGGTGATCCCGACGTGATGGTCCATAATTGGTGACCCTCGACATTGAACATCTAACAACCTTCTGAAGTAAGCATCATCCATAGGTGCTTCTCTTCTCTTCTTTACTACAAGTCTTGAATTTTTAATAGCTTTAGTGCTGCGTGATCAACAAATCAGAATCATTTACTAAATGGAGCGGGTCGGTGACGATAAATCTTAGTTTACGCATTGTGCTGTGAGTGATTCAAAGGATTTCACTTTCATACTGAATTTGTTTACATGCGGATTTACAAACTGATTGGCATAAAATTATTTATTTGGGAGGAAAGGGTTTTCTCATGTTCTGGCTTGGACTTGATGCCCCCCTAGACGTCATGCCTAAGCAACTTCCTTAGAGGTTATAGCTTACTACGTGTAAAATCGAAATATTCAAAGTACCTACATAATGTGGGTCTAGTCACGGTATTCGTGTAATAATCAATTACTTGCGTTTGTTTATATGCCGCCGAGAATCTGAATAAATAAATTAGTAGGTAGGTAGGTACTTTACGGCATTAAAAATAAATATTAAAATTATTTCATTAAAATTACTTATAAAACCAGTCTTATGTACACGTGCGATATTTAATGACATGTAAATGGAAATAAACTACCTATTTATAAACGTGTTATTTTATAAATACATTTTTAGTTAAGTATCTATTTACTTATATACTTGGGTAAATATTGAGAGGTAGATTTTTTTATTCATAAATAATCGTGAATAAGTATATCTATGTCAAGAAAATACTTACATATTTTTGTAATGGCTTGTGAAGTCATAAATTTGTCATATCGACGTATTCATTAACAAATTACGAAAACTAACAGGAAACAACCAGCGCCACTCAATGAGCAGTCGACTTCTTCCAAATAACAGACGAACCGTTTTTTCTCGGGTTAACTTTAACCCGATGTGAATTTTGTATGAAAACCATAGACAATTCGAGAGTTAACCCCGGGTAACATTTTTGCGTAAGCGGGGGTAAGTATTTTAAGAAAAGCAGGTCTAAAGAAAACTTCCTTTCTTTTAGCTATAGCACCTTACGAAGCGATGGTAGAGTAAAAAAAATACTTTGTAAAAATGTACTCGGCAACGATACCGGAAGAACCCTTCGGATGAATGGCCGCTGAACACTACCTGAGTCTGTCCTGGGCTTTTTCTATTAAGGGAAATATGTTTTCCGGCTTCTTCTGTATTATTTTGCACTCCTGCCATAATCGGAAGAGATACTTTTAACAAGTCAAGTCAAAAGTCATTTTTTTATTGCAAATAAGTATACCTTAAGTATACGTATACTTATATAAACATGGAAACATTTGTACTATTAATTTTTTTTATTATATTTCAAAAAAATTCACAGTTAAACAATTATACTAAGGCACTGTGAAATTCAACAAAAATATATCTATAAATAATTACACACTAACTGTAGAGGGACGCACATCCATACTCTCACAGAACCTCAGACACTCATCACGCACACTCGCCCATCGACTTGCAAACACATCACAGTCTGGTGCTGACGCGAGAAGCGCGTTGAGATTCTGCAGAGCACGAACAAGAGGCGATTTACTGTATGGAACATATAACATAATAACAAAACGGATCCCTTTGTACTATAAACAATAATATCGGTAATGACAGCTGTTTCAAATCTTGAAGAATGATCATCGAAAGTAATAATTATGTAGGGTCAAGTGAGGCAAATGGGAGTAAACTAAGATTCATATTCTACACTATACCACTTCTTATTCTTTAACAATACATGCAGGTTGTTTTTTACCCTTTATTTAAATAAAACTAATTTTATCTTAAAACATAATACTGGCATAAGCCACAGGGCTTGTGCGCCAGTAACGAATCGGTCGTATTATTACCTATTTACAGTAAAGTTGACAATAAAATATAAATACTTAAATCTATTATGGAATTAGCGGAGTTATTCGATCGTCGTAAATGCGAGGCGCAGTAGGCATAGTAATGCGTCGATGTTAGCGCATCTTACTGTTAAGACGCGCCAAACCGGTTGAGCCGATATTGTATGTATTAAGCATATCTTAGAGTATTGTTCCAAGTAATTACATATAACAAAAGCACTACGTCAATTTGATGAAATCCGAAACCAAGTACCTCGCTCCGGGTTGTACCTGGTGCAAAGGTTGGCCGTAGCGATACAGCGCGGTAACGCCGCGAGCGTTACGAGCACCTTTGCACCGGGGACGACAAGGGGCGGGTTGTTCGATTGACTATAATTATTTCATTATTGGAAAATTATTATTATTATGTTAAGTTGACATTATTATATGTCAAGTACCTTGACGAATTATTACATTTGCCCGTTTAAAAGGGGCAAATGTGATAATGTACGTTTATTTCTTAGCAGTGTGTCACTCAAATATGGGGTAACAGCAAAAAATTACACAAGTTTACTTTTTTACTTAGTGTCATTCAATTGCTCGTCGGTAAAACAGCTTCGAAAGGTGGTTTCCTCGTTGTTCAAAGAGTACATAAAACATATCAGACATGCAGCACTAGTTTTCTCAAAGACAAAGTCAGCATACATTATTACTTTTACCCCATTATTGCAATTACCCCACTTTACCCTACTAATGATTATAAGTAGTAATCACTTTATAATAATTTAGTACTTACGCCAGCCAAGTCGATCTGCTTTTGAGTGCGCTCTCCGGACAGCGGATACACTGGCCCTCCTAGATCCTGTAAAATAAAAACGTAATGTTAGAAAAAAGTTTCATCTCTGCTGACCCAGGCCTTTGTCTTTAAACGAAAAAAATATTATTTAAAATAATGTACGCAACTTAAATTAAGTTAAAATTTCAGCTTAGAAACTGTTTTATAAAAAAAAAACTTAGACAAGTAGTAAGTAAGGACTTGTACATAGAATGAAACTACATAAGTAAGTATATTTTATCTAATTAGGCCTTCTAAGATTAAGTCCACTTAACGCCTCTAGAAAGAGAAGGTGGATTTTCCCTTTATAGTCTCCGTAATTAATTGCCTTAACGCCATTGGTGCTAATATTAGGTAAAATATAATAATAAGTTATCTAATTTAGTAAATTAATTGCATAAAATTAATTTGACAATTAACAAAAATGCAGTTTATTGTAGAATCCCGTTTTCAGCAGTTCATAGACCTAAGTTAGAAAACCCAAAGCTAGAAATAAGTTAGATTTAAGTAACGAGCATGACTGATCATGACAAGCGTCCGTTGACGAGTTCAAGGAACTGACGCAAAAACTTTGGCAATTACTGACTCTGATGCTAAGCATTTGTACAATTTTGAGGCTTTTTCTATGGTTTTAAAGATGTAACGGTTCTTTGATTGATATTTCTGCCGCAAAGCAGCAATTCTTGCTTTGCTGTGTTTCGGTTTGAAGGGTGAAACAATGTTGTCGAACTGAGTTACAAGTTTTACAATTTGTTACTCTGTGTAGTAAATAGGTACATATCTATAGCAGCTTTATTTTTGCTTAATTAAGTAAGTAGGTATTTTGTAGATTGCTGAAGGCGCTTGAAGAACGCTTTATGTAATTGAAAGTTATTAAAAATGTACTCACATACAAATAAGGCTCCATGAACACCTCGTAAACATTGCTCTGATAGTTCTCAACAGCTGGTAGCGCCTTGATGATCAAATTCCTGCCATAACCCGGTATTCCTTGAAAAGCCTTCCCGTTCAGAGCTGACACCAGCCAAAGGAACTGGCCGCAAAAAACATGAAGCCGCAGATTCATCGCGAAAAAAAGAAAAACAAAATTTAAAACAAAAGTTTACGCGCGTTTTTTGAAAACAACGTGCAGTCTTCGCGAGTGGCAGTGTACCAATGTAAAAATAGTTTTGGATTCGGCAGGTAATGTTTTTGTCCGTTTAACTAGTGGGACGGGCGTATGATATGACGACTTGTCATTACCTGGTCTCTGCGAGTCTCGTGCCAAGGTTCTGTAATCGAGAAGCGTGACGTAATGATAATTTAGACACGGCATTGTTTAATTAATAAGCTGGTGGAAGTTGGGGGCTCTTCCGATTAATGTAGGAAGCACCCGCCATGTTGTTCGTCGCCGAAGGTGTAATTACGTTGACGGATTGGCTTATTAACGCATTACACTAAGTTCTAATTTTTGCACTAAAATATCATGCAAAAATTAATTCTTCTTCTTTCGAGTTGATGATCGGAACTAAATTTTTCCCGACCTGAAGGCAGCCACATCGATAGCCCCTGGTTGACCTCGAAAAGGTCCTCCCGCGTGCAGGTGGTCGGACACGCGGGACAGCAGAGCTAGTGCTCCATGGTTTGAGGGGAGACACCACACTCACACTTTACTTGATCGCTGGAAAAACCCTATTTGTGTGGATTATCTCCGCAACAGCCAACCTGGGTTCGCAGGCGATTAAGCGTTTTCCAGGTTGTCCACGGGAGTTTGAAACCCGGTGGTAGGTCTTCTATTGGCGGTATGAAATCTTCAGGCGGGTATTTCTCCCGCCACAGCTTGCATCTTACTTCTGGCGGGTTCTTTCCATAGTCAATGGGAGAAACACTTCAAAGAAACCCGTTCGACTTTTGAGGCAATTATACTTAATCAATCAATAATTTTAGGGGTTTTAGTTCATAATGGAATCGCAGAGAATCGCAAAATTTTATCCAAACAATATTTGAAAGGCGGTGTGATGGGCGAACACTACAATTTACAATTTCCAGTTCCTTTAAAGCCGTATATTTATTAATTAAGCTGTTGTGTTAGATCTTTTCTCTTCCACTCTGAACTTCCCACACTCACTCTCCCTGCACTACAGATACACACTATACATTATTACACCCTCAAACATTCTTAGACATTAACTTACCTCTCTATTATTAGGTATATTAAGGTATTCTATATTCCTTTTGATTAACTAGTTCCAAATTCCTTTAGGTATATTGTTATATATTGTCATATGCTTGCACGGAAAGTACGACGGAGTCCCGACTTCCAAGATACAGGTTTCGACCTACGTAGTTTGTTAGTCGTAGGTCCTATTATTGAGCCTTGTAATAAACTTTTCATTTTTTCTTTTTTCATCTTGTGGTTACTTGCTAGAGCTCCTTACGTTACCGTATCACGGAGTAGGATCCTAATTCCACTGTTTTACAACGTGTGTCGTTCTTTTCCATTGTATACTTATTAGAAGAACGGGTCCCCTTTTACGTTCCCCCTACCGGTACCCATAAGTTTTCTTTACAGTGAGATAATGGTCAAAATAAATTCCACAATGAACACATCTACCTATTTCTAATACGATTAAGATTCATACGTAATCGTATCATATATCAGTAATCGAAATACCCATCAACAGTAAGCGTATAAAAACATCTGATATTATCTGCCAGTCTACAGTTTTTGTTTGAAAATTAATTGAAACGTTTTACGTTTGTTTTGATCGTATACAAATTATAATTTCATAGATTATGGGCCTATTCAAGTGTTTAATTGCAAAAAAAAATTAAATGTAAAAAAATTAAACGCGTGTGTTGACGTAATAAGCGACTATTATAAACAAATTTTAAAACAACGTTGATTGAAATGGCTGACTCATCGGAATCGACCCTGAAAATTATTTACATTTCCTTTACGAGCATATTATCATTAGAATAATTACTTAGGTTGCGTTACATAACGTTTATTAAAATTTACCCGACAATAAACGTACGTACGTTGGTACGTCTCTACCCGGTTCCGGAACACAACGTGTATTTTTCATCTGACAGTTCAAGTTGTGTTATGCAACCGGCCAATCGAGTAATATTTCAACTGTCAGGTGAAAGATTAACCCAAAGAAATCGGAGTTAATTTTTACTCCTGTCAAAGTGACAGAGAGCTATGCGTTGACATTTGATATATTCAGGTTGACAAGTTTGTGGCCCTATAAAAAAAGTTTGTGGCTGTTCCACGACTCTTTTGTAAAACTAGTAATTAATTTAATTAACAAGGCATTGGCAACACAGGCCATCAGCCTAAACATTAAGCGATTTAAAACAGTTTTTAGTTTTTCAGCATGAAAATGTTGTGGTGTATACACATTTTAACACTTCTAGGAGTTATGACGGAAATTTCAACCGGTCTAGTCTCTGGCGAATTCTCATGGCCCGCCGCAGAATCACAGAGTGAAACTACACAACGAACCACTAACGAGAAGTTTATTTTAAGAGTTCAACACATTGTCACTGTTACGACGTTTGCTAGACAAAACTACACCGATTTTAGCTATCAAAATCACCAGAAAACAATGTTTGAGCAATAAAATAAACACCGTAGAACCGTCTCCAGCGACTTTCCCGCCAAAACTCTTGTAAAACTAGGCATATACCTGGTTCCAAAACGTTCACTTTACTCGAGAATAATTATCGGATAAAGCGAAAAGCTAATTAGAACGTAGCCTTACATAGCTTTCGTAAATCGTGTCTCATTGCCTAAATGATTTTGTATAGCGCTGACAATATAATGATCAGATAATAATAGCAATTTATGCAACTGTCACGTAATGATAGCCATGTTAACACGAGTACCTAGATTGTGAAACGAGGCGTAGCCGAGTAGTGTAAGGTCGTAAAAATACCTAATACCAACTAATTTGCTCTCGCTATACACTATTTTATAATAAATAATAATAATAAATATATTTATTTCAGGCATACAGCCATATTACAAATGTGTATACTTATTACAAAGTGATAAATATAATTTTACTGTATAGTAAGTTTAAAGAGTAAGATTTTTTTCTTTATATATCATTTTATAGTATTAAAAACTAAATGATAAAATAAACTAATAGATAAAATATTAACAGTACCTACTACTTAAAATTTCCGTTCTCAAACTGGTGCACGGCCATCAATTGTTTCATAAAAACATATAACATACACAAACATTATATAATAATACAAACTTATACAAAAAATATGTGAAACACAAAGGGCGTGACTTATCTCTAAGAGAGATCTCTTCCAGCAAACCCCATAAAATGACAATTTGATTCATATCAAGGCAGGCGAAGTGTACACCTATCTGCTAAATAAATATACCTACTTAATAATACAAAATAGAAAATACGTACATAAATATAATATAATACATAAATATACAAATAAATAAATACTATATACTAACATAAAAATATAATTATAATATAATAAAGATAATACAGTGATGGCAAAATAAAACTAAAGGAGAGTAGAATAATGTTCCTTGACAAGTTTCCTAAAGATAGGAAAGGATTGACTTTCACGAATGCCGGGAGGGAGAGCTTCCACAACCTTTTGTTTTTCGATTTTGTTGTTCGATGTTGTTGTTCGATTTTAACAATCTCTCTTGGAAAGATGCTATTCGAGCTCTGAGAATATGTTTTATGCATAGATGTAGACAAACATTTTATTTCTACGCAAATACACGTCGGTACATTCTAAATTTATGATTTTATGCCTTCGCAATAAGACACATCAACTATAGATGACGCTAAATATCCATTGTCCAATGTTCCCAATCCAACTAGACAGTGGTTATTGGATTGGACATTCCAATCCAATGTCCACTGTCTAGTTGGATTCCAATTCTATCAGCATAGTCATTGCATCAGCACCTTTACCTACTACTACAATGCTGACTGTGTTAAAATATTTCATTTTACCACGACCACTAACAATGAACCGCTTTGTGTCACCGATTGTGGTTTCATATTGAACAAATTAGCAAATGGGAGTAAAAAAAAGATACAAAAGTCGTAATAATTCTTTAATAAGACATAACAATAACTATAAAATAATTAATCAACGTATAAATTAATAATATCTACACATACACTGTACACTGATTGCTATAGGTAGAGCACTATGGAATCAGAATTAAACCCGCACAATCCACGCTTTGGACTAAAATCAACAAAGTACTTAATCGAAAAATCAGTTCTAAAAGTTTACAATAACATAAACCATTAAATGTAAGGCAAATTATAGCTCTAACGCAAGTTTCGAAGCTTTCTTCCGGCTTTTGGAATGAGGGATGACGTGTGTGAAACTCGAACACACGCTACCTCGCCAAAAAACCATTGCAAGAGCCATGGAAAAGACGGTTGAGATATAGAGTAGGTTGTCCAATCAGCAGAACAAGCACGAAAATCAGACATCTCCACTATCGGTTCATCCAGGTTCGGGACTATCGCCGACGGCCACGACGCGCGGAAGGGGGGGCGCCGGCTCCCCTTGCAGCTGCGAGAGAGCGCAGCGGACGGCTGAGAGCATCTCCGGCGTGGACTTGCGCCCCCCTGGCGCGTGGGGGCGGTGGGGGCGCACGACGCGGTCTGCTGTCGCCGTGGCCTCTGTAGAACAAATAAAAAAAGACTAATTATAAAAAAATTTATTGGGGAATAAGGCGCCAGTCATTCTCGATACGCCCTCTCCAACGATAATAAAACCAGAAGAATTTACAATCGCAGACTGATAAATCGTGGTAAGGATTGAGAGAGTGTGAAATTAATGGGACGTAAATGTATTATTAAATAAATGTAGTATTCCACTAGAAAATGCGAACTTGGAATTCAAATTTGACACGTGTTTCGGCTCTACACGAGGCATTATCAGGACAAGAGGACAAGTGGGCAAATCTGATGTCAAAAAGGATGTGCCGGTAATACGAAACGAACACAACAACGTAAGCATTGCTGCTTTGCAGAAGAATTAGGTTAGGGGTGGTACTACTCAAGGCTGACTCTACACCAGGGATTCCCAAAGTGCCGCGACGCCCCGGGCACTCCTGTTTTCTATTCTCCGGAAACTAAAATTACTTATATACCTTTTTTTTGTTGTATGTAATTTCATCTCAGTTCCAAAAGGTAATGTACTGGTCTGATTTGTGTGTCGCGGAATACAGAATTTCATCATCTACATAAAAGAACATACAACTCACGATTGACACGCGGCAGCTCCCTCTGCATCACCCTCTCCCGTCGCTTCTCACAGCACGTGCAGAAGAAGCAAGGAGACCCAGGCACCCCGCAGCATAGCACGCCCCAAATCCACTTGTTTAAAGTGGTCGCGGCTCTAGACCACGCGCTCGGCCGGTCATCTTGAAGATTGAACACGAAGTCGCGGTTCATTCCACACTACATGGGGATGGCTACATCGTCAGCCTTGTCCTGGGGTCTCAGAAGGTAAGTAAGGCACCTGGGAATCTGGGATTGATCAGTGACAGATGACAGATGTAAAGTCAAAGGGGCATGTGTTAATGGCAGTTGGAAAAGTTTAGTTGGCCATGTTGTTATAGAGACTATTATATATTTTTAAGATTGTATTAAATACTTGTGTTGATATTAATTTTACTAAATAGATACTTATTATACCTTCGCTTCTTATAATAATTTGCACGCCTAGTACAAGGCAAAATGTATTGGTACATTTTTGCAAATAAAGATATTCTGTATTCTGTTAGAAAAAATTTATAACAAAAATCCTGAGTTCACGACATCTATCGAAATAATCTAGTAGTTTTATATTACCTAAGAAACATGTCCTATAACTGGAGACACGTAAAGATCCGTAAAAGTTTATAACATCGTTACTAGATGGCTCTATCGTCATTACCTATGCAGATCATGTAGACAACTACATTCAGTGAAGTGATTTTTTTATGTGTACTGTAAAATATCTTTAATGACTTTTTGAAAAGTAACTCTGCAGTAACAATAACTGATAAGACGAGGCATTGCGCACAATAGCGCCCGCTAATAGAAAAAAAATCATGCCAATTAAATAAAGCATTTTAAAAAAAGTGTCTTGTTCCACGAATGAAGATGATTTTTTTTAAAACACTGTATAAAGTGGTCTCTTTTAATAGTTTCGATTTTTGTTTCTTATTGTTTCAATATGAGAATACAAAACTATTTAAAAAAAATGCTTCTTCATTTTTGGAACCTTAATACCAGACACTTTTTTAAATGTTTGTGCCGGCTCTGAAGAATAGCACCACCCAAACTCTTTCCGTGGGTGTCGTACGAGGCCACTAAGGATCTTTAGTGGATACTATTTTACATCTAGTAGACGGCGGCGGTAGGCTCGCCACCTATCACGTTTGTCCACAAATAGTCATTTCAGTAAACAATTAAAATGAAAATTGTAAAAAGAAATTATATTTTTATATAATAGGGTTTTCTATTTTTTTTAAACCTTCATAATTTAGAAACTATAGATATTCTGGTTTCTAAAGCATATTACTTTTTCGTTTGAAACGGGACACTTATATTTTTTTCTCCATACAATTTTGTATAAAAACTGATTTCAGGTGAATTTTCACTTTTTTTTTTTTCTCGGAAACTATATATAGAAAGTTTTTACTTTTGTAGTATTTTGTTATATGCCTCAAAACACGTTTATTAAATTTTTCACCGGCGTTTTTTTTTTCCATACTTGCTCTGCGGTGTACTTTATCGTCAAAAATGACAAAGTGCCAAATAACAAAGTCTAAATCTAAAGGCATCACAGACGCGACACCTCCATTAGAACTAGTTCATAGTAGTATAGTACAGAGAGAGTACACAAACGTGCGCAAACGCAGGCGGCAGGCGTGCTCGATACCGTTCAGTCTCGTTTCGAAATCCGTGGCAAGCCGAGCGTGAAGCAGCTTAGCCTTTATTTACGTATAACCTAAGCCTATGTACAAGCATTTTAGAGGTGTAGGTAATTTAGGTATTTTGACCTAACATAATATAGCCAGTGTCATAGATTTTTTCCTACGTCTAACGGAGTTATAGAAGATCTAAATACTTGTTTGTGTTTTAATTTTTTTACCAGTGTTAGTGATTAAACAGTCAGTTTACTAAGCTGTTGGGTGAGTATTTAGATTTAATAAGAAGTGTCAATACACACGTTTTAAATTAAACTTTGAATGAATGAATGAATACTCTTTATTCCACAAAATTAGTGTGATACAGTGCGTACAAAACGATTAATACAAGGATTATTAATACGATTTATTAGTTACTTTATGTATCTAAGCAATGTTTTGAGGCTTGGCGGATAAAAAAACTATGAAGGTTACCTACCTATTAACTCATTAAGTCATCAGTCAGACTGAATATTCTAGTCTATTAAGCGCTTTTCGTTTACTAAATTATAAAAGGTACGTTAACTATTATAGTCACTTACTGAGTTTATATAAAATATGTAGGTAAGTTTACCTACACATATAATAAACTCAGTAATAGTCGTTCGAAAACATTGCCTTCTAAGATTTTCGTCAAACTGCATTCAAAGACTTTAGTTGAAAAATAAAATAGTCATTCGGATTTTTTGATTTTACGTAACTTTTATAATTTAGTAAACGAAGAGTGCTAATTAGACTTGAATTTTCAGTCTGACTGAATGAGTTAGTTTCTGAATTCAGTCGAGTGTAAATGTATTCAGTAAGCGAATGACACAGAAGTCTGTCTGATTTGTCGACTAATCGTTGACTAAGTAATTAGTCAGGCGAATTCAGTCAGGTAATAGGCGACTAAGTATATTGATTTATAGTTTAATTTTATAAAAGACAGCTGTAAAGCTAATTAAATTCATCATCAGCAGCCCACTCTAGTCCACTGCTGGACATAGGCCTCTCCCAGGGCGCGCCATTGAGCCCGATCTTCGGCTCTTCTCATCCAGTCGCTGTCAGCCACCTTGCGCAGACAGTCGCTCCATCCAGCAGGGCATCTAGTCCCACACTACGTTTGCCCAAACGCGGTCTCCACTCCAGAACTCGTCTACCCCAGCGGTTGTCGGTTCTGCGATTTAAATTAGATTAAATTAAATTAAATCAGACACGTGAGTCCATAATTATAACCTTAAAAATTATATCAAATATCATAAAATGACAAAAATATTCGTATGACAATAAACAGTCGAAAAAAGTAAGAGTACAATGAATAAGTAACTTTTAATTTTAATTAAACTAAAATAAATTTTACAACATGATCAATTAATTCCAAAATTTAATAAATCTAAACAGTGGGTTGATATAGCAACAATCAGGCTGTTTTACTTTTGAAGATCCTATCCCTTAAACCTGGTAAAGCCGGTTGCGACGCTAAATTGGCGATGGGCGGGCACTTGGTTAGAAGTGGTGATGGCTGGTGGACCAGAGCCCTCACTGAGTGGTAGCCAAGGTCGGGAAAAGAGGAATAGGTCGTCCAACAGCTAGATTGGCGGATGACATCACCAAAGTCGCATCGAAAACCTGGATGCGACTAGCACAGGATCGTATAGGGTGGCACAAAAGAGAGAGGCTTATACCCTGCAGTGGGACGACATGGGCTGATGATGATGACGATCCCTAAACCTAGCTGCACGGTGTCTGATCAGCGCGTCAAGCCTCGCCATACGAACATTTCAGAATCACTACAAAACCTAGCCCGCTCTGTTCGCAAACTCGGCAAAATATGAGTCCAGGAACTGATTAACTTTTTTTTGGGTAACGGGGGGGAAATCTTCCAAAGATACCCAGCCCAGGGGAGAGACAGGGTTATGTGAGATTTTTACTCACTAAAACCCCCTCGATGGCCGGCATATCGTGCATATCTCCAGTGGAACGCACCGGTACCCTCCTAGCATTTGCCTTGGGCTCTTTCTGGGAGGTGTATATTCCACCTTCCGATTCCTCCCGTCACAGCAGCGTGCGGCCATAGCACATTGCTGTCTTCCCCAGGGTCGCCATCCAATGGACGGCCAAAGCCCCCACTTTAACCGCCCGCGACCCTGAAGACTCCTTTTAGTCGCCTCTTACGACAGGCAGGAGTTACCGTGGCTCTATTCTTCGCCCGAGACTACAGGGCTGACGGACCATTATTAACTTACCTACCAATTATATGATGCGCCATACGCATCGGTATAATTAGTATTTGTATAGCCGCAAGTTTTCTTACATTATGAAGTTTAATAAAATAATAGTGTGTCGGTGGCCTAGTGGATAGGACGCCGGACTCCCATGCGGGAGGTCCGCGTTCGAAACCATGCAATGCCATGTACAGTCGACTACAGGTCCCAAAACGTCAAAATTGAAATCTAATTAATAATATATTATTAATCTATGAATCATATTGCGCAGGCATAAGGTTGACATTTTATCGAAGATTTTTGACAGAAGGTATACTATAGCTTGTGTTAGCGTACCAATGAATTTTTCGAATTTTTTCGAAGAGTTAAGTACATTTACCGACTGTTCTAACGGTGAAGGAGAACATTGTGAGGAAACCTGCATGTCTGAGGAAATTAAAAAATCCCGAAGGCGTGTGAAATCCACCAGCACTGCATGGATAGGTGGATCATGGCCCGTAGCCCCTTGTTCAAGGGGAGGCCTGTGGCCCAACAGTGGGGACATTAATAATAAGTAATTATCTTCGTGACCCAGCTACTGAAAGTGGAATACCTAAGTATGAAACAGCGTATGTTTACACATGATAAGTATAATCCACCATGTCGCAGTATGCCGTCATCGTCGCGGGTATTGTTTGAGTCATGTATTGTTCGTGCATTAGCAGAATTAGCTCATTGCTAATATGCAGTATACTGACTCTATATAAGGTCCTTTTTCATTAGTTGCAAATATTTGGAGTATGTGCTGGTCATTAGTACCACTTTACACGAAAAAATAATCTTGTTGTATGAAAAAATTAACCCCATTATTTTGCGCCTTTGTTGTATAAACTCATCCATGTCGTTATGAATGAAACAGTGTTTCATTCATACTTCTATTTCAGTATTAGAATGGCAATAATTCATTCATTTGTAGAATTTTCAAACAATTTTGTCGTTTTTCCGAAAGTTTAATTAATAAAAAAAATTTTTTTGCCCTATCTTTATTGTTTTATTATAAATAACCAATAGATGACACCCTAGAAATATAGCCGCTAATAAAATATGACACTATATGGTGTCTATCCTCCAGCTATATAGCACCCATGGTTAGGGTTGCCACCTTTTTTTGGGACGAATAGAGTATTTTTTCATTTCGGTGGAACAAAAATAAAGTACACAGCATAAAAAAGAGTACTTATTTATTTTTTACTTATTTATCTTTAAAAATATATTTTTTGTTACTTTTCGCAACATTTAACTAATATTTGTCTTTCTTGAAGATAGTTACAGCCTCTTTGCAATCAAAATTTAAATTAAAATATATGATCAGCTCGTTTTTAATGAAGTTTAGGGTAACTTTGTTCCTTTCGTCTCTCCACTTTACATTTATAAGGGAGAAAACTCTCTCAGTGAACGCTGAAGTGGCAGGCACAGAAAAATATATCGTACATATTTGGAAAAACTTCAGTTTTGCGACTTTGGATACCAATTTATTTAGTCTCATAAGTACTCATAACCAGATAGAGTATTTTAGCGTACTTTATTCGTGTCGTAGATTATAAAGTACACCTTCACGAAAAAGAGGACAATACTCTATTTTAGAGTACGGGTGGCAACCCTACCCATGGTATACCTACACTAAAAATAGCGACATCCATAACTATAATACGACAATCAAAGAAAAGTATGTATTGCCAGGAACGCGGTTAACAAAGACTATGAAGTCATTCACAGTGAATTCCATAAAGTTTTATAACTTTTAAATAATTCTCATCAAAAAATCGTATATAGTGTTCAACAATACTTAAACTTGGCGTGGTCAAGACATAATCTGATAATTAGTATAATTATTAATATATTTTTGTTTTGTTTTCAATTTCATTATAATTTATTTTGTTTATCATTTTAATTGTTAATTTGATTGTTATTTTGAATGAATATTATTGACGAACAAAAGTGTACAATTTGTACCAACTTGAAATAAATTGAATATACCACTATGGGTATGGTATGAATGCTAAATGCATGTGCATGGTGCATTTATTTATTTTTGTGCATGGGGCTACAGCCCGACCGGGATTGTAATAGAGCTGTCAAGAGGGTGCCACTGGTACTTTTTTATAATCTGTAATTTTCGTAGTAACTTAAAGTTAACGACGAAACCTGTTTGAATTGAAAGTAAGCTTGAACTATAAAAATATATAATTCACAATGTAAGTGTAACATTCAAATCTATGTCAAGTTCGGCAGCCTTATAAACATGGCACCATGATCCATTCATCTGAAGGTGTATAGACGACCACAAGCTATAGTATACCATCTGTCAAAAACCTTCGATTAAACCTCAACCTTATGCCTGCGTAATATGATACATTTCAGATTCTCAAATTTTGACGTTTCGGGAAGTTGTCCTGTGGTCGACTGTACGTGCACGCACGAACTTGTGACTACCTTGAACGATTACATCTTTACCGCGCTGACTGTACAGTGGAAGTGGTAGACCCATTATTAGGCTCAATTTACATTGCCGCGGAATGGAATGGAAGCGAATTTTCGCAACGTAATTGTACATAGCATAATGAACTTTATGTCAATTGTGTAACATACAAACTAAATACGAGTCAAAAAAGAGGTCGCGCGTCTTTCGGGGAATCCTCGCGCATTCTCGAGACTTCCCCTGGCGGTAAAGCGTATTTAGTTTGTATGTTACACAATTGACATAAAGTTCATTATGCTATGTACAATTACGTTGCGAAAATTCGCTTCCATTCCATTCCGCGGCAATGTAAATTGAGCCTTAAGCTATACTCTGTGGAACCATGTCGCAATAAGTTTTTGTTATGATTTCTTGACATTCGTATGATTTTTTCAAATAAGTTAATGCGATAAAGTACTAACGGGGGGTTATGTGTTGCGTTCATGCTGTCATGGTGTGTTCGTCCTATTTTATTGTTAAAAAACGGTTTACAGCGGTTATTTTGTGTTAAGTGAACGTTATATAAGACAGTGAAATGGGAGTGAAATACTACAGATGGTGTAGATCCGGCAACCTAACCTCCAATTGCACTTGGTATGAAAGACACTAGGCATTCCTAGTGCACACGATTCTCCCTTAATCTCGATGTTGGTAAACTGTTTTATTCAAAACAGACGCCAAAACGTTCGAGTTATTTTCAAGATAACACGGTTATTGGCCAAATTGCAGAGTGTAAATCACTAGCAGGGGCCATTCATTAAAGAAAAAGAAATAACTACTTAAGGGAATAGCCTGATGTATTGACCCCTGCATTTAAAAAAACATATCTTAATATCGTTGTTGTCCAGACTATGTAGTAATCTAGGTACTGTGTACTCCAAGACCATTTACTTTTGATTAGCTGGTAAACCGGTCCCCGCGCCACTTTAAATTGACACCCCACGTCCCCCTTTCAACTTCCAACGGCGATCACAGAGGAGATATATATGGACAGTCATAGGTATTGTTATACTGGACATATGTACCTTGTAAATGCTTCAGTACATTGAGAGCGTTAACCATTCGCTATTGGAAGCCTCAGAGGTGAGTCGTGTTTGTTATTTAATAAATAAATCAGATGTCAAGTTAATAGGATTATAATTTTCAATAATGTACTTTATCTAGATTCGTCATTGTTTATTTTACTATAAAAACGGACAATGGAAGTATCTAGAACCACCATTTAGAACCAGATCAAAAATATGCGTAGACGTAGAATACGAATTTTTGTTTGTTTGCATACTTTTTAATGAATCATAAAAAACGCTACGAATTTTTTATTTTGTTTTGATACCAAATATAAATGACCTTCAACTTTCAATAAGTAAATTATCTCGGCGTATGTATGATATACCTACGGTTTTATAAAATGCACACGACGGTTAGTGCTCGACTATACGCGTCCGGTTCCAGCGCCGGTTCGGTTCGCGGCAGCCAATTACACGCTTTCTGTCCTCCCCGCACTTGAAGTCAGCGCCTCGTGATTGGTTGCAGCAAACCAAACCGGCACTGAAATCATATAGTCCAAGCATAGACATAGACATCACAGTTAGACAAATAATTATTATGTCATCCACTGGTCATCCATCACCTTCGCTTTGATGATGGCATAAGAAAACAGCCAAAATAGTTACGAATTTCAAGCTCTCGGGTTGTCCTATATCCATCCAGGTGTTCATCCCATGCCCAGTTGAGTCCATCCCTAATCCGTTTTATAATATTTCGAGAGGCTATTTTCAATTATTATAAATTTACGTAAAATGTAGAGTTAAAAGCGGTTCGCTTTTCGACAAAATCGATGGTTCAAAACCAGTTCCGTTATGGTTTCAGAACCCTCCGCGAAGATGTTGAAGCAATCATTTCTCCTGATGGCGGCAGCTGCCATGGTGGCCGCACACCATGAACGGGTACGAACCATTAAGTTTTTTTTTTAATTGTAGATATATATGTTATTTTTAGTTAGATGGAAATATTTCAAGGGTAACTCGGGTCGTGATCATTCTAAGGAATTAATCACATAGAACGACTCTCGCGGCAGATTTAATGGGGTTTACTGCCATTGCCTTCCCCATTTCACACACTGGTTATCTCAGTGTGCAGGTTTCCTCACGATGTTTTCTTTCACCGTCAGAGCAGTCGGTACATGTACGTAAGACTTTCGAAAAAACCGGGAAACTCATTGGTACACATGGCTTTGCCTGGTTTCGAAGCCGGACCTCACGCATGGAAGTCCGACGTCCTAGCCACGACGCCACCGATGCTCTAATAGAGTTAGAAGGTTATATTTTAGTGTGAATAAATATAATCAAATATTTGAAGCATCCTTTGTTCCTAGCTATTTAGGACGACGTCTTAGCAATGATTAGAGTGCTCAGACGAAATATTGATGTTTAGTTTTTAATTTTAATATTATTATTTTTAATATTTTAATATTATTATTTTTTAGCCATTATCACTATCGCTCCCACTAACATCTTGGGATAAGGGGGGAAATGAAAAACAGCGCTGCATATTTGGTACCCGAGTATGTCAGCATTTGCTGACTTTCCCCCCTTTTGCCAAATATATTATACATTACATATAATGCTTTGTACTATAATTTTAAATTTTTAAATTTATATGTTTTGGCAATAAATATATCTAGAATAAAATAGAATAGAAATATATTTATTGCCAAAACATATAAATTTAAAAATTTAAAATTATAGTACAAAGCATTATATGTAATGTATAATATATTTGGCAAAAGGGGGGAAAGTCAGCAAATGCTGACATACTCGGGTACCAAATATGCAGCGCTGTTTAAGATTACTACTCTTAAAATTACGTAAATCTCGTCCCTTAAAGACTCATTCACATTTTAAAACTTGTAGCATTAAGTTATTTAAGATAAGATAAGATTTATTGTGTAAAAGTTTAGATAAGAATTACAAATATTGCAGATATAGCTGCATAAACATGTCACACTAAACTTTACCTTTACAGGCATATACACCGAATGCACAAGTTAATAAAAACATACATTTATACAGATTTTGAGAAGAAACAAAAAAGGAAAATAGAATGTCATTAAAATTTAAACAATGTCAATAATATTAAATTTACAAAATGTTAATAATAATCCAATTAAAATATAAATATACCATCAGTAATCAATTAAAGTTTATCGTCCAAAAATTCCTTGACGCTATAAAAACATCTTTCCATAAGCCATGTTTTCAGAGTAAATTTAAGTTTATTAAGTTTCATCGTTTTAAATTCATCCGGAAGCTTGTTATACATTTTGACGCACATTATGAACGAGTCTTTGGATACTAATGTTAAGTTACATGCAGGTTTATATAATTTTTGACGATATTGAGAGCGTAGGTTTCTTGAACTAACGTAACGTAATTAAAGAAATTAAGAAAAATTAAAGAAAGTGTTGAGATTACGTTCGTGTAAAAGCACGGATTGTCTATTTCTAAGCGACACATTTTGATATCACTGAAAAACAGAATGATTTTGCCTGAAATGTGATTTCTAATTTCCGCCGAACCACAGTGAATCAAATCCTGTGGATTCGTTCCATTCGTTATTGTTCCACCATTGTGGATTGAATGGAAATGTCATTAGTCATTCGTGTGATGATGTCTGATTTGTATGGAGTAACCAGTTAGTGAAATGGGGAAGGCAATGACAAACCACCCAGTTAAATCTGCCACGAGAGTCGTTCTATGTGATTAATTCCTTAGAATGATCACGACCACCTGGTGGTAGTGGTAGAGTCTAAAGTGAAGGATCGCCTGGGGTGGAACCACCCTCTTATCTATTTCTGCCGTGAAGCAGAAATGCTTGCATTTCTGTGTTTCGGTTTGAAGGGTAAGAGAGCCAGCGTAATTTCCGGCACATGAGGCAATCCATCTTAGTCCTCAAGGTTAGCAGCGCATCAAATACAGTGAGGTGAGATGTCTATGGGCGACGGTGACCCGTTTGCTCGTCTGCTGTCCTTATTTAATTTTTTTTAAAACCCTTAGCAATGAAGAACACGACTTAGAAGAAGAAAGTAAAGTGAACTTACGTTATGTTTAGTTTGCGTTAGTCTATAACTCTGCTACTTCTTGAACTACGGTACTCAGTATAACCCAACCATTTCAGACCCTACCATTCCGTGCCATAGCCCGTATGGCGAGCCCCACGGGCCAGGATGTCCAGGGCAACGTGACCTTCACCCAGAGTCCCGACGGCAAGGTCCACGTGGAGGGGTCCATCTTCGGTCTGGCTCCGGGACAGTACGGCTTCCATGTACACGAGAAGGGAGACATCACTGACGGATGTGGGTCCACTGGATCTCATTACAACCCTGAGCATGTAAGTATACCTATACTACTGGAGCACTCGGGCTCATAGCCAAGATGGGCGCGGTCAGCCCTGGATGGCTGATCGCTAGTGGCACATTTCACTTGAGCCCATCCCATCTGCTCGTACGAAGCGATTTGCTTCTTCGTTCATTATGAGAACGGCTAAGGAATGGAACAGCCTGCCGGCGTCTGTATTTCCCGAAACCTACAACCTTGGGATCTTCAAGGCCAGAGTGAATACGCATTTACTGGACCCGCATGCTCCATCGTCGACCTCAACGTCGCTTACCATCAGGCGAGATCTAGGTCAAATGCGGGTTTAGAAGTAAATACAGATATTTTAAAAATAGCCCCTCTGTGCCTCAGAGAGCACGTTAAACAGTCGGTCCTGGTTGTTGTTCGACAGCAGTTAGGCCATGACAGAGGTCTACGGACGGCCTTAACAACTCTGACAATAGAGTGGCCACTAACCATACGAAATTCAAACAAACGATCAAACTGTGGTTCTATTTTGTATCTTGTCACTAGTGATAAAAACTGGTGACTCACTTTCTATCACGCTTTTTTTGTTAACATTTTTCGAAAATGGAACCAAAAAGCGTAATAGGGGCGAGTTAGCCTTTTTTATCACTAGAGACAACTTGACAAGATACAGAATACAACCTACTTCACTTATAGAAAATTCGGTTTCTCTCTTTAGAACTTTGTTTATAAAATGGAATTGGGGTCATTATTCCGATACAGGAAAACAATATTTTAAATACGATACCCATTAACAGACGACGGGGATTTCCTTCAGTTTTCCTCCTCGCGATACTGCATTTGCAGTCATTTCATTTACTGTTGCCACTTACTTGAACTTACCATAGATTAATTTGGAATTCGGCTGAGGACCTATGTACCTACTTTTTATCTTGAACTTCTTCAGAAACCAGCAAACTTATACGCGTTTCTTAAAACCACCACCATCTTCATATCGTCTTCATAAGTGGAAAGGAAAAAACGCTAAAGCGCCATATGGGCAAAAATGAGTTATATATTCATTAGAGTGCATACTTTAAATCTCAATTCCCAAAACCTTAATTTTGTCGCTTTAGCATTTTTTCCTTTCCACTGACGATATTATCAGTCCATCTTCTATCCAATCTTGGTCATCAACGTCTTCTCCCGTCCTCGATTATCTCGAAAACTCACTGATTCCACATTCTCACATTTTAGAAAGAACACGGTCATCCCAACGACTCCAATCGCCACGTCGGAGACCTCGGCAATGTGGTCTTCGACGAGAACAGAGTGAGCACCATCAACTTCGATGACTCCCTGATCTCTCTGATCGGCCCCCACTGCATCATCGGCCGCGGTCTGGTCCTCCACGAGAAGGCTGATGACTACGGAAAGACTGACCATCCGGACTCGAGGAAGACTGGCAATGCTGGTGGAAGAGTCGCCTGTGGAGTCATTGGAATCCTGTAGGCATTTATTTGTAATATATTTGATGGTCTCTGTCGTAGTTTTGATTTGTTGTGGCATAGACTGAATATTTTGGGACTGCTGACAGGGACTATCTTTAATAAGGGTTGTGTAAAAAGTCAGATTTCGTTCTTGAATAAAGTTATGTTAGATTCTAATAACATATCAGAAAATATTAGGTTCAATTCGAAAAACTACACCTAAGGCTACACTAATTTTTCGAAGTTCGGCTCCAGTTCAGTTAGCTACACCCAATCACATAGCGTTGATTTCTAGTGGGGATTGGGGGGCTGAACTAGAAATCGACGCATATTCTAAATATAACATTTGTTGCAAAAAGTTATTTGGTTCGTTATCACATTTTCTTCTGATTTAATAAAGATAAAGATTGTAATAGGTAATGATCTCTATTATAATATTGTGAATATTGTATCAGAATTTGTGATTGTGTCAAGTCGCATTCTAAACCTTCTTTTCATCTGACTTTTTACATAGCTTCTTTCTCCTTTACTCTTACTCTCTATTTCTACTCTCAATAGGTACCTAGTTAAGTTTATCCATAATGTCTTAAGTTTATAATAAATCCTGAGATCATAACTCAAGCATTGCTACTTTGAATTTCATCAGTTCAATACTTCGTTACAACATTAGTTGCGCTTGCGACATTACAAACAATATCTTGTAGAACCAGTTAATCGCTCACATGTCTCGTGTATCGACTGGTTATTGCTCTCTCAACTAGTTTCTCAATGCTAAATACTTGAACAACTAGACTAGTTGTTTTGTATTGCCAAAGTGAATAAATCTGTCTTTATTATTGGTTGGTTTTCTTTATTTAGGTCAGAAATGGTTAAATCTGGAGTGTGAAACGGAAGTCTGATTTTTTTAGATATATTAGAGTCACAGTAAGTATAAAGTCTCTAGAACGCTTGCCAGATTATTGTAAGGATGATTCTGAACTCTGATGATTAGGGTGATTTTGGAGTTATATGTACTGATAGAGGGAGGGTAAACGTTGAATAATTTTGACGGAAATGCGATCACGCTTATTCAGAATATCAGTTTTATTCTGTGAGCTCACTGAATAAAAGAAATTTCTCATTGAAACTCGAAATATTTATTATTATTATTATTGGATTAGCAGGCAGGCAGCTAATGCTGGTTAGCCTGTTTCTTCACATTTCGTAAGTGGCTGTCTAATCTGTTTTTAAACTGGTTTATAGTTTCAGCATTCACAAGTTGGTCAGGTAGGCCGTTTTGTACTAATACTAACGGATTCTAATAAAATTAGGTACATTGAATTTTATCCTGAATGGGATTCTAAAAGATAAATGGGGGGTCTGTTTATTAATAGATACGTAGTTAAACAGTTACGAATAAATCAATAGGATAGTGCTGAAAGTTTTTTGCGCCGCATCTTTTCTTTCAGCTATAGCACCTTACGAAGCGGTGGTAGAGTAAAGAAAATGATGTTGTAAAAGTACTATAAGGTACTTACTTACAATAAAAACATTTTGATTTGATTTGATACATTATTCAAATCATGAAAAAACCAACGCCCGCCGGACTACTTTTTCATTTATCCATGATTGAAAAAAAAAGACGACTCATAATACTACCTACCTATAATGTTATTACTTATTTTATTACCCAGTTAACCATCCAAGTCAAGGTGATCGCAGATCACGACTTCACGAGTCAGAGATGAATATTGTTCTATCGAGACCTTACAATGGGCTGTTGACGTTGAGTAAGCGCCGCCGCTGGAGCATTCGTCAACATGTTCGGAACTGGTTTGTTTATACCTGACTCCCGTCAGTTGCATGGTCTTCATTATAATACATGCTATCCCTTTCTATGCCATAGCTCAAGATAGATATGACACGTGACTTAAGGATGCTTTGACATTAAGGACGTTTCTTGCAACTCAGTCAGAAGCAGAACTTATGTTGAGTGCATTTGCACATATTTTAGTCCCATACTTAATATGGCAGAAAGAAATGATGAAAAATCTCTACATTAACAATATTCTTCATCAACTACTCCAATAGTATAATATGCGTGTGTTTGGAGTAGGGATGTTACGGAGCTTCGACTCCGACTCCGAAAGGTCGGAATTTCCGATTAATTCACACCTCCGACTCCGACTTCGGCTCCGATAATTTTGAATCGGTGCTTATACCGAAGATTTGTGGGCAAACATATTCAAATTTCAATAATTTATTAAATTGTGTAGGACTACATAAAGGAATGTTTTATACGCAAACGTCATCATAAAAAATATTGACCAGTTCTGCTATAAAAATTAAAAAACGGTTTAAAATTTGAACTTCTTCTGTACATTTCTCTTCTACCTCCGTCTCCGACTCCAGTTCCGACTCCAGTTCCGACTCCGATAAATCAAATTTAAAACCTTCGGTTTCGACTCCGGTTCCAGTAAAACCACCTCCGTAACATCCCTAGTTTGGAGTGGTCCAACACAATGATCTAGAGGTGGATTTAATCCGGCGCCGCTTGCGCCGCAGTCTGGTGCCCTAACCTTTGAACCATTGTCGCTTTAAAATAATGAGATGGATCTCTACCTTCTAATACTTCTTCCTTCAAACTCAACACAATGCAGAGCGAATCATGTACATCATCATGTGGATCACATTATACTCTATGAAACCCTGTCGCAATAAGTTCTTGTTATGATACCTTGACATTCGTTCATGATTGTGTTAAGGTTAATGCGACAAAGTATAGGTAGCCTGATATGGTGAAGTTCGTATATTAATCAAGTCGAGTCAGTTGAAAAGTAATTTCTAGAACTTTGACCATATAAACAACACGGGCAATATCTACATGCCCATTAGCATGTAATAAGTAATTAGTAATTATTCTGGGTGTAACAAAAAATCCCTAAAGAGCCGAAAGGTTTTCCATACAAAAACTCAAATAGGTACGTACGACCGATTCTTTACTGGCGCACAACTGAGGCTTATGCCAGTATTATGTTTTAAGATATAATTAGTTTTATTTAAATAAAGTGTAAAAAAAAATACGTACACAAAATACAATACAAAAAAATACAAAATAATTTAATTACAACAAAAAATTTACAATTGTTTTTAAGTTTACTGTTGGACCCCGCACTATGGCGACCCTGTGTCGCGGCGATCCTTAAATACATTATCAATATGTATTAATTAACTAATTAGGACTCGGTTGTAGTTTACAGTTCACTTATATACCTACTTCAGACAACAATAAGAAGAATCGGTATAGTTGAGATTGAGTGTGAATATATATAATGTGTATAGTATACGTGTTTGTGAGGTGTGTTAAGGTGGGAAAGGGAGAGTGGGGTGAATGCGCGGTGAGTGTGTGTGTGTGTCTGTGTGTGTGTGTGTGTGTTTGTGTGTGTGTGTGTGTGTGTGTGTGTGTGTGTAAGAGAGAGAGAGAGAGAGGATGCGTGCGTGTGTGTGTGTGAGAGAGAGCCTATAAGCGATAAATTAATGATTTGCCTTCTTATGTAAGGATATTTCTGGCGTAGATTTTTGAATCTACGTGTTCTGTTGCTTTTGAGCAACATGAAATAGCTGAGTTTTTTCACGATTTCAGAGTTGGCTTCGAAAGTTTTTCAGTTATGGATACTGAACACACCGCTTTCGATTTTTGTTACACTCTATATGTATATCCTGACCAGGAAAATAAAAGAAAAATAAAAAAGTTTCCTATAATTCCAAGATGTTTTTATTTTTTATTTTTCTGATTAGGCTATAAGTACAACGCTCGGGACGTCATGACGTCTCTAACTCTACCCCAAAACCTGTCCAGGAAAAAAAAACCTGACATGTGGGACGCCATAGATACTATTATAAATAATCTGTCTGTACAAGTAAAATAGTCTGTGCAGTGCGCTATGAAAGAGTTCTATTTAATTACACCATATGGTATGTCAGTCCAAAAAATAGGTTTCTAACATAATCCTTACTATAAAGCTTAGGACCATTTATGACGTCTCTACCAAGTCTCTACCCTTATGGCTGGTTTACATTTGGTCAAGTGTTTAGCGAAGTGGGTAACGACAGTGGCGAGTAGAATTTGGATCTACTGGAGCCGCCTTCCGCCTTCGAACTACCAGGCGCGGGAAGGGGTTCCATCCTTATGTTGTATAAGCATAGGCATTTACTGGCCCGCATGCTCCATCGTCGACCTCATCGTCGCTTACCATCTGGTGAGATCGAGGGCAAATGCGGGTTTAAGAGTCAATAAAAAAAAAAAGCAAGGCAGCTTGCAAGCCAACATGACTCGCCACTGTCCACCGGTTTACACCACTGTCTTAACTCTCTGTTCTGACCCACTTCGCTAAACAGTTGACGAAGTGTAACCAGTCTTAAAATAGAGATGTAAAAGTAATATAATAAGTAAGTACTAACTAGTAGTACTATTAGAGTTTGACATAAGCTTGTAGAGTTAAATCCCGCCGATTACTGAAAATATGTGTTTTCCTTTATAATATCAGCGTGACGCCCCAGATCGACGCAATAGTACCGACTCATATATTTTCTGGTTTGTTTTTTTCAGAGATCCAGTCGACGGATGGAGCATGTCCTCAGCATCATCCATCGTGTCAGCCATTCTGTTACCAATAGCTGCTTTGCTGATTTTGATGCAATAGTATTATTTAGTACTTACTTAATCATGATTTCGATAAGTCCCAATTTTTTTTATTGCAAATTTCGACCAGGAATATAATGCCCCTAATAAGAGTTGCGGGGATCGCTGTAAAAAAATCACATAAAATTTCCCAACATGGCGTACTATGCTATATTCCTGGTTAGACTTTACTTAGAATTAAGTGAGTTTAAGATGTATTATTTTATATTGATATATTTAAATTGCAATCTAACGACTCGGTTTCCATACAAATTATTCCACACATTCATGTAGTAAGTAGGTACTAGTACATATTGTAGGTACCTACTTGTGGAAAATTTTACTGGATTATAATTAATCATATTAAAGTTTGTGAAGTGCAGATTTGCAGATTTTTATATTGGCGACATTACTACAGCCATAATTGACCTGATTTATATAATAATGTGTCAGTAAATTTAAGTTTTTATTTATATAAGTATTTAATTAAAATATAATGTGTAACAGTAAATTATTTTTAATTTCTACATTGTTTTTAATTAAAGAAAATTCAACAAAATATATTCTTATAATGAAAGAAATACAAATAATATCAGTTTGTATAATACACATAATTATATATTTCAGTAAATTTCAGTAAATTGAATTGAATACATTACAATAAATGTGTAAAATTACTTGTATGGAAACCCTAAAGTGACCTGGAGTCTTAAAGTATACACATAAGTAGAAAATAATCAGTACCTAAGGTAGGTTAATTATATATTTATTTAGGTATTTTGAATGAAATGTAACTGATATCTGTATTCGGTTTAAAGAAATACCTACTTACGTAGCATACAACAACATGTTTTATATTTTATTCATTTATTTTTGTATAAATGAACTTTTCAACTGTACTGAAACAGAACACTATACTTATATGTGATGTATGGATGCATTTGATATCGAGTTGCATTTTCATATAAAATAAGTACTTAATCAGTAAAATGCCATTAAATATTAATATATTTTTTTAGGAATGAACTGTAGGATACAATGTTTGTGTAAATATAATAATACAAATATTAAGCCGTAGCGTAGTAGCTAGGACATTCGAATCTCAATACGTGTGAGGTCCGGATTCGATCCCTTTCTTGTCTTGGATCTGGGTCTTTGTTTTTTATGTTTCTGTGATTGCTATTCTGCGATTGCGACTGCGATTTTGCTACTGTCACATAGTCGCAAAATAGCAAATCCAAAGTCACAAAGATGTATAGTCGCATAGTTGCAAAGTCGCATAGTCAGAGCATAGTCACTTTAGATCTAGCCACATATAATATAATTCAATACCATTACGCTATGTGTTAACTGGGGATCTGCATTTCACGAGGTAGCTAGAAATTTTAGACAGATAGTATAGAATTCGACTATTAACTATCTGTCTAACTTTTTTAGCACTTCGTGTAATGCCTACGCACTTCGTGTACATTTTAAAATATAATGTTTATTTTTCTGCGATACACCGAATGGCTTTTCATGCAGTTTTTTCTTTGAAAAGTGGCTAGCAATTATTTTATTTCTAAAAGATGTCGATAGTTAGACAGCTGTATAATAATTATTGAAAATACTGGCCGTATGCTCACAAAAAACAAATATTCCTTTTAAAAGTTCAAAAGGCATCACAGCACACTTTACAATGAAAACACTGTATGAAAAGTCATTCGGTGTATCGAAGAAAAATGAACAGTTTTAAAGTTCAACAAAGAAAAATGAACAGTTTATTTTAAAGTTCAACAAAGAAAAATGAACAGTTTATTTTAAAGTTCAACAAAGAAAAATGAACAGTTTATTTTAAAGTTCAACAAAGAAAAATGAACAGTTTATTTTAAAGTTCAACAAAGAAAAATGAACAGTTTATTTTAAAGTTCAACAAAGAAACATGAACAGTTTATTTTAAAGTTCAACAAAGAAAAATAAACAGTTTATTTTAAAGTTCAACAAAGAAAAATAAACAGTTTATTTTAAACAGTTATTTGAAATGTCATCCGAATAGTAAGTCCTGCGGCCAATAATAGGTATAAAATTATCTGTCTGGTGTACACTTAATGCGTTATACTTTTAATGCGTTTTCAGTGCGTTTTCAAATTTTCAAGAACAAAAATACCCTTACGTAGTTTTATTTTCTTTCTTTGTGAAATTAATGCGAAAATTCAATCGATATGTTGCTATTTTATTACATAATAAATGCATCGATCTGTGAAAAAACTATGCCTTTTAATTATTCATTCGATCAGCTGCTGCTTCCCATCAATTTCCAATCCAAAGTATAGGTTGAAATGAAGATATCATTTTCAGTGGCGCAGTCAATGTCAACTAGCTGAACTTTATAGGTTAGTGGAAAATAAAAAAAATTATTAAGAAATAAATAAAGAATTAATTTAATTAATAAATATGAACATGAATAGTTTTGTGGAATTTTGTAAGGGGTGCGCAAGAATAATGCTGATGATCCTCAATGGATTTTGTATTGTAAGTATTGCATGCAGTATACATTTGTACTTATAACATACATACATAATGTATGTTATAAGTACATTATTTGTATAAAAATAAAATAAAATTGCTAAATTTAATACATAAACACTCACGACCATAATTCCCCAGGGGATAGACAGAGGGAGGAACCATCTTCAATTCCAGTTCCCACCACCACAGGCTCTCCACCTATCACGTTTGTCCATTCAATTTTACGGCGGAAAGTGGGAACCTGGGCGGTTCCTCTGTCTACCCCGGTTATAGACGTAGAGTTATGTATTAGATGTATTATGTATGTTTCCTCTAGCTCGAAGCTCTATGCACGTTCGGGTTCGCGGTGGCCGACACGAGGATCCTGAAACAATATGGCACCGAGCACGCGGTCAACACGATCGCTGGTGACGTCATCATCATGGCCGTCTGCCTGTTCCTGGTCGCAATCGCGATGCTGGGCTGCGTGGGCGCTGTTAGGGAAAGCGTGAAGATTCTCTACTTGGTAAGTTGATCAAGGGAGTACGTATCAACAAACCTATCGCTTCTTCTTCTTCATGTCCCCACTATTGGGGCACAGGCCCTTGCACTAGAGAGGTCCGGCCCATGATCCACCGAGCGGGCCCAGTGCTGATTGATGGATGGATATAGTCATACCTATATTCTGGACATTGAAAACCATGTCGCTGAAAATCTAGCCGGAAAAAACATGATAGCCAGAACCAAGCCAAAACTTACTGTATGCTTCATCTTCGGCCTCATCCGCACTTACCATTACAGATGAGATTGAGGTTAACTGCCTGTCTCATTTGAAACCGTAATTTCCTTTCAATTTCTTCCAGTATGTAGGTTTCCTGATGATCCTGGTAGTCCTGGAGCTGATGGTGGGCATCTACGTGGGGCTGCAGCGCTTCGGGCTTGAGTTCCTCGTCACGGAGTGGCTGCGAGATGACTTTTTCAAGAACGTGACGGGGGAGCAGCTAGGCTTGCATTCAAAATACTGGGACGGGCTGCAGATTGAGGTTTGTATTTTGTACTTGTATTATTTTACTGATTTTAGAGGTGGACGATCGACAAGTTTGAAAGACTCTTGGAGAGAACTTTGCCAGCAGTGCTTCCTTTGAAATTGCATCAGAACTTCTCTATGGATGATTTTTCTCGTAAACAGAGGGCAAAAAAAGTTGCAGGAGGTGCCAGATCTGAAACAAAGAGCTTAAAGACAAACTTGATTTCTGGTCGTTATACTTTCCGGTTAAATTTCAGGTTTGGTATGTAAAATCTGTGTATGATCTCCTTGATTATGAAGAATCCAGATTCGCTAGCATGATGATTTTTTCGGCACATTGCTGAACTGTAACGACATTATCATTTGTAATTGAAGAGCACATGAGAAAAACTATCATAGTCATTTCAGAGAAAATTTTGGGGTTAACTGGTTAAATTTTTGGAAAGCATTTATCGTTTTTTCGTGGACTCTTCAATCACAAAGTGGTTGCTAAGCGGTTACCGAGCTGTAGCACTTGAGACCCCCCTCAGCACTTCAGTAGACGTGATAGTCTGTCGACGGTTTCAGTACGAGTGTTGCGGCCTCAACGGGCCTGAAGACTACCCGGCCATGCAGAAGGAAATCAGCGTATCATGCTGCCCGCGCGCATACCGTGCCAAGACTGCGCTCGCGCAGAAACAGCTGTATACTGCCTGTATTGAGTAAGTCACTGACTTCATAGTGAATATTCCTACATTATTTCGGATTTCACGGATTTACTAGAAGTAGTAATGACAGGGAAAGAAATCACACAGACTGATCAATGAAGACGCGAAGATAAAGCGGAGTGGTTTTAGGAGTTCAAATCCTGAACTCAAGTTTAATCAAACAAAACCAATCTCTAGCAATTTCAGACAATTTTCCCTTATCCTGCGTATTTACTTATAACTGGTTTAATGTACGATTAAATAAGTATTAGAACATGATTAATGAACATGAAAGCGAAAAGTCGTTATCTATCTTTTTAGCAAATACAAGGGTGAGTGGCGGGTTCTGCTTCATCACTCTATCTTCGCAAGAGCATTAGGATTGGGGCTTGATGAAACAATGTATTTAAAAAATAGAAAAGAATCGTACAGTATTAGTCCAAGGTTTATTTCAAGTCTAACACAGTTTGAAAACTTCTGTATTAGAGGATTTCTCTCAGACCCTTATGGAATTGGTTCCAGCTTAGCCACTTACTACACGTCAGGCTGCGAGGACGAGATCCTGGAGGTTCTGCGAGGTGATGCCGACTGGCTTCTGGGTGTCGCGTTCATCGGCTTCTGGTTTGAGGTCAGTATTCCATTTGCCCTATCAAGGAGTGTATTAAATTAGGCCGCCGGACTCTCCATTCCTTCCGTCTGCTGTGGAAGGGTCAATAATTGATTGATTGATTGAGTCATTGATTGATAGTCCTATTAGGAGTTTCTACAGAATGCGTAGATTGTTAGATTCGTTGGAACTTTGTTATGTCCCAGGGTCATAGTAAAAGAGAAGAGTTCACTAAAACCCCAAAAATGTTTACACAAATATAGAACGCCACAGGATTCTGTCTCAAGAACGAAATTGCTGATGAAAAAAAATTTTTTTTTTTTAATTTTTTTATTATTATTTATTATAAAACTATTACAATTTTATAACGGGATGTCCCAAATCAAATGTGAAGTCAATATTCATAATACTATATAGGTATACAATATTAAAATATGTGAAGTTTTGAAATTTTTTAATGTCAAACAGGTTATAAATTAGCTAACTAAAAATATAAAAACTACTAAAAACATAAAAGTTGCTGGCGATCTAGAATAAGAAAAGCGGAAAGTCGAGTGATACGAGTATGGAACTTTTGTAGATATATGGGGCCGTGTGCCCCACTGAATGAAAGTCAGCATGTTGATGCGATGATAGAATATATTATATAGATATTGCGATGTTGAAAGGAAGAGGAGTGACAGCGCGAGTAAGAGAAAAACGGTAGCGATTGTTTTTGAGACGTCAGCAGCGCGCGCAGACTGCACAGCGCGCATGCGCCGTCATTGTGGCGGGAAGCCACCACAGATAGATAGGTTTATGTCCTGCAGTAAAATATGGGCTCCTGCTATATGGATAGAAACATACTATATTTTATTAAATTAAATTAGGAGAGCAGACGAGTAAACGGGCCCCCTGGTGTTAAGTGGTCACCGTCGCCCATACACATCTCACCTCACTGTATTAATATTAGAGGGTTTTTGACGCGCTACTAACCTTGAGGACTAAGATGGATTGCCTCATGTGCCGGAAATTACGCTGGCTCTCTTACCCTTCGAACCGAAACACAGAAATGCAAGCATCTCTGCTTCACGGCAGAAATAGATAAGAGGGTGGTACACCCCAGGCGATCCTTCACATTAGGATCTTCCACTACTACACTACACTACCGGTAGTATACAATTCATGTCGTGATTAAATAATAGACGAATACACTGGTCATTTATTAATTGATTCTTATCGATTGCAGACTGCCGGAATGCTGCTAGCTACATGGGTGGCGAACAACCTGAAGAATAGCGTGAAAGTTTACAAGCATACTGTTAAATATTAACACTATTGTATGATAATAATAAGGAAGTGTCTCTCTATAAAAATAAAAGAATTATAGAAATCTATGCTCTGTTATTTCGTTAAAAACTACGCGGTAAAGGAATTAGATGTGCTTGATATAATATGTATGGACTTGATGATGATACACCGGGTCATGTACTATTGTCAAAATCCGGAGGCATTTGCGATGCGTTGCGGTAAAGTTATAGTTATAAATGATGTTTCTTTTAAACCTAATATTGCAATAACATTGGTTGACGCTATAGAAGGGACAGTTTTAGGAGGATATAAGACTAAGACCTGAAAACCTAAGAGTAAGACTTGAAAACCTCGATCTTTACGCTCTTTTGACGATTTGTACCTTTACTTGACTGCTTAATGAGCAAATTGGTGACGACCAAATGGGGTTTGAAACAAAAGATACTTGGAGACCGATTCTTTGTTCATAAATTATTAATTGAAGCACTTTCAAAGTTAAAATTCAGACCACCTAGTTGAAAAGTCTTATTAACATTGGTCTAATTGCTAAGTGAATTACTTTGTAAAATTAGTTATAGGTACTGTCGACGAAATATATTGAAATATATACCTACTCCCTTACCTATATTGCGCTCTTCGATTAAACCTCAACCTTATACCTATAAGGTTGAGGTTTAATCGAAGATGACAGATGATTTACTTTGGCTAGTGTAAATATTATCTTGCCCAATATCACGGAATCTTAGATTAAATAAGATATTCAAAGGTATTCGACTAATTCTACGTATGTTGTAACATGTTGTAAAATGACCTGCGAAAGGATTGTAGGAAAGCGACTATGTAACAAATCGATATCAATAAATTAATCGCAAAGATACACGACATGACAACACAGCCTATTTTTATACTTCAAAACAAGCCTTAACTCAAAGTGATAAGCCTCTTTATAATTGCAAATATAAACTACGCAGAAGCTTCTATACTACAAAACTACTATACAACATACCTACTAGGAAATAAACCCACCTATAAATTAGTATACAAATTCTTTAGAGAAAGCACAAAATAAGCCTTAGAGCAAAGTAATAAGGGTGATATTAATGGTAAATAAGGTTGCGTTTAGAACAAAGGAAAGCGAAGGTAGTTGAAGACAGACCCTGGCGTGTGGGGAAGTGGACATCTGGGCTCCCACGCTCCATATATTGCGACTTAGTGGTGGGCGATGAGGGTAGAGGAGCGATTAGCGGATTTAAACAAATAGAATATTTTGATAAAAGATTGTAACAATACAAAATGTAAACTCAAAAATTGTTTCGTAGTCATATACTATTGGTTGCACCTAAAGTGCCGTTGGCGTGGAAAAATACATTGTTATTATAATAAACGTTTATGGATAACACAACTCATTTACGTGCTACAATATTAACAGCAACAAAATCTTGGACGACAGAAAAAATAGGGGCCTCCCCTAGGTGTGAGCGTTCGTTACTTCATGAACAAGATACGCTTAGGAAATATCTGGAGATAATAGACAAAACCCCACATAGAGAATCAAGAGAAATAAATATTATGATATATGCTCCAAATTTTCCGCAACGTAGATATAGAATTTCAATAAACTTATTTTTCTTCATTACAACTGATCATAATTTACATTGATATTATACTAACTACCTACTGAGAGGTACCATCAACCCGCTGCCATCACCACTATGTCCCCACCACCAATAATCACCAGTAGCTCGTCAAATGCAATGATCGATAAACCCCGACAGCCTACTTCACTTCCCCTAGCCGCGTCCTTACCACCGGACACCACCACATCATAACACCACGAATTTCCACCACCATGAAGCCCAGGAGTATTCGCTGCATGAAGTTCTTTCTTACCCTCTTCAACATCTTTTGTATCGTGAGTATTGATGAGTTGTAATTGAAGTTTTGTGAGGTATTCTTTTGTGTTGTAGGTCGAATCGATATCGTTCTTTTACGTTTTTACGTTTCATTAGGTCTTGTTGTATTGATTGTTTTTGTTTTGATGTTGTTTGATAGTTTTTTGTTTGTTTCTCAATTATTTGATTTGATTTGGTTTTAAATAGAGTCAATAAAGGACAATTGTGCTTTGGGCAAGTGGACATGCAGGCGGATGGGCAAGCTATTTTCTTTTTGTTAATTTTTAAGTGCTGTGGATACATTCAAATTTTTATTGAGTTCTAGACTTGATTGATACTTTACTGAGAATCTTTGCTTTCTTATGAAAGTTCAAATTGCAATATTATACAGTCCTATTCCAGTAAAAATGTAATATTGTAACCATTTATTGTACTTTTTGACAGGTAATGTAATATCCTCAATATGTTTTGTTAAATTTTGGACACAAACGTATATTAGTTTGCGAATTAATAAATGTAAAATGTAAATACATACTTATCTTATCTTCATAAGTAAGTAAGTAAGTTTTTTAGTTAAGTGGTTTCTTTAAACCACTTAACTAAAACTATAAACCAGTTTCATCATCATCATTTATGGTTCGTATCCGCCCACTTTATATGCCTCCCTTTTATGCCATTAATCTCAGCCCTGACCACTTTCCCACCAGCTATTCGGACTGATCCTGATGGCGATCTGCGTGATGAACTTGCGCGAGCGCAAGGCCCGTCCGGAGCAGCAGACGGCGCTCTCGCGGGGGGTGCTGTCGTTCCTGCTAACCCTCGGCTTGGCGCTGGTCGTGACTGCTGTGCTGGGCTGTGTTGGTGCCTTGAGAGAGCACGTCAGGATACTTTACGTGGTGAGTTGGCGTTGCTTGTCCTTAGATCGTTTCAAGTTACAAATAAATTTCAAAATTGTCCGTCCTTCGAATCTTCGTCCAAGACTTTGTAGAACACAAGAATTCAGATAGGGAAATAAAAAATTGGGAAGGGGATGGAAAATCAGAGATACAATTTGTCATAATGGTGAAATTAATATCAGACAATTTGAATCAGCAACGTAATTTTAAGTTATATGCGCGACAATGATACATTTAGGGTTTTACCCTGGGTAATCCTTTTCCTGGATAATTTGTTCTGTCATGGTTTTACCCCTATTGAAACCATAAATTGAGCGGAGTGAGGGGGCAGATATCTGGGTAATAGGTACTTTTTGGCGCACTAATCCATTATCGGATTTGTTTACACTTATCCCTGAGACCGCATCTGCATGGATACCTAGACTTACATATTGGGTGAATCATTAAGCATGTCATAGACATCACTGCAGAAATCCTCAACCTAAAATCCATACATAATCTTGTTCCCAGCATGCCAGCTTCTTCATATTTCTGGTGTCGGTGGAGCTGATCGTGGGCGTGGGAGGGGCGGTGCTCAGCGCATGGGTGGGGGGAGGCAGCGAGCTGCGCATGCAGTTCTATCGCAATGTAACGGCGGACGATGAGGTCGCCAAGCAACGCGCGTTCTGGGAGCAGCTGCAGGCTGAGGTATGGACATTGATTGAAACGCATGGAGGTACATACTTCGGAGATTAACCACAGAATAAAATGCTGATGATGTTGCAACTCTTCTAGTTTGTCAATAGGCATTGCATTACGATTGGGAGACAACTATGACAGCGACTAGACTAGACTGAGGCATGGAAGAAAAATTGGTATAGTATCAGCGACATACCACTAACAGAAACATTCGTTCGAGGTGGTAATTGGCTTGGGTGGATTCCGTGCAATCATCCATCTTAAAGATATCTCAGACCTGGCAGTACATAATGATTTCTAAGAGTAACAATAATGTTTAGATATGCCAGTCCTCTTCTGGCAGTGTGTTAGCAACTAAGAGTATAGTATACCTATTGATCTGAGGTTAGCAATCATCAATAATTTTAGTTAGTTGATTTCTAAATCGCTTCGCAAGTTACTCCTTTACTTTTATATTCTTCTTTACCGTTACATTTGCCTTTGACAGAACCATATTTTCTTCTTTCTCCGTCTTTTACATACTTACTATATTTTCTAGAACCAATGCTGCGGCGTAGACGGCCCTCAAGATTACGCAATCCTTCACCACGACATCCCTTCAGCGTGTTGTTCACGCGCTCATCCCCTCCGCGAGGGAGGAGCCAGGAAGCATCTTCACGCCACCTGCCTGGCAGACAGGACCTACTATATGAAGGGATGCGAAGAAGCGCTGAGGGACAAGAAGGCTTTCAAGGGGAATATCTTCATATCTACTGGGGTTACCTTTACTTTGTTGGAGGTAAGTTTAAATTTTTGAAAAATGGGAACTACCTATGAATAAGTTGGTTCCTCTGTCTACCCCCTCTAGTACTAGTGGTACGCTAAAAAATATGACACTTGATGATACAAGCAAGGCACTTCGCACATCGGTATCATAGAGTGACATACTTTACCGATTCACGTCGTGAGCCGCTAGTACTACTCGTACTCGGAATTATGGACGTGAGGGTTATGTATGTATGTTATTTAGAGCTATTGCATACTCTCTATATGACAATCAATTTATTATGGATCCAGTACCGCTTCATCATAAGCTTTAACTTTTGGACTGTGTATTTTAATATATTTTTAGAGAAACTTGTGAAGTTTAATTTGCCATCCGTACCATTTCAGGTTTTCTGCATCATACTGGCTCTGTGGATGGCCAGGACGATACGAGTTGAGCGTCGGAAGCTCCAGCAGAACCTCCAGGCTCATTTCGAAACTTAATATCTTCATTCTACATTTCAATATCACCGACATACGCACAAATCACTAGTAAGGTTAAGTCGCGTCTCCTGCGCATATTTTTGTTAAACAAACCATAAAAACATCTAAATTTTTTTTCTACAGGTGAGTTGTGAGAAAAGTGTGAGTGAGAAACAACCATGGTAGAGAGATAAACATACATGTTGTTGTGTTTTAGTTGTTTTTGTGTATAAACACACGCAGGAGACCAACCGCAAAAAATCACGTATTTTTTAATATTTTTCACGAAAAGCCATCCTAGTTTGTAAGAATTTTAATATTTACTGCGATTGTCATTTTGAATGTGTTATTGATGTTTCTACTTTATATTGATAATTGTGGGACAAGTTACATTTTTATGTTTCTGTAACAAAATGGTCATCATCAAGCTGGACAGAGAGAGTGACAAATGAAGAGGTACTGACGAGAGTAAAAGAAAAGAGAAACATCTTAAAGGCTATTGAAAATAGAAGGGGAAATATGGTGGGCCACCTTATACGACACGACGAATACATAAGAAACCTTATAGAAGGAAAAGTTGAAGGCAAGCGGGGAAGAGGAAGACCGAGGATAAGCTACTTCGATCAAATCAAAGAGAAGGCTGGCGTTGCGTCGTATAAGGAGGTCAAGGAAAGGGCCCTAGACAGGACACAGTGGCGTTTACTACACCGACAAGAGCATAGCTCTTAAATTGAAGAAGAAGAAGAACAAAATGGTAAAAAAGGAACCGTTATGGTGAGACCTCGGTGTTTGTCCGTCTGTATGTAATCAGCTGTTTTTCTTAGAAACTACTAACGCTATAGACTTGAAATTTGGCACAGTTGCAGAACGTGCTTTCCCGCATCTATCTCATGAAAAAAAATTGAAAATATTTTTTTATTTTTACAGTTAAATGTAACTTGATCCATCCTAATCTAATAGTCTATTTAATGAAACTGTAGATTTATTCTCGTAGCTGTATACTGTGATATTACATAGGCTTAAACTGAAACAGCTGTGGCTTTAAGGCCAAAGGGACCAATCACGATCGGATGCAAGATTAATTAATTAATATATTATTTATGTTCGTTCATAGATTCTTTTTAATTAGATTCAAATATTAGGGAAATCTGAGAAAATGTAAAAGATACTGTCTGCACGAAAAAATAAATTTTTTTTATTTCATTGGTGGCATTTAGGTACCTCTAGTATTTAGGTACTAGAGGTACATAAATGCCACCAAAAAAAATTTTTTTTATTATTTCTTGGGTGGCATGAAATAATTAAAAAAAAAATTTTTACAGCAAGGATTACCTAAAACCATTTTTTTTTCTAATAAAATTTTCGGAAGAAACAACAAAATTGTTTTCTCTTCGCTGTACATTGACGTTATTTTATAAGGTTATTTATTGTGTAGTTGTAATTATTAATAACCGGCACAATGTCTAATAAAATAACACCGCATGTATTTAAATTTTAATTAAAATTACTGCCGTTTTCTAAGTAAAAATAAAATATTTAATTTTGAAATTATCATTAAGGTTGAGCTCGGTTTTGAAATGGTCTCTCTAAAATATGGGTCAATATTTACTTAATTTCTATAGATATCTGAGTAACTGTCCATAATAAGCAATAGCGATGAGGTCGCGTGGGCGCCGGGAGGAGGGTGCACATGCACCCCCCTGCCATGGAAGAAAATACACAGAAAAAAATTAAAAAAAATTAAAGTCACTGTTTGAATAATAACTTAAGGCTTCTAAGTTGTTGTCCAAAGTTCAACACCTTGTCAATAAATTCAGTGTCCTCCGCTACTCTTTTCCCATGAACACCTAGCATGCACAGGAAGGCGATTCTCGCAGCGTTCGACATACAAAAGTCGAGCGCTACGAACGTCTTGTCACGCTCACACATGTAATGTGAGCGAATGAGATAGGACTAATGTCGAATTCGACATTCCACTACGAGAATCGCCGTCTTGGCCGTTAAGCCTAGCGTCTCCCTGAAAGTATTCCTGCCTGCGCCGGCGCCCATTTTTTGCCGGAGTTCTCAGAGGTCTTACGAACCGACCAGAATAAAATACCTAATAAATAATTACACCGACTTTTTTTTCACATCTCCTACACCTACGTACTTGTTATAATATACTGAAATAACTGTTTTCTTCAACTCTCATTAACAGTAGGTGCACTATAAATTTCGATGTAAATTAGGATAGTCAAACACATTTTGCAAATATTTTTACTGCAATTAGGTAAGTTGGTTTTTTAGATTAATTTACATACAATATGGGTGATTGTCAAAAATTATTGATTGTTGTATGAAGGCAATAAGTAATATTTGTATAAATTCACAGTGTTTTGTAATGGTATTAATAAATGTTACGAATTCAAATGTATGTGTTCAAATATCGAATAAATGGACTTTCTCACAATACATAGTATTTAATTGGTGTTTTATTATAATTAGTATATTATTGACTCAGTGGAGAAACGCGCTAAGCGCCTTATAGGTGACGAATCGCTGGTGGAAGCTAGACTGCAAAGTCTGGAACATCGGCGCAAGGTTGCCTGTCTATCGGTATTTTATAGGATACATTTCGGAGAGTGCGCAT
Source organism: Hofmannophila pseudospretella (assembly GCA_947369225.1). Classification (NCBI taxonomy): domain Eukaryota; kingdom Metazoa; phylum Arthropoda; class Insecta; order Lepidoptera; family Oecophoridae; genus Hofmannophila; species Hofmannophila pseudospretella. Next base: position 13,741,830 of record OX376314.1, on the reverse strand, counting down.
CGGAATTGCACGACCTAATTCCAGCATCTCCATTATGCCTTCGGACTACCAGGCGCGGGGAGGGGTTCCATCCTTATGTTGTTGATATCCCATCTGTTCGTACGAAGCGATTTGCTTCTCCGTTCATTATGCGAACGGCTAAGGAATGGAACAGCCTGCCGGCGGCGTCTGTATTTCCCGAAACTTTGGGATCTTCAAGGCCAGAGTGAATAGGCATTTACTGGACCCGCATGCTCCATCGTCGACCTCATCGTCGCTTACCATCAGGCGAGATCGGGGTCAAATGCGGGTGTAGAAGTAAATAAAAAAATATAAAAAAACCACATATATACATACTAGGATAAACTCAATATGACAAAAAACACATATACGGAACACTGATATTTTATTTAAGAAAATCTATGCCAACATTTATTTAACACTATATAATTCAATGGATATGTTAAAGTTTAAGAGTATAGTTTTAAAGTTTAAAATTATAAAACTTAGATTATTTATGTGCATTAAATGCAAGGAACGAACTTTAGTTTATTACACGGAAAACAATCTCGTAATAGTAACGAGAAATCAGAACAATTGTTTATATTATAGTATCCATTAAGTACAATATCTTATTTTATAGCATTCATTACAAAAAATATCGTAAGAAATCTTGTACAAATTACAATCAATATTTCTCGTTACTATTACAAGATTTTTTTGTAATGGAAGCTATAAAATATTGTAATGGATGGATATTACGGATAATATAAACAATTGTTCTGATTTCTCGTTACTTTTACGAGATTTTTTCCGTGTTTTCAACAAAAATAAATATATCAGAGAAATGGTAACTATTTTGTACTATCTATAGTTAGGTGTGAACACAAAATAAAAATAACAGTCAAAGATAGTTAGACAGACAGTCTGAGTCTGATGGTTTACAATAATTAATTTTATAATACAATAAATTTTTGTTAGTAATATTAGTGACTAGTAAGCCTCTTCAGACACCAAGAACAATGTGACCACACTCTAGTATACTATAAAGGCTTTAATCTTATAATAAATCTACAATATCTTATGTACACCAAAATAATAATAGGTAATGTCTCCTTTCAGGATGTACCTTCTTTTATATTTTTAAATCTAGCAATGTTAATGTCATGAAGTGCGGAATGAATAATCTCCTAGGATAAACTTTTAATAAATTCTGATAATTTATTACTTAATCCTTAAAAAGCTTTGGTATAGTTATCATAATATTATTTTCTATTTTGCTTATATTACAAAAAGAGAAGTAGAGGTGGATAGATAACTTTCGATAAAATCTGCAGGTACTTACTTACATAAAAGTATCTACTTGTTGGGCATGTAAGGGGGTCACCAACATCTAGACCTCCAAATGCCAAACTCACCTGCACGTGGTGCATCCTGCCGATTAACGAACGAGTCCCTGGCGACCGACTAGTGGCGGTATAACCACTCAAATTATGGCTGGGTCAAAATACCAGAAGCACGATGACGGGCAGCAGCGTCATCGGGGCAAGCGACCCGGCTACTGCGATCGCCAACCCGCAGGCCTAGCGTGGCGATTATGGCATCACCTCCTATGGACAGCGCAAAAAGAAAACGGCCCCCAGTTCCCGGCCGCCCCACTATTCCTGGTCACGGTGACGGCCATGGTAGCGACGATCTGCGTAAGGTGGCTGGCAGCGACTGGATGAGAAGAGCCGAAGATCGGGCTCAATGGCGCACCCTGGGAGAGGCCTATGTCCAGCAGTGGACTAGAATAGGCTGCTGATGATGCTGATGATCTACTTGTTGTGACGTTTTAAGACAATTTCAATGACGTCACTATTCGTGCTTCACTTAAAGTCGTGGTTAAAGTTCGCGTAACTTTAACTCACGAAGAAAATTAGCTGTATCCTTATTTTGCCTCTCATTTTGATACTATAAAATGCAAACATTCATTCTTCATTCTTTTAATCTAATATACATGTCTTAAATAACCATTAACATAACATTTTGAAACCAATTTCTATTTGAATTACAAAAAATAAACTATCAGGAGAATGACTTTGATTTTTTGTTAATTGTAAATATTAATTTTCTTAGAGAGAAAGTATTTAATGTAGACATAGATTACTATTAACTATTTTAAACTGTGTCTGTAACTATAAGACGCTTTGAAAAAAAACTAAGTTGTACGTAACACAAAACTTAGCACCAATAACAAATTCAGTGCATATTTATTTTATTTTCACTATAACATAAATAAAAAAAACTACAAGTCACAGTGGGAACGTTGCCAATGGCAACATCATTTTGTGGAAGTATCCTAAATACTTTTAAATCATGGTCACACACTTAGGTTATACGTAATACTTTCAATATTAAAACTAGGACAAATTCTGCGTATTATTTCTTTAAAAAAAATCCGATATCGTTTAAATACTTTGCTTCACCTGAATATCGTCCTATGTTTAGACACCCTGTGTAAAACAAAAAACTTAAGTAATTAAAAAAAATTGAATTGGTCTTTAAAGACCAAGTACTTTACATCAATCGATGGTAAGATTGGTAAGTGACGATGAGGCCGAAGATGGATCACACGGACTTAGAACGTATTGGGAAATTATGACAGAGAGCTCATTAATAGATTATAATTTAGGATTATTAAGCTGTTTCCCGGCTTTTCCCTTGGGTTTTAATGGCGTGCGCTAACCATAACGCGAGGACTATGCCGGCAACCTGCAACAAAAAATTACAAATGTAAATTAAAGACAAATTAGGTAAGACTCTATAATAATAAAATAAGGAGGGTGTGTGCTTATGACCACACGATAGAAGTGAAAACTTACAACAACAAAAAAACACTCAAAGCACTAGATACGCGATTCAGCGTCACCGACCCGAGCGTGCTTGACGTGGAATGTAGCGTAGTATACCCGATTCAGCGTCACCGACCCGTGCCCGCAAGATGTCGAATGGAGCCGAGTATACCCGATTCAGCGTCACCGACTCGAGCGTGATGGTTCAGTTTGGTTCACTGTTCAGAAAGAGCGCAAGTTTCGCCTAAAGAAGTTTTCACTTCAAAAAATTCATCGTTCGAGTATATGGAGAGTAGACGAGCAAACGGGCCATCTGATGGTAAGTGGTCACCGTCACCCATATCACAGCTCACTAAAATATTGCAAGACGGTTTTCGAGGGTTTTTGTTTATGGGTTTAATTATAATTCATAATGTTAGTGAAAAATGTACAACTATTAGGTTATTTTGCGTTGCGTTAACTGTCGGTTTAGGTAATACCTACCAAAGATTAATTTTGTGTGGAAGATTCGCCAGTTAATCCGGGGTTAATTGTTCGTGCAAGTAGGCCTTAGGTACTTATTCTATTAACTGTAAACTATCAATGAAATTCGTTTGAATAATGTCAAGATCGGCTAGATAAGGTTTTAAAAATATTGCATTACTTATTTTAAAAGTTAGTTAGAACGAAACAAAGGCTAACTAATAACTTTGACCTCAGCTGATTTAAAATATGACCAAGGTAAAGATTACCCGATTAGATTCAGAAATAGCATGTTTTGCGTGATGCCAGAGCAGAGCTGTTAAGGTGCTACTTTGGCTACATAACTCACTAAATAATCGCACGAAACTGTTGAATGAAAGTATTAATTACAAACTTGAGTTAATTTCTATCTCTTCTTTCTATATATAACTAGCTTTCGTGTTTTCGTCAAGCAGTATGGCAGTTTAGAATAGTTTTTTCCACATTGCTAGATTAATCGAAAGGCCGTCAAGAACGCCACTAACTCCGAACTCAAACGCCTAGAAGACCTTGACGCCAGACGCCATGTCCGTAAAACTCGTTCGAAGCCCTCCTATAACTACACCTTCAACTCTAGCGGACAGCTCTACTGCTCTGTCTGTGACCGAGTCTGCAGGACGAAGTCTGGCTTCGCTAGCCACATAGGAGCGCACGCCAGGAGCTAAGCAGGGGTCGCCGTCGACGGATACGTCGTGGAGCACATCATCATCATCATCTAAATGGAATGAGGACGCTCTTAGGCGTTGGTAATGTAATTTTCAAATTTCAGTATTACTTCTAATACAATTTAAAAATCAGTGGACAAAAATTCAATTATATGTAGCGAATTAGGTGTGTGGATAGAGTTTTCAGGCGCTCCATTCTTTTCAACTACTTACCTACATTGTAATATTGTTATAATGCCAAAAAACCCTTTCATGATTAAAATCGGATGAAAATGAAAAAGTAACTAATTTGATTGCATCTCTTACAAAATGAATCTGTCAAAAGGCATCGATTGTATATAATAATGTTTTCGCATCGCGCGGGTGTTGTTTAAAATGTGAGTTCTCGACCCGAGTTAGCACTGTTCTGAAATCGATACAGTTTACACGCCAGTCCAATGGTGTTGTGACATGCAGGGGTAATTTATGACTTCTTGGTCGAAAACTTTATATAGCTCACGCCGAATATTCATCGCCCGAATTATTGCTTACTTACAACGGACGTTCGTGATTCTGTTCAGTATTATTTTGAAGTCAGGACTTTGAATGCCCATTAATTCACTAGATGATGGTTTATGGGGACATGAAACAAAGCTCGAATAGGAAACCCTCTGCCGTGATATAGTGTACTGTGATGGAATAATATAACAAAAATTATTTTATTCACGCTCAAATTACCTTGCTGTATAAGATACCTTAGAATACGACACCTAATACAGGAGGTATTAGCAATGCTGTGATATGTTGCACGTACCATTTCTAGCATTTAAGTATACTACAAATAGGCTAAGGTCTTCTCGTGATATAACCTATAACTTGTCATCCATTGACCTCTATACAAACAAGTATTTCACATCTATGATGTCATGCTAAGCCAATCACACCCCACCACATGGTGAATTGATCATGGTGCAAATCGATTGTCAATATGCAGTGTTTCTCATAATTAAGCAAACCTACTAATAGCTAAACCCGCGTTGTATATCATTTTCACATCACCTTTATAACAGGTGTTGAGAGAGAAGATATAGAGTTCATGCTGAGGACCTAGACGCGTAGATGCGGCTGGTAACGGGGTCGTACTGGTTAGTGACGTTAGTATAGTAAAGAAACATACTAAAGAACTCAAAACCACCTCGAGTACCATCATTCATCACGCCGCGTTCACCTGCCGCGTGTGCGGTAACTGTCGCTCAAAAATAGGGCTTTTTAATCACGAACGTAAATGCAGGCGCGTAGACGCTTCTTAAATCATTTTATGTAGAAGTAAACATCATCATAAACCCTTATGATGATGTTTATGACAACATGGAAGTAGTCGGAGCGATCGATCTCTTTTGGTCGTTCAGATTTGTTGCTGTAAAATGCTTGGCCTCCAAGGAGCAGAATTTATATTCTACTCTGTGGGATTATTCCCAGTTACAATTTCAGTCATTCCGCACATTGAATTGTGGTGAGGTGAGGATCTTCACAGCTGTCCTTATAGAAGGAGTTGATAGAGAGGCAGTCGGAACAAAATCTCCTTTACTTGTTCACAATAATTGTCGATCAGAAAATACTAACCTCCAAGAAGCAGAACAGAAGACCACAGACGATAACAGTCATTCCCGCGCTGTGGATAGTGGTGAGGACCTTGTCTTCACATCCGTCCTTATAGAAGGTGTTGAGAGAGAGGCAGTCGGAGCGCTTGATCTCTGGGGCACGTTCGGAGTTGTCAGCGGGGCAGCAGCTGAAGGATGGGTTCAGACGAGGTTCTGAGGAGCCGTAGTTGTCTGGGCCGGTGACTCCGCAGCATTCCAGCTGTAAGATGATTTGATATGGGTGAAGTATAGGTTTAAAATTTCTTTTGTAATCGTCGCTACATTTATGTTAGATTTCATTTCAGTTGCGTAAAGATTTGGAATTAATTCTTCATTGTCTCGTGGTTAAGTATGTGTCAAGGAAGAAGTTTAAAAATATCTAGAATGTTTATTAATTAATAGCGTTTTACAGCAGTTTTATGATAAACAATATAAGGTTTTATAGTTACTAAATTACGCATCTGGGGCTCAATGTTGGCTAATGAAAATGTTTGTACTATTTTACAACAGATTTCCTATATTTCTTCAACGTATATTGTGATTGTAAGTATTTAAAAAGGGTAAAGTTAAAAATGGGTAAATATAATGAAAAAAATGTAAAAAAAATGGCTGTAACAATAGTCACAAAAATGATTAGCAAACTTGTCGTGGTGATTAAATAACATTTAGTATTGCTGCTCTTAATTAGGTAATTTTACCTACCTACTTCTATTTTTCTTGATAAAACAAATAACGACCAACTTACGGAGCTCTGAATGCGGTCCCAGAAGTCTTTGTACGTAGTGTCCTCCTCCCGGGTGGACTTGCTCTTGATAAACGAGGCCCGAAGCTGGGTCTTCGTGGTGCCTTCGATCTGGGGCCTTAGGGCCGCAGCCGCGATGCCCACGGACAGCTCCAGAAGAATAATGATGATCAAGCAGCCGACGAACTGGTGGTAGAACAAAATATAGCAATAATGAGGGTCGTTTTTTTTCAGGGATGGTTTCTATTGAAATCAGTTACATTTTTATATTCCAACCAACCAGTAGAGCATTAACATTGCTATTGGCTTAGCTATAAATAGCGCATAGTTAGAAATTGAATTAGCAATTCGATGCTGGTTCCATCTACAATATCTACGAATACTGTAAACTTGAAATTGAAATGCTGAGGGTGATGGTGCGTGTGTATTTACGTGGTATAAACCATTAGACTACGTACAGAAGCTTCCATAAAATATTCTATTAAACCATAATCAACATCGTAGCGAAAATGGATAATGCCGGCTACGATTAGGGCTGGAGGTGTGGGTTCAAATCCTACCGTTGGAACTTATTTTCAATGCTTATTTCTGGTATTTATTCTGTAAGTAAGTAATATGTTTATTTCATACACAGCAATGACCGAAACAGTTATAATTATGATAAAATAATTATGTAGTCAAAGGTAAACATATTGAAATCATGTCTGATGGTCTGCTGTTGTTGTGAAAAGGGCCTCAACTCAGCTTATTGCTGCAGACAAGAATGCCTACAGCGCTGGTATTCTGTTGGACCATGACCGATGGCTGGCCAAAACCTGTCAAAGAGGACAAAGATACGACACAAATAAATTTAATTGAAGATAGGTAGTGTTAATAAGTGAAAAATATTTATACCTACATTTACCTATATGTCCTCCTTTGCTTTGTAAATCATGCTTAGTTCCATTCGACCGTGTCACATATTTAATCCATCTTAGTTCATTGTTCTTTCACTTAATATAAGTAGAACAGTTCAATCACCTGCCACAAAGTTACGTACGTACATGACCTGGTTCCCGATTTAGGATTTGGGTCACTGTTGAATTATTGACGAAAGTCATGAAATAATTGTGGCGATTATTACGAGCTGTCCATCAAAGTTAATTGGAGCTTATAACGTTGGCTTAGTAGTGAGGAAAGTGGAAAGTTTGTTGAGAAGATTCCTAATAAAATCAATATTATCGACAAAGCAAGATTTAAGCTAAGTTTGGGCTGAGCTGATGAAATGAAATTTTTTTTTTTTAATTTTTTTCTTCGCACGAAACACGGTACATATAAGATAGTAATATTGTTTGAATAGATCATACATGTTTCGCCATTATTTTGGTATCCAAAAAAAAATTTTTTTTTCAGAACCGATAACAATTAGAAACCACTATAAGGCAAATGTAGATTATTACGCCACTGTTCCTACAAATTTGTGCATGATACGAAGAGTTGAAGATCAGAGACGATCTTAGAAGATGCTTAAACTCAGCAAAGGACTGATTATAGGATAACTTGACAAGTAATCTGAAATTAGTTTTACCATAAAGAGAAAAATATAAAAAAAAAAGATAAATATGAATGAAAAACTCACAAAACATATGTTTTGTGAGTTTTTCATTCATATTTATCTCATCTTATGATAGGGGGCCGAAAATAACCCAGCGGCACATCGACCCTGGAGGATCTTTTGTGCCTACCCCATTTTACACACTGGTCATCTCAGTATGCAGGTTTCCTCACGATGTTTTCCTTCACCGTCAGAGTAGTCGGTAAATATACGTAAGTCTTCGAAAAATACGAAAAACTCATTGGTACATGGCACTGCGTGGTTTCGAAACCGGACCTCCCGCATGGGAGTTCTTGTCCTAGCCACTGTGCCACCGACGCTCTTCATTCATACTCGTATTTAAGGAAGGTGTGGCATTAAAAAAGCGTAAACTGACTGACTAAAAACCATCACTCACAGATATAAAATAATATATTCACGCCGATTACGACTGTCATTGATATTTTTCAACACGAACACGAGTCACGGCGAACACTATTTCCGGATGGCCTACGGAACTGTGTATAACTAGAATTGGGTCATTCGAACATTAATGGGGACAGATTTAGTCACGGCATTAACACAGAGCTGTTGCGCGGAGATTGAACAATGTCTATAACAGTGCGAAGGACCTAGTTACAATAGACCCTAGGGGGCCTATAAATTACGTTAAGGGCGGGGGTTAACAAAGTGTGAAATCGTGTGACAAGGGGAGGGGGGGGGGGATAGCTTCGTGACGTCACATGCGTAAATCTAAAAGACGAAGTCATAAATCAACGGGTCCATGTACACAAGATGATTAAATTTTGTATCGTTCACTTGATTTGATTTGTAAATTGTCTAAAATGTTTTATTATATGAAAAACGATTATAAATAGAAATATATAAATAATTTAGGAAGTGCTGTTTTAATTTAATAATTTCTAAATTTAAAATTGCAAAATTAGTGATGTCACCACAGGGGAGGAGGGTCACAGAAATGTGACAAAACCGGTGTGAAGTAATTTACGAATGGCCCCTAGTCAGTAGAAGGAATTATAATAGATAAGGTTACGACGGTAATGGCATCAACCTACTTTATGGTAGAGTTCGAAGAAATAAAGGAAACAATTTTTAACTTCGTTTGTATCTAAGCTACTTAGTATGTAATAAGACCAATGCGTAGTCCTACGATACGTATAAGTTTAGTTAGTACAAGATTTTATATGACAAATTTGAGTACCACTACTACATTATGAACTACATTACTATACTATGAATTCAATTACAAAGTGCTATGAAAAAGCGAATGAACAATACACCAGCTTAGATATGGGCGCATCAGCTTAATGCTGCCTGCTCATTAATAATAATAATAATATTCCAGATGCAGAAATGCTGATCTCGTTGCTAATAGTTCCAGCTGAATCCCCTTTACACCAATAAGAACTGAAGTTTGTATCCCAGAAGAATTCTCCAAAGGAAATGTGAGAGTTGTTCTAAGCATAAATGTTTGCTGCTGCGTTCACTAATGGTTTAATCCTCAATACTTACGATATACAGCATCCTCGGACTTTCCTTCCAAGCGCCGAAACATCCGAAGGCAGCCACGATGATGATCAGCACTCCTATCGCGATGAGAACCGCGTCTGTCTCGTGGCCTGACGCCTCCATGCCGGCGAAGCCTTTGATCAGGCCCATGTCCACGCATGCTGTTGCGATTATCACGATGCCGAAGATCTGGGGGATAGAAGAACGGTCGTTTTGAAACTTGTTGGCATGTGGATGCGATCGAGCCATGAAGAGAATATGTTGTAATCTGTCTGCTCTTTGTTCAGTCCAGTTTAGACAAGCAATCATGTTTATAATTCGATATGGAATAAAAAAAAAAAAAAAAAAAAAAAAAAAAAAATTATTTTCCTTAAAAAGTTACAACATTTAATATAAATACAATGTGCTAGCTTTTTCGTGTTTGAATTGGTGTGATCAGTAAAGTTAGGAATATATCTGTGTATTAGTTAGGAATGAATGATTAAGTAATAAAAATAATATAAACAAATTTCGCTTTTATGTAAGTATATACGCCGCCAGCCTCCTCGGGACACTCCCTGCAGGGAGCGACCTGGGCCAGGTCTTTTACTTGTAAAATAGTTAGGTATTTTGTAATTTTAGCTTAAGTGTGTATTTTAATTTAACCTTATATTGAATAAACCCAGATTTTATAGTACCTATATACTTATTTGAAATTAAAAATTCATTTTTATGCTTCCTCATACCTCATAATCAGCCTTTAATGTCCCCACTGCTGAGGCACAGGCCTCCCCTTACACGAGGGGGTACGGGGCTATGATCCACCAAGCGGGCCCAGTGCTGATTGGTGGATTTCACACGCTTTCGGAAACTTTTAATTTCCTCAGACATGCAGGTTTCCTCACGATGTTTTCCTGCACTGTTAGAGCAGTCGGAAAATGTACGCAAGTCTTCGAAAAAATGAAAAACTCATTGGTACATGGCATTGCATGGTTTCGAACCGGACCTCCCGCATGGGAGTCCGGCGTCCTAGCCACTAGGCCACCGACTCTCTGCTTCCTGACTAATCCACGTAAATGTAAAATCTGTTATTGGTTTTCGTAACAATCATTTAGTAGTTTATTTAATGGATGTAGTATATTTAGTATATTTAATGGATGGACACAAAACATAAACGTAGGTACTCGTAAGCATCGAATTCTAAACAAAACATCGGTTATTTTATTACTTAACCGATTATAACTTAAGACAAACATTACTATGGTTTGCTTTGATTAAATGGAAGCATAGTAAAATAGGTCACCGCAGACTAGAATGACTGAAGATAAGTAGCTAAGTTTTTTAGTTGAACACTTCTGTAGATCGAAGAACAAATATAGAAATTGCTTTAACATTTTTATTCCCATAGGACATGGTATCCAGTTGAGTGTAGAAACGCTCGGAGAAGGAGAGATGGCGCACCTACTTACATTGAAGATATGAACAAGTATTTACAAGAGTTTATTTCCAATACACATATACAAACAACAAACAAATAATTTAAAAAAAAGTAATTAAATTTGATGCAGGTGGTGTGCAGCACCGGAAAAAAGGGACTGCCTCAGCCTGTTGCCGCAGCGGATTTAGTACTGCGGCGCTGATTTTCAGGCATCTGCTGTGTGTCAGGGATCACTCCCTAATGATACACTACCGGAACATATAAATAAAGGAAATATTAATAAACAGAAGTAAAATATTAGGAAACGAAGGAAGGTACTTAATTTTTAAATTATACATTAGAATACAGCAAGTTATGCACGTAGGTATTATCTTAGGAATCTTATCAAATACTTTTTGCGACAGGGTTCCACAGAATATAACTTCATGTGTCTTCAACTAACTGGCTCCTCCGAGTTGCAATCCTAAGATATCGATGTGGTAATCGTAATATCACTGCTACTTCACGGTAAGTTAACCGACACCCACTGAACGTCTGTATAGGATGAATTTACCAATTAGTACCATTTCTAGCAATTTGACGACTCCTACGCATTCTCATTGCTTGGTGTCGATGCCCTTCGTGTGGGCGGCACATACTTTATGCTTTGTTACTTTTGTCGAGATTTTTCAGTCTTTCTGGGATTCACAGGCTTCCCCTTGTTAGTACTTTACTTATTAAGGGAAGGCATGATCCACGGTGAGGTTACAGTGCTATTTGGTAGATTTCACATTTCTTCGAAAACCTTTTTTGATCACATTTCTGACCTATTTACTGGACCTACCAGGGTCGTAATATTTGCATTGAGTTCTGAGATTTCGGAGGAGGTGAGATTTATTGTGAATGCATTTTGTTCATCAGCATTTAGGTCTGAAACTTGGCTTCGCAACCCAAAAACTCTAAAAACCCAACAAGCCAACAAGTTCTCGTCAACTGTTCTCCAGGCTCCTGTTCCAGAAACTAAATATAATAATTGAGATCTAAGTTAGTGCCAAGTTCAGTTAGTTAGGCTTCAAAATTATACATTCTTTAAATTGTTTAAATAGAAAAAAAGGAGCGTCGGTGGCGTCGTGGCTAGGACGTCAGACTCTCGTACGGCAGGTCTACGTTCAAAACCATGAAATGTCATGTAACAATGTGTTTTTCGGTTTTTTGAAAGACTTACATACATTTACCGACTGCTCTGACGGTGAAGGAAAACATCGTGAGGAAACCTGCACACTGCGATAACCAGTGTGTGAAATGGGGAAGGCAATGGCAACCCACCCCATTAAATCTGCCACGAGAGTCGTTATATGTGATTAATTCCTTAGAATGATCACGACCCTCAGCATTGAGGAATTCGACTTAGAAGAAACATGAAAAAAAATTATGATAATGAAAAAGTTTATTCACTTATACAGGGCACTAAAAAAAGGACCTCCGACTTACAAACTAGGTCGAAAACCTGTATCTTGGACGTCGGGAAGAGAAGAAGAAGAGAGCACAACCCTACTTTTTCTTTACCCTTACTGTCATTCACAGGGCACAACCCTACTTTTTCTTTACCCTTACTGTCATTCACAGGGCACAACCCTACTTTTTCTTTACCCCCAATGTCATTCACAGGATGTAGTACAAACAAGAAGGTAATAAACTTAACGCAGACGTTTACCATGACGCCGGGGAAATGACCCATAAAACTGAAGGTCTATGACGAAACAGTCGATTTCGATGCCATGTGGGCTTGACTAATGGTTAGACATAATCACATAATGCCTACCGAAGATCTTATGCTTAACTTATATTAGTTTCACTTTCGTAGATACGAAGCAGATGCTTGTTTGGTAGTCAACGCGTATTTTTTAGCTTAAAATCTGAAGACAGAAGTCTCTCTCATCTATGTGTGGATCTACGTCTACTGTACGTAAATAGTGAAGGCGACTATTATACATGTCATTACCTACTTATTGAAGTAGTACTACAGGAGTACTTAAGTCATTAAATCTTTTGTATGTGCAATATGTACCTATGGAACGATATTACGGGTGAGATCTAAGAAATCCCATAGGATTGGCTGTGACCCTTTGCAGCTTAACGTGGGACAATAGTCATTAAATTAAATTTAGTATAAAAGGACCTATCTACTACTATGATAAGGGTCAAAAAGCAGGTCTAGCTGGAAGATATTTCTATTTTAGAGATAAGCTCTACCTGTGTGAGTCAAATTTCTTATTGTTGTTTCTTATGTAATTTATGTGTGTGCAAATAAAATATAAAGTATGTAAGGAGGAGCTAAAAACATACCCAAGCCGTGGTAAGAATGTTTCAAGTTCACAAAGACTAATCCCATGTCTAACTATAGTATTGAACAATAACCACGAAAGAAGCAGTTAACTACGTATTTTAATTCTCTAAAAACCTTAGTAAAAATCGACACTGAGTGGTCATACTCTTTCAGTAGTTAGGTACTTAAAAGGCATTGGGTGCACCAAACTTGAGAACTGATAAAATAATATACATTGCTAATAGGTATTTTACTAATACATAGTTCTTAAGTCTACTCACAACAATATGGATACTTGTATCTGAAATAAAGATTATTTTTTATTTAATTTAAAAAGTTATAAAGCAGTTAAGTACGTATTTTAATTTTCTAAAAAAACTTAGTAAAAATCGACACTGAGTGGTCATACTCAGTTAGAGTTAGTTAGAGTAGTTAGGTACTTACAAGTACATATGTGAATTTTTATTTATTTGTGGACAAAGTAATACTAAAATACATAAGCTAAAATTACAATTACACTACATATACATATATATCGGAATTTTGCCAATTACCACAGCCTGTACTGTACTGGATGCAGTGAGATATCACCGACAGACAAACAATTACTCGCACGCAACAATAAGTACCTCAGATGTAATCTCTCAAGTTCACCAATTATGTGCAATTTGATGCGTAGGCGCACATAATTTTATACACAGGTGTGTCTCTTATAGAATGCGAGGGATATTCGTTGGTAGGAATCATTCAGTCCCTACTGTTCCTCACAATGTTTAGAGCGGCTGGTAATATTGCTTAAAAGTAAACAGAAAATTTTGATTCTAGCATTTATTGAAGCACAAGATGCTGAAAACTACACACGTTTAAATAACCTTATAGAGGCGATAAAATTAATTATTTTAGATTTAATTGTAGAGAAAAGTGTTCCACTATAGGTGGTTAAGGTCGAACAGGAAGTCCCTTTTTTTACCTTTTTTAAAGTCACATATTGAAGTTTGGATACAATCACTAAACTAGTGTTCTGTTGCGAACACCCGATATAATTATTAATATGTAATAGAAGTAAATGCTTGCTTATCGTATGGTTAGTGGCCAACCTATTTGTCAGAGTTGTTCAAGTCGCCCGTAGGCATCTGACATGGCTTAACGACTGCTGTCGAACGACAACAACCGGGACCGACTGCTTAACGTGCTTCCCGAGGCGCGGAGGAGCTCAGATGAAATATGCCACTAGCGGTCTCCCATCCAGAAACCGACCGCGCCAACGTCGCTTAACCTGCACGATCACTTTCGGACCGTGCTCGCAACTAGGCTACGAGCTCCTCATAGAAGTAAACACTCGTAAGTAGCACAGTGTCATTTTACTATCATGCACAATTTAACGCATAATCTTCATTTCGGATGCCTGGTAATGTTTAAAATATACCATAACCCTTTTTTTGGCTGTGCCATAGATGGGTAATAGGAGCTCAACCTTCCTCCATCTTAGACGTCATTGTTATCACTCCTCATTGTCATTGTGAGATTGAGATCAAACGCAGGACTAGTCTCGAATGAAAAGTTAAGTTATGCAACAAAAGGTGGCAGTATGACTCTCTGCTTAGTTAGCCTGGGGTGGTCATCGTCATCGGGTGCCATCTTCAAATTGAAGTTTGGAGGTCAGTAGGCAAAACCGCGATCCCATGCTGCGTTTCAGATCACGGTAGCTCAGTACGGTCTACTCCTTGATGTCATCCAGCCATATGCGCCGAGGGTTCCACCCTTTTACCTACTTCTGTCGCAAAGCAGCATAGTCGCATTGCTGTGTTTCAGTTTGAAGGGTTAGAACGTCAGCGTAATTACCGGCACATGATGCACTCCATCTTTGTCCTCAAGATTGTTAGCGCATCGAAAACCTTATAATAACATTATTGTGAGATGACATGTCTATGGGTGACGGTGCCGGTGACCGGCTTAGGCCACATGACCAATTACCATAAGATGACCCGTTTGCTTGTCTGCTCTCCTTACAATAAAAACAATGTTTTGAATATTTTATCTTGGCGTTAAATTACCCTGAAATGCCATAACTACATATTTACGTTGCAGGGGCTCTCTAAGGGAATTGTTCAGAGAAATAAATATACTAACTGTAGCGAGTTAATATATTTATGAAAATATTATGTATGTACGCAAAAACTTACAGTTGTTGTACAAAAACAAACTTGCAGTCCCACGCTTTAGACTTAGTAAAGTAAACACATCATTTATGGGTCACTGTGTACGATTTTATAATAAGATACCTGATACTGTAATAAATATGACAGAGAAAAAATTTAAGACCCATATAAGACGGACCTTATGTAAAAAGGGATATTATAAAATAAATGATAAAGAGGCTTGGTCCTAAATTCAGCTCCAGCTCTGCACATTGTGTACATATATGATTGTATTCATAATTATTGTAAGATATATTTATTTCCAAAGATGTGCTGCTGAAAGTTTCTTGCGCCGCTTCTTTTCTTTCAGCTATTGCACCTTACGAAGCGGTGGTAGAGTAAAAAATGACGTTGTAAAAATGTACTATAAGGTACTTGCAATAAAAACATTTTGATTTTGATTTTCAGGTAATTATTTTAAGTACTATTACACACGCTTTACTATCGCCGTTAAAGGATGATGCACAGCTCATCACAGCTGCCGGTGATGGTGCAGCGGTGATATCACTCACGGCTAGATTGTGATTGTGAGCAGTCAAGGTCACCAGAATTCATTGTCAATGGAGAATTGCCTACTAGCACATTGCTCATTATCATTTATATCGTACGTCCCACATACCTACAGACTTTATTGGCGGACAGAGTTGTTCAGAAATGTGTTTAAACATAAAAAAAAACACCATAATAGCGAAAAATGAGATAAAACGATGTGTTAGTTGACATCCGGAAATCTATTGTGTAATAATGTAACCCCATCATGATGTAGTGTAACGATGAAAAGCCGTAACGAAATTTCAGTCCGTTATGGGAGTTCAACTGAATTACTAAGTATGTACTTAAACTTTACTAATGTATGTAAGTATTGTTATTAATATATTATTAAGATAAATGTATGCATTGCCATAACTTACTTAGTTAAGTACCTATTTGACAAACTTTAAACAATGGATGTTTCGGAGCTTCGACTCCGACTCCGAAAGGTCGGAACTTCTGATTGATTTTACACCTCGTACTCTCCGACTTCGGCTCCGATAATTTAGAATCGGAGGTTATACCGAAGATTTGTGAGCAAACATATTCAAATATCAATATTTATTTAAATGGTGTAGGACTACATAAAGGAACATGTATCGACTCGACTCCGGTGCCGACTCCGGTTCCGATTCCGATAAATCAAATTTAAAACCTTCTTAAATTTGATTTATCGGAATCGGAACCGGAGTCGGAACCGGAGTCGGAGGCGGAGGTAGAGGAGAGATGTTTTAAACCGTTTTTTAATTTTTATAGCTGAACTGGCCAATATTTTTAATGATGACGTTTTTATGGTTTCGACTCCGATTCCGGAAAATCACCTCCGTAACATAACAACTTTAAACTTCTCTGTTCATACTGCATACAGCCAAAGACATATTTTTTTTTGGTATATGGCTAGGTACTCAAAAGTTGTGTCAAAAGTGATAACTTAACTCTCTCCACTCTCAGCAGAACTTCATGCATGGAATTTTAGGCTCTAAAATGGTCATGAAAGGTTGGGTTTTATTATGGAACAGGCGAGATTGTAAATTTAATGGTATGGTTCCAAAATTCATCATTTAACTTTTACAGATAATAAATAGTTAGGTACTTATCAATCAGAATCGGATAACCTGCATCGTTACACCCACAAACTCGTGTTAAACAAAATGATACCCGTCATAGCAATAACTACTTTTAACCAGTTTATGGTAGGAAGTGGCGTTTGTGCGTGCATCTGACCATGGAAATGGTGATTTGCAAGAGGAAGCAGACGAGGCTGCCCCTTACAATGCGTAGGAATATATGCTAATCAATCACAGGGTTTTAGCAAATCATGCGCTGAAGATTATTTAGAGAGTTTAATAATAATCTGAGAACCTATTTGGGTCTAAATTTGTTTTCTCTGTTGAGTTAGACAACAAATAAATAATAATGATTAAATGCATAATTAGATAAAAATGAAATTGCGATAATAATAATAATTTTGTATTGTATTGTATTGTATTGTATATTTTTTTATTGACTACTAAACCCGCATTTGACCTCGATCTCGCCTGATGTCGACGATGGAGCATGCGGGTCCAGTAAATGCCTATTCACTCTGGCCTTGAAGATCCCAAGGTTTCGGAAAATACAGACGCCGCAGGCAGTCTGTTCCATTCCTTAGCCGTTCGCATAATGAACGGAGAAGCAAATCGCTTCGTACGAACAGATGGGATATCAACAACATAAGGATGGAACCCCTCCCCGCGCCTGGTAGTCCGAAGGCATAATGGAGATGCTGGAATTAGGTCGTGCAATTCCGATGCGCACTCTCCGAAATGTATCCTATAAAATACCGATAGACAGGCAACCTTGCGCCGATGTTCCAGACTTTGCAGTCTAGCTTCCACCAGCGATTCGTCACTTATAATTGCCAAGAACAAGTATATCTAATCCATGCATATTACAGGGATTGCTTAATTTAGGGTCTTAAGGCTATTAGTTACACTTGTGTAGTAGCAACTGATGTCTATACCAAAATCCGAAAATTCTGTAATATAAAGACACCAGCGCTCCCCAGGAAACTCACTGTGCTCACAGATTTTAACAATCACCTTGTACGGATATATTCAGATATTATCTGCTTGCTCTTAAATACAGACAATAGTACACTATGTTACAAAGTTATCTGAGGGTTAATTGACTACTTTTACACCTACAACTACTAAACACATGTTAGCGTCGATTCATTCGTCGCTGGGTCATGGCGAAGTTCGGACGTGTATTTGCTTATTTTTTGAATAATGTACTTACAATCGAAAGTCATTAAAGCATTATTATATCGAAGGCAGTGTTTCATTGAAGAAATTACAATAAATTCAGAATTGGGATGAACGAGATTTTTTTTCAAATCTCTCGCCGCGCCCGGAAATAGTGTAAGTACTACGTTTCATTTCAACCCTAAGATAATAGATATCTACTTCTTTTAAATAAAGAAAGTAGAAAGTGACAATAGATTCCATTTTTAGACTTGGCCTTGATTTGAATAAGTATACAAAAGCAGAACATAACATCCCGGGCTGGGGCCCGATTCTACTAAGTAATTTAACGTTATCTCAATGTGAACTAAATTGCACTGACTTGACTTTTAGCATAACCACTAGTCACGAACCGTTTATTTAACGGTATATTTCAGTCAAGCCAGCGACCGATCGGTCCGCTCATATGTGTGCTGGTGTTAGCAGAATTCGATTTGTAGTGAAAAATTTATCAATACGAAAATGTTATCTATACTTAATTGGAAAAGATCGATAAACTTTGTTAAACAGTGGAATTGGGCTCCTAAACAAGTATACGTGTCGCACAAGGTTCGAACGAACCTGAGCCGGTGTTTCTTATCAATGTTTATGTTAACTTCAGAGAACTTAGCGGCGGACTCACAAAGGAAAGGGATCCTTCTGAATGGGTATATTCCGTATACCTATACGCAATGGTTGTGTTATGTGTTCTAACATGGGAAATAAAACGGGTGATGGTGATGTCATGGCTTTACTACGATAAGCGAATATGTAATTGGTAAGGCAAGACTACTCTGACAAAAAGTAGACATCACCAGAGAATAACAAACTTACCAGTATTTCGAAGTCAGAGTTTGACTAATTTATTTTAATCGGGTTGACATTAATTGACATCGAGTGTAGATATTCGAACACCTCATTGGTAAGAGGTTCGTGTTAAAGTATTTATGCCTAAAATTAGGTTGTCTTAGAGTTTATCAAAATAAATTCCTGTGCTAGGGAAGTCAAACGTGGATTGATTTATGTTTGATGGTAAAGGACTTATAACACTTTGTATCGTCGTTGAACTGTGAAAATAACTATTGAAACTTGAGTGAGCGTAGGAAGCACAACAATTGTGTTTAAAAAAAATGGAATTCAGGTTTTGTGCTTTGTAGAAAATTTATCTTTTACTTACTGCGTAACATTATGATTGATTAAAATAATAAAAATACTCGTTTGTATTCTCTCCCAGTAAATAAAATCCTGAGCTAAAAAAAGAGCGTATAAAAAAAAAAGATCAGAACAAATTCTCAGACGATTTTTTATAAGTTTCAGATGGATAACAATGAACAAAATCAGTGAGCTGGGTTGGCCGACAAAAATGCCAGGCTGCGACAGAGGCACGAGATCGACGATCGCAGACACCAGTGGCCTCGACCGACGTGTCCGCTTAGCAAGAGTTTTGAATTCGGTGCATATTGTAATCACCGACCAGTGATGCAATCACGAAGTAAAGGATAAGCGTGAGTTTTGCCGTGAATTAAGCGATGAGCTGGAGCAACGCTCAATTCACTTTGATATACGCACACCAAGTCCCTTAGACGAGGAGTCGGAACAACGTCGTAGGGATCGGCATAACAGATGCCTTCGTAGTTCGGGTGGTGAGCTTGAGCAACACCCATTCAATGAACGTACAAGACGGAATCTGAAGGTGAGCAGAAGTTGGAACAGCGTCGAGGGGATCGGCAGAGCAGAGAGACCTTTGTAGTCCGGGTGGTAAGCTTGAGCGGCCCCGATTTATGAATATACAAGGCTGGCGTTCGATGAACCTGAAGGCGAACAGGAACGACGTTCATCTAATGAGATCACGTTATTCCATCCAAACCACGGACGGGTAGCAACTATTAAAGATCCAGGTGTAAAGACAATCATTATAACGCTAGCATTGAACAACGTGATCTAGGAACCTTTAGACCCGATAATACTTAATTTATTATATTTTGATTGATCAATTTGTAGTGGCGCTAAAATATATATAAAACAAACAATCATAACGTCACTCCCGAATTTAATCCAATGTCCAAAACCCCAAACTATTCTGAATTGACTTATGAGATGAAAGTGGAAGAGTGTGCTGAAATATAAGACTGGGATGAACATGAAATTATTCGTTATGCACTACTAAAAGTTTACCGGCCTAGCCAAACCTGGTACCAGATAGATAGATAGAATAATACTTTATTTTATTACACATAAGAAATTTACGTACTAAAGGAAACATAACATAAGCGTACAAATGCGACCTTACTGTCAGAGTGATCTCTTCCAGGCAACCTAGGTGATAGAAGACTGATTAATAGGTTACCGGGAGTATAGCGCAGAAAAGTGGAATATGAAATATTTCTGAGTTTACCCGCCGTAAAACATTCTTGTATGGAGTGGTAAACAAAACTTGTAGTTTTTCCATGTAGTGAAGAATACGCAGTACTATTGACAGAAATGTTAACTTTAAAGGTTAAATATGAGGAACCGTTATAACGATAATAACGAAAACAACTTTTAAGATTAGCTGTAAATTCATGTATAATATAATTAAAATAATAAATAGGAATGAAATGAATCCAAAGAGTATACAAAAAAAAGACAATTCGTTACAGTTAACGATGTATACCATAGTCTCCTGAACTAAGTTCATTATTTGAATATCTGATCACAGATCAAAGATTAATGTTTCTATAACTGACTGAGTATGATGCGTTGAGATAGAAGCAATTTCATGAAACTAATTTCATACGCTTACAAGTGCAAAACCTCGTGGACGTAGAGACCGGGGTTTGCTGACGTCATATCATCCTGATAAAGACAGATGAAGTGTATACAAACTTGAAACCAAACTGAAGTGTGGCCGTTAACCTAATGTCAGTTTAGTAATAACCAGCCAATGACATTACTACCAATATCTACTTTTGGTTGTGATTGTTAAAAAAAAAACATTACTCATTTTGTACTGACTGATGTTGGCCGCAAAGAATAGTAAGGCCATAAGATCTTTTTCAATAGGAGTTAGCTGATGTAGTAAGCTGTCATCTACATCTGTCTGACTATAGACTATACAGGTATATTGCTGGATCAGTTTACCGTGAAGTCACTAAAGTGCACGCTGTATGAATCTTTTATAAACTGTGGGCAATTGGGCACTTTTCACCTTAAAGCGTCATAGCGTCATCATTTTTAAAAGATATCGGAATGATACTTTCACTGAATATTGTTATTTTTTACGTAGATTATAGAAATCCATTAAAAATAGTTGAGGACTGATGTCCATTATCCTATTTTGTCGATCAAGATCAATGATCAATGCAAAATCAGCTCCCATTGGGAGCGAATGTATTATTATGCTACGTACTGAGGCTTTATCGTTAGGTTTACCATTATCTGTAAACAACCTTCCTTTGATGAGAGGTTTGGGTGGCAATTTGGATGAACCAAGGCTTAAACTGGAGCAATAATTAAAGTTCAGGGTATAGCTGAAACTCTAGAGATCATTATAAGTAGTCACTTGAAGTTATTGTATATAATTCGAACTGCCATACGAAAAATAAAATTATAAGTACTTTATGATTCGGTGCTGAAGGGTCCCGTTCTAATTGGACACTCGTTACACGGTAACACTTACTGATTGCAAGGGGTAAAAGCGGTGTAAATAAATATGTACCAACAGTACATATTATGATGAAATGGATGTGTAAGAGGCAAAGTAGATGATACATGTTATCAGAATCTGGTAGTATTCTTATACAAAATGTATCCACGGAAATGTTAAAATTTAATAAGGATTTAATTCAATTCAATTCGATTCGATTCAATTTAATTTTCTTTGCTGACTAGTTTAATATTGCCGCAATATAATTGACAAAACGTGTGACGTCTGTAACCTGACAATGAACATAGAAGATAGAGATGACATTATATATCGTTGAGATACAATACTACTGAACAAGTAGAAACACTAGAATTTTTATTGTTCTCAAAAATAAAAAAATAGACTCAAATTCTTGAAATGAAGATCAAATTGAAGGATTCAGAACGCGTTGTATATTACTATTACACCCTTTGTCGCATGTGGAACGAATCCTTATTTGGGACATAAGTTAACATAACTTGGTACATGAAATGATCTATTCAAACATAGAGAATCGTCACCCGCTTTATGCAAGTCCTATCGTGTCTTAAAGGAGAAAATTGACAAGTAACAACTTTGCGTTGACACTGACAGAGCACTTATTAGAAAAACTAATTTCGACAATACCGACACTAAGCATATTGTTGATATTCACAAGAACTTTGAATTTAACTTAACTGATGATGGACTTCGCTAGTCAATAAAAGGGCTGTTCGTTGGGAAATTCTGAAAAGAAACCATGGTGACATTGACCATTTATGTTCTGACTAAACATTAGCTCGATTAAGGAACTCATATTGGTTTTTCAAAATGGGTGGTTTGAAAATAATAATAATGCGTGTTTGTTTGGAATGCGAATCATAGAATTCATAGAGCTGCAAGAGATACTCGAGAGGGTGTTTTCCATACTGTACCTCTTAATAGAGAGACCATTTCACCTTGGGTCCTTTGTACGTAGTAAGCGTGGTAACTGCTATATTTTATTAGTTATTGTAGATTGTTTAAAAAAAAAAAATTAAATATAATTAAAGGTGATATCGACTATAGTATATTCACGATACTTATAACTGACCGTGGTATTTGTTTTACGAGCCGGGCTTTTAAAGAAGATCCTATACCATCAGAAGGCATACCATAGATTAAGATATGAGACAAGGCAACTCATTATTAGAAAATAACAAGATAAGGATAGGAAGCATTATAACAGGAAACGAAAAGTAGTTACTTATCTAATATTTTTATAGAGGGCGACTTGATACGATTACAAAGATAAGTCAGGTCTAATGGTGGAAAATTCAAAAGTTGGTAAGAAAATTTCAGGGATCATATCGAATACCTAACAGAAATCCATCCAAATGACAGATTCCCTTACCAGGACTTATGATGTTCGATAGATAGTCAGGATTGTGATAGTGAAGTTGATGAATTAATATGCATAACCTGTATTATAGAGGTAAATCTCATTTGGACAATGGACATGAAGTTGGGAAGTTGACGAGATAGGAAACGCCAATATAGAGGTAAATCTCATTTCGACAATGGCAATGAAGTTGAGAAGTTAACGAGATAGGCAATGCTAATATAGAGGTAAATCTCATTTGAGCAATGAAAATGATGTTGGGAAGTTCACAAGATAAGCAACGCCAATATAGAGTTAAATGTCATTTGATCAATGGAAATGAAGTTGGGACTGATGAGTGAATCTCATAGTACAAAAGAGTTCTTGGAGTATAAAGACTGATTAATAATTAATATTATTACATTATGTTTATTATGATTACCTATATTTAGAAATACTGTAGTGATTATGATTATGTTGTGATATGACATTTATTTTTAATGAATTTATTAGGAATGGTTATTGGCTTGAAATTACTTATTATTATCTGTTGATTAATTTCATACATACAATTATCTTTTGGATGTTATACTCTATTTAACGAATTATACCTAGATCGGTGTGTTCTCCATTAATTTAAAGTAATTTCAGTGCCTAAGTGATCAAAAGATAAAGATGCTATTTATCTATGACTCGGAGACAGGCTAAAATAAAAATGTTATTATGAATCAAATTGATGAATGGAGATTGAAAAGTAAATACACAGGATGCTTTAAAATGATTCATACAAAACTTTATTTTGTGATAAATAGTTGTGATTCTACACAACATTTAAGAAATACGGCGGGCCTTTCTTGGTCATCTATCGTATTGTTAGTTGAGTGACACGGTCCTGTTATAATAATCAAATATATAATAATCTGTATATTTGATTAATATTCATGTAATGATGTGTATGCCTGTGAAGGTAGAATTTAACGATTTAAATAGGAAATTGTGCTAAGAACTGAAATGAAATTATTATTTTTTATTTGCAAGAATACACGTTATGTACGTATGAAGGATCTTAAAATTACATAGGTAGTTCCAGCATATCCTACCACATTGTGGTGTTCAAATTTATATAACAGATACATTTTACAATCAGTTAGAATTTTTTTTTGATACAAAACTAATTAACTGCAATGTACACCTAAATTCATGCAATAAATGATTATGATTAATGACATACGAGATATTCTATATTCGATTATTTAACTATATTGATCTAAAATTATACTGCACCATTTATTAACTAGACTTATAATTAGAAAGATGAAGGGAAAGTAAGTGATATAATTTAAAATATAGACCTTAATCTGAACACACTTTGAATTAGAAACAAAAATTATGTAAGCTATTTCTACTAAATATGTGAATTTATTTTAATTTTATATCGTAGTTAATGAAAGATTAACAATATAGTGTAAAGCTGCGAAATGACAATCCAATTAGAGAATGTTACAAACTGTAAGCGATTTTTATCTAAGAAAATGTTATTTTTATTTTTGTTTGACTATGATTTATAATTTCAATTCGCGATTTGTCAATGTAATTTTGTTTAAGATATAAGAACTTTAGATTAATTGTCGTCTCTATTGATGATAAATGATTCATAATATTACTTTATTATATAATTTATCAATGTACTTAATAATATTAGATATTTCATCACGGTACGAGGACGTACCAAGAGTCAGATGGCCGAGCTGTTAGCGTCGATTCATTCGTCGCTGGGTCATGGCGAAGTTCGGACGTGTATTTGCTTATTTTTTGAATAATGTACTTACAATCGAAAGTCATTAAAGCATTATTATATCGAAGGCAGTGTTTCATTGAAGAAATTACAATACACATATGTTAAAACCCCATTTAACATACACACGAGGAAGCAGTATATCACCGCAGTCCAAATTAGCAAGGACCGTAGCACCTAATGTGAGAAACTGAGAATTCAACAAAGATATCATTTCCAATTGCCGTATTTTTGACCATGAATCTTACGAATAAGGTCGTAAATCTGGTGACGAGGCCTCCCGAACCGTATTCTAGTAAATTGATCTAATTGGCAGCAAGTGGTAATAATATAATGATGTCAGCGAATTGAGTGCTCTTGTATCGTAGAAAAACGGTTTTATTTTTCTATTTTTTCCTCTGTATCAAACTAGCAAATAATTGTTCCAACCTACACTACATTTTGAGAGCGTCGGTGGCCTAGTGGTTAGGACGCCAGACTCCCATGCGGGACGTCCGGGTCGAAACCATGCAATGCCATGTACCAATGAGTTTTTCCGATTTTTTCGAAGACTTGCGTACATTTACCGACTGCTCTATTAGTGAAGGAAAACATCGCGAGGAAACCTGCATGTCTGAGGAAATTAAAAAGTTTTCGAAGGCGTGTGAAATCCACCAATCAGCCCGCTCGGTGGATCATGGCAAGTATCCCCTTGTTCAAAGAGGCCTGTTCCCCAACAGTGGGGACAATAATAGGCTGATGATGGTGACATTCTTAATTTATGATTTTATGCCTTCGCAATAAGACACATAAACTATAAATGACGTTAAATGTCCATTGTCCAATGCCCAATGTTAATGTCCAATCCAATGTCCACTGTATAGTTCTGGATTCCAATTCCATCAGCATAGTAATCAGCACATGTAGATAGATAGATAGATAGAAACACTTTATTGTACACAAAAACAGGAAAAGTAAAAACTACAGGAATAATAACACGATATGTACAAAGGCGGCCTTATCGCTTAAAGCGATCTCTTCCAGGCAACCTCTGAAGTTAATTGGACATTAAAGAGATTAGCGACAGTGTAGTGTGAGGATATGAAAATGGTTATTATTACATGTACCTACTACTACAATGCTGACCGTGTTAAAATATTTAATTTTATCACGACCACTAACAATGAACCGCTTTGTATCACTGATTGTGGTTTCATATTCATTTCATTTCATGTGGATAATGATGAATGAGAATTGTTGGTTAAAGGCGCGGTTACACTTGGTCGTCTAACGACCGTCTGGATGGTCACAGCATGTGATCACCGACCGCCTATAAATGAATTACCAGGCGTCGCATACGGCGAACGTCAGTGTCACTGGGTTGTCATAGAGCGAATGACAAATACTAATAAATTTATTTTGCAACTTAAATTAACACAAAAGGTGGTTGATGCTCTAAATTCCGCACTATAGTCTATTCGAGTTAAGAAAATAGTGAGTCATCACTGTCGTCCGGCCTAGGCACGCCCCCTGACCAATCGCGGAACAGCAAATTAGAAAGCCAAGTTCACATTGAGCAGTTCAAGACAGACCCTCGAACGAAACGGTCGTGTCCTTTGTGCATTATAGTAAATTTTAAAATGAACACCTCACCTATTCGTAAAATTTAACTTAACTAGATAATATTTAACTTCATTTTTTATCAATAATAAATTCTTTTAAAATTTAAATTGTTTGAATTTTTGGTTAATACTTGCAGTTGTTGGTACTTGGTGAAACTTGTAGTACATGATTAGATTCAAATAATATACTGTTTCAAACATGATTAGTAATCATGTTTGAATTTTTATTCGACTGTGACTAGACCTTTACCCTGCAGTTGCACTGATGACTCACTATTTTCTTAACCCGAATGGACTATAGGATACCCAGTGTCGCAGGATTTAGGCTCTTCTATGTAGGTACAATTTTGATTTATAACGGAGAAAATAAATAAAATGACGTTAGACGACTTCGGCCGACGACAAGTGTGAACAACTGAGGTCGGTGGCCGTAGCTCGTCCGCATCAGGGCGGTCACCGAAACGGTCAACGACTGTGTAACCGCGACTTTACTATTTCTTTTTCTGATAAGATGTAGTTTTCTAGATTAGTAAATTGGTTGAACAAGGCAGTTGATCAGTTTTTCAATCATTAACTAAAATAGTTAATTGACCTTGTCTCCGCGAATTGAATCACAAGGTCATCCATAACAGTACCTACTTTAGTTCGTACGGAAGTGAAAGCTCTGTCGATGGAAGCAGGGGGGAAATGAAAAACAGCGCTGCATATTTGGTACCCGAGTATGTCAGCATTTGCTGACTTTCCCCCTTTTGCCAAATATACATAGTGCTTTGTTATAGTGCTTTGTACTTTAATTTTAAATTTATAGGGATGTGGATATATTTTGAAGTAGCAAAGACACATTTAGATTTACTATAACACGGTGTTTGCTGTCTAAAGACTAGACAGACTAGCTAAATTACATGGGAACTGTTTTTCACCCTGTCATGCATGTATGGAGCTGAGAGTGAGGATTGTTGTTGTTTTGGTCACAAAACAACAACAATATTATATATGTGTTTAATCCGTATTGCTGCATTGGTATTTAAACAGTCGGTATTTACACACCCTTTCACACACACATACACAACACACCCTCAAACTCTCACGCCACCACATATTAATCTTAGTCACTTAGCCAGCACTTGATTAACAAGTACTTACAAATAACATTTAATACTCGTGGTAAATATGTATCACACATTCATGTTAATTGTACATTATTGGTCTTAAAGTTAACCGCGTTCTGTAGGTATACAAGTCATATATAAACGAGGAAATCTGTAATTGGCCTTCTTTAAGTTTAATACATATGTAATTTTATAATTGTTAATGCTGTAGATTTCCCTGATAAATAAAATAAAAAAAAAATGAGTATTTGGCAATAATTTTCTGTATTTGTATTTGTATTTTGTTCAGACATTTATTGTCACCATCTGTTCTTACCGCCTTCCTTACATTCATTACATACTTATACTTATTTTGTTTGTACGCCTGAAATAACCGGAATGTAATATTCCGTGACATTTAGAATAGGTACGTACAATAATAGAGTGGGCAATATCGAGCGATGTCATATTTTCTCGGCCCGATTCAGTGACCCCGTTATAGTCACAGAGACTAGTATAACTTGAGCTTCACGATAATCTATAATTTTAAAATGTTTCCGGTGTTAGCAACGAAATTATCGGCTTCGATTTTTTGAAATAAGGTGGGAAAAGTAGGTAGGACAGATGACTCGGTGCATTTCTGTCACAAAGCAGCAATGCTTGCATAGTTGCATTGCTGTGTTTCGGTTTGAACGGTAGAAGGGCCAGGCAGGCACATGATAAACCCCATCTATGTCCTCAAGATTAGCGGTACATCGAGAAATAAATCAAGATGATTGATATGTCGACAACCCTCAAATTATAGTGAGGTGTGATGTCTATGGGTGACGGTAACTACTTACCATCAGAGATTGAGAGCTTCGGTGGCACAGTGGCTACGGCACCGGACTACCATGCTGTCTGGGTCTGGTCCGGTCTGGGTTCGAAACCTTGCAGTGCCATGTACAAATGAGTTTTTCGTATTTTTCGAATACGTAAGTCATTTACTGACTGCTCTGACGGTGAAGGAAAACATCGTGAGGAGACCTACACACTGAGATGACCGTGTGTAAAATGGGGTTGGCACAAAAGATTCTCAAGGGTCGAAGTGCCGCTGGGTTATTTCCGGCCCCCTATCATAAGATAAGATACCATCAGATGGCCTGTTATGATTTCTGATGAATGTGTCAAATAATTTAATGCGACAAAGTACTATAAAGGGATGATGTGTACATTCGTGCACTGAAAGAAAGCTTGTTTGATTTAGAGCATAAAAAGTAATTTTTATTCATTTAAACAAATTACTTGATAGATACGACTAAGATCTTAGTTGAAGTGCGCCTACTGGTCGGTGCCTTCACCGGTCACTTTAGCACCAATGCCCACCTACACAAGTTGAAGCTAACTGACAGCACATCTTGCAGAGCCTGTGGTGAACAACTGGAGACCGTTTCACATCTCCTATGTGAATGTGACGCTTTCGCGGCAAAAAGGATGGGTCTGCTAGGCTCTGCCTATCCGGACCCAAGGGAATTCAAATCCCTCCCACTAAGACGCATAGTCTTGCTCATGCACGACATATTCGGTGATGTGGTCAAGGGATAGGTACAAGGGGTTGAACACAAAAGATCCCCATGGGTCGAAGTGTCGCTGGGATCCCCGGCCCCCATCCAAAGATAAGATAAGATAGTTGAAGTGAACGATTTCTTGGTGGATGTTAACAAGCCGACTTTATATGCTTGTATTGAAAAAGTTCTTGTTTGAAGTAAACAAACTTTTCTTTCAGTGTGTGTGCCCACGTAAACAAAGGAAAGTTTTAGTCTTTCACAGTTACTAATCTACCCAGAATCTACCGATGGTTCATTATATACCTGATGGATGGTTTGCCGACAGCTATGTTCATTAGTTATAGATTTCCAATCGATTTACCCCACTTCGGCTAGGGAGAAACGGAATGGAAAGCCGTAATTATATATCAACATGTTGATGCTTGCCTGGAAATTATGGGTATTCGACACCATTGTTTGTTAATAGTTTAAAACCGATAAAGACCATTTTTTTAAGAAACGTAAAGTACGATAATACACGGGGAAGCGGGAATAACGTGGAGTCAGAAAACAGAAAACTCCTTCCTAAGGAGTGGGAAAAATTGGGGGAGGCCTTTGCCCCAAAAAGGGAAAGCGATAATAACGTACATAAATAAGTGAAAGTTAAAAAATATAATTAAATGATAGAATGGAAAAATAAATATATATATAGAATTTATTATTTAATAATTTAAAATCGCGAAATAAAAGCTATTTTGATTTTATTTTATTTTAAAGTACGATACTTATACAGAGTGTTCTAGGCTGATGGTTTGCCAACCGGAAAGGGTGAACAGGTTAAATAATGTAGATGGTGTAATTTATGATAATTTACATTTAGGTACTGTAAATACAAAAAAAAAATACAATAATATTTATTAACCCAAACAATATTCAAATTAAAATCACTTAACAATAGTGTAGTTACAATGTATAAGTAAATATCGGTCTCTACTACCTGCACTGGCCTCATCGGCCGTCTTGCAGCGTAGTAGATAGCAAGTCTAATTAATACACTTATATAAAAATTAGATAAATATTATTATTATTTTAAAAACTGTTGTGAGAGGGTGTTTGAGGGTGAGTGTATGCGTGTGTGTGTGTGTGTGTTTGTGTGTGTATGCTCCTGTTATTGTTAGTATGTCTGGCTACTTTTTAGTCTCCATTAAATTTTCTGTGTCATTATAATCCAGATCCTTAATCCACATTTCAAAAAAACTTTAAATATACTTTTTATATAAATGAACAATAAACAACAATAAACTTTACGGTAAGTTAAAGTACTAGTAGTTAGACTTGTGGCAACGCTCGACGCCCCATTACGATTAGTACCTACTTACATCGGTGTAGAACGCGCTATAGAAATTTTCCTGGGACTTTGCATATATACGAGTTCCAAACATCCATAGTTGGACCAGGACATCTGGTCACCGGGCACAACACCCCGCCTGGTGGAAGATCTTCCCTTTTCCCTTTCATACAACTGACATTACGTCATTCCATGTATGTCATTACATAGCGCGTTCCTACAGACTTAAATAGTACATAGTAAATCTTTTAGTCAAGCCAATACAGTGTTCGGATGATCTAATGTATGTAAGTAAAGGTGACATTGTATATTGAGATTTTATTATTCTAAAGATTTACTTCTAGCTACGAGTGCTTATATTTCATTCGTAATTACATTTCCATTCGGGAGCAGCCGCGGGCTCCCTAGTGATCATAACAGAATAATGACCCAAATTAAAATTCAACAAGAGGTGTGTCCAATCTCATCTAAATTCTAATGGGCACGCTAGAATAAACACATTCATTACAACGCCATAACAAATGTTCTATAACCATTAAGTCTTTCTATCCTACGGAGCTGAGTTCAATATAAAATAAACTTTATTTTCATACGGAAGTCAACGTGGTATGGTATGAAGTACGAGGTATATGTATGAAACTAAAGATTATTTTATATTAACTCGAGCTCCGTCCTCAATTTCCGGCAACCTAACATCCAATTGCACTTGGAATGCAAGGCACTAGACATTCCTAGTGCACACGATTCTCCCTTAATCTCAACGTTGGTAAACTGTTTTTTTCAAAACAGAGGCCTAAACGGTTCAAATTATTTTCAAGATTCTAACACGGTCATTGGCCAAATTGCAGAGTGTAAATCACTAGCATTAAAGAAAAAAAATCGTATCCTCTAAATTTGAACAAACTGAGTATTTGTACAAACCGAGAAATTACACTAATTGCTCACAATTCTTTTTTTTCACTACAGGTAGGTTATCCTTTAGTTTTAGTTAAGTATTTATCGTCAATTGTACAAACCTTACTTGTCATTATGTTTCTGAGATACTAAAAAATCTTCCAGTATATTATAAGAAGCGTATTGGAATACTACTTTAATTGAGTAGAGTTTTAATTCTGGCAGTGTTGTTACGCATAATGATTCAGAAGGCGCCTTAACCAAAGCACAGTGTAACAATTAAGTACAGTATATACTCGTTTAGATTCTACAGACATGAGGCAGACTGACTTTTGTATTTTACACAGACTTCGTACCAACTACGAGTAATTGTGTAATTATGTAGAGTACGAACTTTGTGTAGAAACTCGATTATGGTGGGTACGAGTTTTTCTTAATATTGTTTCTTATATATTGTTCAGTAGATCGATTCCACTAAATACAACGTAACTAAATAGAATCTAAACTGCATCGTTATGACTTGTTTCGTATGCTACTATCCACTAACGATCCAATTTCAGATCGAGTCAACGATCGATCGAACAGTAACGTATTTGTGCATTCAAATAAAACGTTTAGTTTATACTGAATCGCCGTTGAACGGTAACAAAACGCTTCAACTCTCAAACATAACGATCGAACATAAGTTCCTCCCAAGGTTCTTTTGCCCGATCGATAGTAAATCGAAAGGTGGCAGTGGTAGAGTTATGCGTCAGTAGAATGCGATTTGGTGTCCAAATACAATGGGAACGAAAACTAAATTGGATAGACATAGAACTACAAACGTTGTAATTAAGGCGAATTGGGCCCCAGTTCTTCAGATTATTTTTGTAGAGTTATAATGAAAATAATATTGAATTAAATAATAAAAATAAAATAAATAAAAATGTATTGATGCAGACAGTATCTTTTACATTTTCTCAGATTTCCCTGGCTCCCACACTAGGATACCCTGTGTTGTGGGGGGCAGTCTCTTCCGATAAATATAACTTAAGAAAACATAACGTAATGCAATAATTAAACAGTTAATTAAGTATGCGTGTATGTGAGGGCGTGTATGAGGGGTGTGTGCGTGAGAGGGTGTGTGTGTCTGAGGGGGTGAGCGTGAGATGACGTGTGTGTGATGTGTGTATGTGGTGTGTGTGTGAGGGGGTGTATGTTGTAAGGGTTAGTGTGCGTCCATAAGACTCAACTAATTGGTAACAATATTTTATCAGTATTAAAATAATCAAGTGTCAATAGCCAATTTTTAACCTTTTCTTTGCAGGAATACCTTGAACAGTTTAGGATGGAGAGGAGTTTTTCGGCTCTTTTGTATAAGAAAGTAAGTAAGTAATTAGTAAAGTAGGATACAGTATAGGAATATGTGCTTCATACTCAGCAGTACATTCCATGCTGTATCCTATATACTGTGTCCACTCAGCTCATTGAACTAACCATAACTCTGGTTGTGTCATTCATTACAGCTCAAGTACGCAGCTGTGATATAATCGCGCAGGGCTGGCGAAATATTTATTCAATCGATTGGAATTCAAGATGACATTTCTGTCAGGGTAGCATAAATATTTAATTTATAAATAGTAACTTGTTATTTTTTGAAGGTACTACTAGTTATTTAGTGGAGGCATAGAATACGTAATTTAATAGTGGAGGTTAAAAATATTAGATGGCAATATATATTTTTTCCCAACTCAATTTCGCACAACAATCAATTTTCTACTTCCTAACCATGCTGTGTTTACACGTAAAGGGTTGCGACCTAGCTCATAACTTTATATTGATTTTTCTGTAATTTCTATGGTTGTAATCTGTTGTGTTTACCTAATAAATTAAATTAAATATTACATTTGTATAGTAATAAATAATATTAGATAATAAAGGTAAGGCTGATATTAGGTTAGGTTGATTTTTAATATTTTTGATGGCTTATTTTGTTTCCTTTCCTATGTAAATTACTTGTGTGAAATAAAGTATTAATCTATCTATCTATTTATGGCTATATATACTACTGAGTGAGAAATACCTACTTACAATTTTTTTATTGAAATAAAACAGGTGGTAGATCCAGATGTGTCCTTACCAATTTCTGCCGCAAAGCAGAAACAATTACCGGCACATGAGGCACGTTACTGCATCTAAGTCCTTAAGGTTAACAACGCATCGAAAACCCTCTAATAATAATACAGTGAAATGAGATGTCTATGGACGACGGTGACCACTTACCATCAGGTGGTCCAAGGCTCGTCTGCTTTTCCTTATTTAATAAAATAATATGATACTAAACTTGGATTTCTCAGCTGATGGTAAGATAATATGTGAGAATGATTGTGAAATACGGTAAATTCTTAAAGTTAAGTCTTTATTACTAATTTTAGTTACCCCTCTTCGCCTTAAGCTCTAGAGAGAGATAATACGAGACTTAAAATTCATATCGTCAGTGGAAAGGAAAAAATGCTAACGCGCCAAAATTGAGGTTTTGGGAAATGAGATTTAAAGTATTTAGGTGAAGAAATTATTTCCCAATACCTCCATTTTGGCACTTTAGTATTTTTTCCTTTCCACTGACGATATAAAGTAAATAAAAATAAAGACAAAAATTACAAAATCTACAGAAATCGGAGAGTAGCGCCCTTGCATAAATCCATCATAATGTCCTACCAGTAAAGACCTACGGAGCCGAAACGTGGACACTGACGGTGCGACTGGTTCACAAATTGAAAGTCGCTCAGCGTGCTATGGAAAGAGCTATGCTCGGAGTATCTCTGCTGGATCGAATCCGAAATGAGGAGATCCGGCATAGAACAAAAGTTATCGACATAGCTCATAAGATTAGCAAGCTGAAGTGGCAGTGGGCCGGTCACATCTGTCGCAGAACCGACAACCGCTGGGGTAGACGAGTTCTGGAGTGGAGACCGCGTTTGGGCAAACGTAGTGTGGGACGCCCCCCTGCTAGATGGAGCGACGATCTGCGCAAGGTGGCTGGCAGCAACTGGATGAGAAGAGCCGAAGATCGGGCTCAATGGCGCGCCCTGGGAGAGGCCTATGTCCAGCAGTGGACTATAATAGGCTGCTGCTGATGATGATGATGATAAATCCATCATAATTTTCATAACTCTTAATTTTTGTCTTTCTTAATTCTGAATTATATGAACTGACAAAAAATTGATAATCGAGAAGGAAATGACAAACCATCCAATTATGGGTCAATTCCATGAATGAATGTGATGAGTCAACAGTGAGAATGCGATAAAGGAAGAAAAACAATAAAAATAATTATAATTAATTACGGATTACTCACTAATGAAAGTGGGAAATAGTTGTTTAAAAATAATAAATGTTTGACAAAGAAGAAGAAGACAAACAGTATATTGCCACAAAAACTAATATAATACATATTTAGTTCACTCGATAACACTATTGGCAATAGGCACCTGGCTCAGCTAATGCTTGAGTGAATACACTTGCGTGTGCGCTGATTTTCAGCCAGTCCTTATATAAAGTTAACCAACTTGCTACAGTCTGTCCTCTAGATGCCGGCTAGCAGGGTACTAGAACAGTGTGCAGATTCATTTATCGTTCGGTCGTCAGCATCACACAATCACACCATTATTTTACAAAGGCAAAATATTCTTCAGCCATGCTATGGCTACGTCGTCCAGCAAGTGTAATCTGTCGATTCCTCCTGGTATGGCCCATATTTCGCAGTCCTCCGTTAGGTGGCTCATTGTTTGCACGGCCCCGCAGGAGCACGCGGGGTCAGCTCTAAAGCCCTCTAAAGTGTGCAGATGAAGTAATAGAAGAACTTGGTATTTTTTTAACATTATATTTCTAAGGAACAGAATAACACAGAAAATAGGTAGTAGTAGTAGGAAACAAAATAGAGAAGAGTCGTCCGAGAAACGTCCGTTCAACACAAAATACAGAGAGAAAGTGCAAAATACAAAGAAAACAATGAAATTAATGGAATAATGGAATGGGAATATGATTAGAATTTTGAAAATATAGATGAAGAAATGAAGATGCCAACACGAAATGAGGTGAGATAAACGCTAGCGATGAGGTTGAAATTGATGGCAAGGAGGTTGATATGGACGATGAAGTCGACATCGTTACAAACTAACAACTGCGAAAATCTAGGTACTGCTTTATGGTATGTGCTCAAAGAACTTGTCATAAATATTTGACAAGAAACTACTACGCATCGAGCAGTTTTTCATTATTTTCAATAACACAACATATGTACTTACTTATATCAATTAATTTCTGTCTAATGGATATCCTGTCTCGTAATTGAATTCGTTTCAATACAAACAATAGGAGCAAACATACGAATTGTCAACCCTGTCGTATTTCAAACCGCTTCTTTTGTCGGTCTATTTTAACCGTGTTTTAGAAAAACCTATTGGCCTTCACGCTCTTATGTTGGTAATCCGGCCCAGTTAAGTTGGTTCAATAGAGAATCTACTTTATAGAGTAAAATGTTTAGATAAATAATAGATACAATACAATACAAATATACTTTATTGCACACCCGGGACAAAAACAAAAAATACAACATAAAGAGAGGTACAATACAATGTGCAGAAGGCGGCCTTATCGCTTTAAGCGATATCTTCCAAGCAAAGTCCAGTCTTTTCAGTTTTTGTCAGTTCCAGTCTTTCAGGTGATGGGAAAATCATAAATGATACATAATATACGGGTGCAAAAGGCGTATGAAATAGATACTACCCTCTAATAAATAAATAACAATAAACACACACACACACACTACACTCAATACCTCACATACACACTAATATCCTCAATCATACAAACAAACACATTCATACAACACAACACGCACACACTGTTGCTTTCTTCGTCCGTGCAGTCACTGAGGAGTCAGCTGACAATCAGCGCTGTGACTTGCCTCAGCATTATGCTGAGCTGGTGTACCCTTTTTGGCACTGTACCACACCAGATGTACTGTACTGCATGTATTAAGCTTTGTATACTTCTGTATTCTGTATTCTGGTGGTCTGATTTCAATTCCAATTTTTAATTTAATATATTTCAAGTATACCAGGGTTATCGCCCGCCGAAACACGTATATCATTAGTCTGAACTATTTACCTACGACGGAACGGAGAAGATATATGCGTTTGACCTAAAATGATGTTTGTTTCTTTGTTTGTTTGTGCATGTGTCTGTTCCCATCTAGCTCCGAAACGGCTGAACCAATTTCGATGCGGTTTTTTGCTATTGCTTTGGAATTTAACAGAGTAGGTTCTTAGCTGAATTTTATTGTGCTAATCCACCAGGGGGCGCCGCTGTAGTTATGGCAATGCTTGATATTTGTTCCTATCGGGCTGAAAATTGGGATTCGAGGGTTTTCATAGCTTCTGATTTCGAATTTGGCAATGATTTTTGTGCCAATTCACTAAAATCATTGCTCAATATTCTTCGATATGTGACTCGTGGTCCCACTTACATTGTCCCACCATTACTCGTAGCCCCACTAGTCTTATGTCTTATCTTGTTTACCATGTTTGTATGTTTCGTTTGATAGTAAATGGTCACCGTCGTTCTTAAACATCTCACCTCATTATAATATTATTAGAGGATATTCTATACGCTGCCGATATTGAGGACTATGATAGAATTGCCTCATATATCGGTTATTGATTACGCTGGCTCTCTTACTCTTCAAACTGCGGCAGAAATAGGTAAAAGGGTGGACATCCCCAAGGATTCTGTACATCGGATCTACCATCTTCAATCTTGACATTCTCCGAGTCGTATCATATCATATTATATCATTTATTTCATTCATATATTCATTTATTCATAACCATTCATAAACTGTGTTTGAATATTTACATGCCAAAAATAATAATTATAGTCTTTCAGTGTCAACCTTAGCTAAGTTATAAGCACGTTATTAAAAAGAAATTTAAATTACTTTTTTTTAATAACATACCATGACATAAAAAAAATAAAGAACACTGAATTCAAGAGTTATTGTCAAAACAAATACAATGCAATAAATTATAATCTAGTTGGACGTTTTGACATTTTACGACCTTGTACTTCCCGACGTATCGCTTCAAAACCTATTTTATTTTTTTTATTTTTTATTTACTTCTAAACCCGCATTTGACCTCGATCTCGCCTGATGGCAAGCGACCATGAGGTCGACGATGAAGCATGCGGGTCCAGTAAATGCCTATTCACTCTGGCCTTGAAGATCCCAAGGTTGTAGGTTTCGGGAAATACAGACGCCGGCAGGCTGTTCCATTCCTTAGCCGTTCGCATAATGAATGAAGAAGCAAATCGCTTCGTACGAGCAGATGGGATATCAACAACATAAGGATGGAACCCCTCCCCGCGCCTGGTAGTCCGAAGGCGGAATGGAGATGCTGGAATTAGGTCGTGCAATTCCGATGCGCACTCTCCGAAATGTATCCTTTAAAATACCGATAGACAGGCAACCTTGCACCGATGTTCCAGACTAACTGCCTTCTTGTATCTCAATTATTTTACTATCACGTCTTTCTACTTTCTTTCTACCAAAATAATCCTCAAATTACACGTGATATAAGCCATCTACTGTACAATACGGATTTTAAAGCTAATTATAGCCTCTTAGCGACTACTTCATATTAACGGCTTGATTGAGCCATTGCGTGTAAAGCCAGGCTATTAAGCTGGACTTCTAATCTAAAAGTAGGAGAACAAAACATTTGAGACTTGTCCGCATTTCCTGCAGTAACATTTTAAGTTTACTAGAAATTTCCCGTGACGTGATATTGAAAAGTCGATGGACGCTACTAAAGCGAAATCTAATTGAAACTATCACACGGAAAGTCATGCGTAAATGACTGACAGTGTAAAAACTACGGATGTTACGGAGCTTCGACTCCGACTCCGAAAGGTCGGAACTTCCGATTGATTTTACACCTCCGACTCCGACTTCGGCTCCGATAATTTTGGATCGGAGATACCGAAGATTTG
This sequence comes from Hofmannophila pseudospretella, assembly GCA_947369225.1. Taxonomy (NCBI): domain Eukaryota; kingdom Metazoa; phylum Arthropoda; class Insecta; order Lepidoptera; family Oecophoridae; genus Hofmannophila; species Hofmannophila pseudospretella. The sequence goes on along the minus strand of OX376314.1, from coordinate 13,703,385 downwards.
TGAGCAAACATATTCAAATATCAATATTTATTTAAATAGTGTAGAACTACATAAAGGAACATGTATTATTGCTGCAAACATCATCATAAAAATATTGGCCAGTTCAGCATTATATAAAAATTAAAAAACAGTTTAAAACATCTCTCTTCTGAACATCTCTCTTCTACCTCCGCCTCCGACTCCGGTTCCGGTAAAACCACCTCCGTAACATCCACAGTAAAACCTATAACCTGTGAAATCTATAAAATGAAACTAAGAACTTATAACTTTCCAACACTATGACATAGACGCATCAGCATATATGCTGCCTGTCTATAAATATATAATATAATAATAAATCACTCGATTGTCATTTTGTGATAATACCAATTGACTAATTTATATTTTGGGCTGTTTATTTCGGCAACTTAGGAAGGAATGGGAAGATATATTAGATATATTTATTTGTATTTTATTTTTATTTATTCAAACACAAGTTACATATACGAAATACGTAATACTAGACCAAATAAATAATAAGCATTAAAATTACATAGTGATATGTTTGAAGTAGAAGCGTTGAAAGCTGCTAGAGAGTGGGAGAAAGAATATAAAGAAAGTTTCTGCAAAAAGTCTATATTTCCGTGTTGTCTTAAAATTATGTTACTTACTGATTTCTACCAATTTTGTAATATTATTTGAAATTGAGAAAAGATTTGAGTCTTACATAAGAGTGAGTGGGGTTTTGTTTAGCGATAATTACATTAACAAATGACGCCCTGGAATCGATACTATGGCAATGGCCTTAATAAAACAGATTTGAGGAATATTCCATGGAAGCTACGATATATTTTCCTATGGGAATATAGTCAATTCTGAGCGAGGATTCCTGGCAGCTATGACGTAAGCTTGATACATGATATAATAACTTTCAATGTCTAATAAAGATACTTAAGTAACCATGAGTAACCGAAAGTTGTAAGAAAGGTTTAAGTGTCGTGCCGTCTCTATCTAGAGCTATGTCGTAGAAAGGGATAGCATGTATTTTAATGAAGACATTTTCGTGCAACTAGCGATGAGTCACTAAGCTGTGGTCTAAGTAAAATAAAAACTTAACATTTGTGACCATGAAGTTAAGTTAAGTTAAATTAAATTTTCACAGACTAAGCTGAATAAAAATCTATTACGTAAGAGTAAAATTATTTTATATGGTGACCATTTCGATGTTAATAAATAATAATATTATGAATAATGTATGACTCAATTATTACGTCACTTACCCATTACCAGGTAATTTCTATAAAACAGTCATAGTATTTTTCATAAGAATGTATAATGCAGGTGGTGGTGGTATGAGTAGCTAAACGGGGAGTTACAACTATGTGAGTCAATATTTTTTGTGTTCTCAAACTGGATCATAGGCGTTACGTCCAATTCCCCGAATGTCCAGTCAGTTCGGGGAACTAGACGTTCGGGGAAATGGACGTTCCGGGAAATGAAAGAATGGAACTTCGGGGAATTGGACGTTGAGGGAACTGGACATTCGGGGAATTGGACGTAATGCCCATGATCCCTCAAACTGTGTATTGTGTGTACCTATTGACGGCAAAGTGCTTTTCTAAGAGTCACGATATGACTTGACTTTAAACCATGTTTTAATTTATTGGAAAACCAACAACATGGAAAGTTTTTATTATAAGTATATTTTTTTAAACATATAACTCAAATTAAACAATAAAAGGTCAATTATTTATCTTCATTATAACATAGTTTAGATTTAGAATAATTTAAGAAATGTAAAAAAAAACTCTGTTATTAATTTTACTTAATTTTAAACTTAATTACTACTAATGATGTATGTCTGTATGTATTTGCACAATAATTAAGTATTCTCAACATATTTCCTAGTCAATTTTGGTCATTTACTTATTTCCCAAGCGATGTAATTTTTTTCTATGTTGCACCAGTGAAACTTTGAGAATGCCTAATTTACTCGTATTTAATAGGTTTCTGGTCTAAAACAAAACTATACAGTACAAAACTTATGGTTTGTTCACTGTTTGTCTGTCAATCACATGTATGAATCTATTATTTTATTTATGAGATATTCTTCTTAACGACAATATTCAATGAGATATTCATGGTTTTAAAAGAGGTGAATATACAGAGTGTAACAAAATGCCAACAATTAGGTAGGTCCATCCATAGAAGTTAGTATAATTTATGTTACTGTCCTGACAGTATCAATGACAACTTGTAGTTCATTAATTTATTGGGAATAATTAATGACAATTTTTATTTTGTCATACAAACGACAGTTTCGATAATTTGTCAAAATTTGTAGAGTCCATCTCCAACAATCCCCTAATGACTCAATAAAAAATATTTGCAAAAGTTATCCAGCCGGCGGCGCGGCGGCGGTATTTTTTTTGTACATTCTATGTTTATAGTATACGAGCGTCGGTGGCACAGTGGCTGGACACCGGACTCCCATGCGGGTTCGAAACCGTGCCGCGCCATGTACCAATGAGTTTTTCGTAATTTTCGAAGACTTGCGTACATTTACCGACTGCTCTAACGGTGAAGGAAAACATCGTGAGGAAACCTGAACACTGAGATGACCAGTGTGTAAAATGGGGTAGGCACAAAAGATCCTTAAGGGTCGAAGAAGATAAGAAAAGATACCTTTATTTATAAAGACAATTACATAAGTCTTACATTAACAGAATTTATGTCTCGGCAATAAACCTAATATTATGGTGAGATCAGACATTAATTTATTGTTTGACCTCACTCGTTTAACCAACAATGGGAAATACATTTTGTATGACGTTGAATGAACATCTCCATAACCATACCTATAAGGAAACTATGCCTCAAAAATGGCATACAATAGGACAGTCTTTAATTGCCCTTAGTAGTGTTAGTTTGGGTTTTAAAAAAACTTTTAGAGTGCGTGCCAAAACCAGTTGAAATTAGTATATTAGTATACGTTCCATTGCTTGTGGCAAATAAAAGTTTCATAAATTTTCAGCTGTAATGGAATATGGACAGCTGTCAACGTGAATTATTTCAACTGGTTATGGAACGCTGTCCTAAAATGTAAAGAACAGTGGTTGAAATATTTTGAGGTAAGTTTATTAATTTTTAACAAGTAATTTAAATATACCCAGGAATATAAAAAACCTTGTCAAGAGGGTGACATTGGTAGTTTTATAATGTGTTATGGAATTGGCTTATGGAGTTCTCTATTAAAAAGTACTTACCATTTAATTCCGCAATATGACGGGGGTTCTTATATTCCTGATTTAGGTTTAGATCAATTCCGACCACAAATAAAGGTAATATAGTTGTCCAGATATTGCCAGTGGTAATTTTATATTCTGACGTTATGGAAATCGCTGAGAAAAAAAAACCTAATTCACAAAAAAATCCGGACCATATTATAATCCTGGTCGAGCTTTACTTACGTAATTTATAGGAGTATCTTAAATACTTTTAGTAAAGTACATAGTAACTTTCGATGTGCGCATAACTGGAAATTCTACTTATGACTCTACAGTCTAAATGTTAAAAATTTTGTACCTAACAGGGTACAAAAACCCTACTTATAATACTGTTCGAACTTTATTAACCCCCGACCGATTGAGGGAGGGCGTGTTATAAGTTTCACACGTTTGTCTGTTTATGTGTTTGTCTGTGGCATCATAAATTAACAACAGATGATCAGATTTGGCCCCGGTTTTATTTATTGTCTTAGAATTTTTTCGAGAGGTCTGATAAAAAATGGATCCGTGGTATCCAAGATCTTGGAGTATCTTTGATGTAAGATGGGATCTCTGGAACGGTAATAGCTAGATGGTTCGAATTTGAGCTCAAATATTCAGGTTCATGGTGCGTTTTCGACGTCTGAAGCCTTGAGGATCTGGTGATGACCAGGAAAAAGTAAGTCGACTTAAATTTCGTAACATTAAACTTGACGAATTGGAAGATTATCAACCCGCCGAAACTATAATAGCTAGATGGGGTCTTCTCGAACTAAAGTCGTAGGGAATCCTCAGACATCACAAGAAAAAAAATTAATGACGACGGGCAAAAAATAAATTTAAATCATGTGGAGCTAGGAATTTTATGTTAGCCATGGCGAGGCCGAAGGCCGAGCTCCGCGTAGTATGGGATCGAGTTTGAGCTCAATTTTTTATGACTATGGTTACCTTCCCACATCTGAAACCTTGACCATGAAAAAGTAAGGGGATCTCCACAATGGTAATGGTACGGCGGGGGTTTCTTAAATTTTTAATTAGAAATTATTTAAGTTCTTAATTATAAGTGCATCTTAAGTAATTTTATTAAAGTAAAGGACATAATATCTAATATCTTGAATATTATTTATTATATGAATAATAACTCCGGCACACATAAATAATAAAGCCTTAAATATCGCATGAGTTAATAAATGAAAAAAATGCCAAATCAGGAAACCCTATTCTTAATACACTTATTATTAAACCTCATTGTCTTAAGATAAGATAAGATAGTAACTTTCAATAAACTGGAAACTCTACTTAAGACTACATGTCAAAGTTTTTGTAAACACCTTTTCGCTACGTACCCATTATTTTTTCATTCGGTTGAAGTAATTGCTAGATTTGTAAATTGATTGACATAATTCGATTTAATCCTTAGAATCTTATCTAGGTAATCGGTACCTCATACATTATGCCCACACTATTCTATGCCAAGTTTGGTCTATTATAAAAAGGCGTTGAGCCTTGAATTCCTTACATAGTGATAGCCTACTTTAATATAATTTATTTGTCTTTTGACTTTTAAAGTAGTTTCTAAATGCATAGCTACCATAAAGGAATGAACGCACGCCCGAGGGGAGGGAGGAAATTTTACAGCTTTACTACGTTAGGGACGACTTCTTTTTTGATTCGGATAATCCAGAAGCGTGGAAGATTCTCTTAAATAGCATTGAAATGTGTCACACCAGCATTTTAATGAAGACTTGAAAGAATTGTTTACATCAGACATGGCTGTATGGGCTCAGTTCCCTTTGCCTTAAAAAAACAAACAACAACCAAGGTAGCTGCTAATTGTTTTATAATATTTAATGCCGTTTTCGAAAAAGTACACCCTGAAATATCTCTATCTGATTTATTGATTGAATTTTAAATCTATTTTACCAATTTTCATTAATATAAATATCAGTTTAAATTTTCAGTAAGTACATATTATTAAATCTATTAAATAGGTACATATTTAGTTATGGTTTTGTACTTTTTAATATATTTTTATACATAATTTCGATGTACGCATTATTAGGCAGCCTATGAATAGATTTTCTGGAAAAGTGATTTAAGATTTAATATTATGCATAAAAATATTTAAAAAATACAAGAACCATAACTAAATATGTAAGTACCTTCCTAATAGATTTAATAAGCCCTAGATACTAACTGAAAATTTTAAATTGATATTTATACTGATGAAAATTTGCAAAATAGGTTTAATATTACGCGTATTTAGCTTAAATTACAAATAAGCTAAGCTAAGTCACAATAATTTACATTTTAATAAGAGTTTTGTATCTAATTTACGATAAAACAGTGAAATTCTTGTCTATCGTCTATGGAGCTACCGAAATCGTACCAAAATAAACAATCGTAATGTCGCATCTGGCTGCGACATACTAATAAACTACAGATAAAAATAACCATTCTTCGTAATACCAGTCCCGATACCTGTATAGTTTTAATGGCAAGCGTTTATTGTAGAAAATAGTAACAGTAAAAACTTACCAAAAACAGTCCGTTGAAGACAACCAACAGGTATTTTATACATTTCATTCCGCAGCCCTCCATTTTTGCAAAGTTCCAGTTGCGAAACACGTACAAAAACAAAAATCACTCAACAAAAACTTCAACCGCAAAAACGTCAAGGAAAGCGCGGCAAAACAAAAAAGAACGAAAATCGAGTTCAAACTTCGAATGTTTTATTTTTTTCGATGCGTTCGAACGGCTAGCAGTCGCGAGAGCTTATGGCGAGGCAATGGCGTTGGCGTATTCAGCCAGTCGTCAGCCGAATGTCGGAATCGGTTGATTCGTTCGGCATTTAGTACTCCAGGTTTCCAGTGGTGTGAACTCGCGTGCTAGGGTTGTAGTCACGCACCGAACCACCCTCCAAATTACTCCGGCCTTCGTTTTCGGTGTCATAAACTAGCGATAGGGATCCTGACTAATTGGTCGCTTAGTGGAATGATCGGTTATTGGTCTCACTCAGGTTTATTCGATGTTAGGTAGAGGTTATTGTTCGGATAACTATGCTTGATTATTATACTTAGTTTTTCTGACAAGCATCTAATTGAACTGCCTAAATTAGAGGGTAATAATCGTACAGCAGTATAAAGTGGAGTCGACGGTCAGATTGAATTTCACTTACGTAGGTTCATGTCAAAGAAAGAAAGAATTTATTTCTAATAGCGCACACATACAAACAATTAGGTACAGAAGATAAAAATAATATTAAACAAATATATTATAAAAATAAATAAACAAAAGTAATTAAGTTTGTTGAAGGTGGTGTCCAGCACAGGAAAAAAGGGACTGTCTCCGCCTGTTGCCGAAACATGTTCTATAGCTAACAAGGATGTCAATCTTGGAGTAAAAAATACCCACTGCTGAAATGAAATGAAATGAAATTTATTTGCCAGAACATAGTGAAAATTATAGGTGATTTAAAAAGCATAGGTATCATAGGTTCCACCGACAACGGTATGCAAATCTTTTCTGCTATTTGTTAGTGTCGTTGAGATACTCTTTTATGGAGTAATAACATTTGTCTAGAAGTCACTTGGAAATATTGTGTGTTTTGCAATATTGCGGATATTGTCGAACGAAAATACACATGTGCTAAATGTACCTACATGAAAGATCGAAGTTCTTTCCTCCGAGTTGTCGTTAGTATTTTTATAGTCAGCGAAACGTTTAATAATAGGTGCTTTGCTCTCATTATCAGCCTGCGCTAACGTCATCACTGTTAGATACGGGCCTCCCTTGCACTAGGGGGGTACGGGACACGATCCCTCATAGCCCATATTATTGTTTATTTTTATTTTTATTTCTCCGGCCGATGTTCGTAATTCCAATGTGTATTTCGCTTTTACTGGACAAATGTGGGGTAGATGTGACCGGACCCGATAATTATTTACGGCTACCTGCTTTTTTTCGAATTTTGTCGTCAAGTGACAGCTGTCACCCCACTGCGTCCCAGTCGCACGAGACTCGCCGCGCCGACCGCATGCATTTTGTCGCGATCGCAAATCAATACCTTTTTATTTTGAGAATTGTGATCAAGGATCATTTTCATCATCACCTGTGCTCACCACCGTTAGTCTCATCCGCTGATGCGTCACTATTATCGGGACGACGACCCTGAAGAACGGAATCAGTAAGCGATTTTAAATCATTATCTGCGACCGTTACGTTCTAACTACATTCTGTCCAACTTAGTCTTTCAAAATTTCATACTGTCCACTATTCTTTCCTTCACATGGGTATCCTCACGATGTTTTCTTTTAGCGTTAAAACAGCTGGTAAATTCACAAATTATTCTTAAAAATCCGAAATATTCATTGTTGATAGATGGTATTGCATGGTTTCGAACCCGAACTTCCCGCATGGGAGTCCGCTGTCCTAGTCTCAAAGCTCTATCTGTACTCTATGACCCTTTATTTCGAATACTTCCCATACTAAACTTTTGAACGAGCTTGCTTAAATTATTTGGATAAATAGGCGATTATTTTTTAAATATCAGATTTTTCTTCCTTCTCGATTTCATTTTTATTTAAAACAAAATAAATTAAACAAAACAACTGGCTGAAAATTACCTATCTTAATCTTATCTTAAAAAGTACAATAATTGTAAAATTATTACAAGTGTCAGAAATAAGCGATACAAAGAAAACACCACCGGCAGGAATTGAACTCACACCTTCTGCTTCTACGTAGCCGGTGCGTTTGCCAATTTCGCTACAGACGAGTGGCAAATTTTGTTATCGCCTATTTCTTTGTAGGTATCTTTTCTTATCTTATGATAGGGGGCCGGGAATAACCCAGCGGCACTTCGACCCTTGAGGATCTTTTGTGCCAACCCCATTTTACACACTGGTCATCTCAGTGTGCAGGTTTCCTCACGATGTTTTCCTTCACCGTTAGAGCAGTCGGTAAATGTAGGTAAGTCTTCGAAAAATACGAAAAACTTATTGGTACATGGCACTGTACGGTTTCTAACCCGGACCTCCCCGCATGAGACGTACTCCCATGCGGAATCCTAGCCAGTGTGCCACCGACGCTCTTTATATCTATGTATAGATTACGTGGCAATTTTAATCGACTGCCGATTCTGATTCTGATATTTGTAACATCTTTCGAATTTGAAATAGTAAATTCCAAGTATTAAAAAAACTATCTTGTACAAATATTGTTTATATTTGCTTCGAGATCATCGCTCTCTAGAATATCTTAATTCTAGGTCAAGGATGTATGATGTATGATGCTTAATGTAAATTAACTACCAACCACACATGACATGACATTCTCGCTATGGATACCAGCGTGTATGGGATTGTCAACTGAACTTAATGACCTGCGGAGCATTGTTCGCTAGAACATTTAAAAGTATAATTATAAAATATTTAAAATCTTAACTTGTAAATGTTACTTAGTTCTCTTATACCATTGTATTTTTTATTTAATACTTCATCATCATCATCAGCCTATTAATGTCCTCACTGTTGGGGTACAGGCCTACCTTGGCCTTGTACGGGTACGGGCCATGATCCACCGAGCGGGCCAAGTGCTGATTGGTGGATTTCACACGCCTTCGAAAACTTTTAATTTCCTCAGACATGCAGGTTTCCTCACGATGTTTTCCTTCACCGTTAGAGCAGTCGGTAAATATACGTAAGTCTTCGAAAAAATCGGGGAAACTCATTGGTACATGGCATTGCGTGGTTTCGAACCAGGACCGACATACTAGCCACGACGCCACCGACACTCTATTTAATACTTACTAGGAATTTATTTCAAATAGGTATTTGATAATACAAATATTGGAAACAAGTGAAAAAGATATTCCTCCGAAAAGACTTGATCCACTTCGATTCCTCATAGGTAGTATAACTGTTATTTGACAAAATATTAACAAAGTTATAGGCAGAATAATATAGGCCAAAACGCTTCCAGAAAAGGTGGTAGTGTCCCTTAATTATTCTGCTCGACTTGGCTGGAGCACTACCATGTCCCCAGATAAAGACATGACATGAAGAAACCAGGTTTTTTTTTATTAGAAACGCTTCTTCATGAATGTTTTAATTAATCGAATATGATGGATGATACATATTTTTGCCCAATTCTTTTATCTTTAGTTTTTACTTTTTTCTTGTTTAGCTTTGGTTTTAGTGTGTTTAATATCATTTAATTAAAAATTTAAGCGATTTTAAACCGCCAGGAGAAATATAATATTATAAGCTTTATTATACAAATCCCCGACTATAAAATGAAATTAAAAAAATACAATAAGTATAGGTCCATTAAATAGAGTAACAAAACACATTCATATATTATGTATGACATTTTCCTGGTTGGATATTATTATTTAATTTATAATTATAATCATTAATTAACAATAATTTATAATCGTTTAATTGTATATTCATAAAAAAATTGCTAGTATTTAATAAATAATATAGATACATATGTACCTAGAAATTTGTATATTTTTTTAATACTAAACCCGCATTTGACCTCGATCTCGCCTGATGGTAAGCGACGATGAGGTCGACGATGGAGCATGCGGGTCCAGTAAATGCCTATTCACTCTGGCCTTGAAGATCCCAAGGTTGTAGGTTCCGGGAAATACAGACGCCGGCAGGTTATTCCATTCCTTAGCCGTTCGCATAATGAACGAAGAAGCAAATCGCTTCGTACGAGCAGATGGGATATCAACGACATAAGGAAGGAACCCCTCTCCGCGCCTGGTAGTCCGAAGGCGGAATGGAGATGCTGGAATTAGGTCGTGCAATTCCGATGCGCACTCTCCGAAATGTATCCTATAAAATACCGATAGACAGGCAACCTTGCGCCGATGTTCCAGACTTTGCAGTCTAGTTTCCACCAGCGATTCATCACATATAAGGCGCTTAGCGCGTTTCTCCGCTGAGTCAAGCGCCTGGTAGTCCGAAGGCGGAATGGAGATGCTGGAATTAGGTCGCCATAAAAATATCTTTAGATACCTACTTTTTTAAAACAAGCTATTCATTACTTGTGTACTTACTTGTACTTATATTACTGCTATAAAATGCTTTTATGGAGTTGTAAAACTGAAAAAATTATAAGCAAGTTTCAAGTAAGTAATTACTTCAGTAAAATGTATTCATTAAAAATTCACACATTCGTAGAATACACTTATCGCCATGGCGACCGAGTTGGACCAACTTTAAAGGAGGTACAGCAAGGTGTTTCACCCCATGGGTCAATACCTGACCCGTGTCTTACACCTGAAATGGTTCAACGTCTTTAACTTGACTCGTTTAAAGATGAAGGGTTCCGTATAATTTACAAAATGAAGTAAGAACATATCTAAGCCAGTTTCCTGCATTTACTTAATCAATACTTTACCTTTACTTAATCCTTCAGGGTTTTGGAATCAATCATCTTCAGGATCGAAAAATAAAGGTTTTGGTAGGTATCCCTCATTGGTTTATCCGGCATATTAAAATTAGCTCAATATTTACGAGAGTTCCTGTGGCATACCTATGGGTTATATTAAGAATCAGATTGATCAGTTCGTAAACATGAAAATATCTGAGCAGATTTTCAAAGCATGGCTCACAATCCTTTCATCAGACATAGACGATCCACCTGATCGTAATGCATGGTCCTATCGCATATGAACAGAACGCGCTATATATCGATATTTCCTACGTATACGAATTCCAAAAGAATAGGGTAGTTTCCAAGTATCAAATATTAAATACATTTCTTACAAATTAAGAAATAGTCATAAATTGATTGTCAAATGTGAAAACAGAATTAAAATTCGTTGAAAAATACAATAGCTACAGGCAATCAAAAATTAGAACGGTAGAAAGAAACGGCAATAAGTTTTATGACGTAACTGTTAGCGCCATACAAGCAGGTCCTGGCATATAAAGGACTGTTTTGCTAGAAAGGGACAGAGCATCTGTCCAATACTAACTTTAACCATTAATATCTCTGATGTTAGTTGAGATATCGAAAAACTACTTTTTAGATCCTTCTTTTGTATGTCCATGTAAGTTAATTGATGCAATAAAAAAGTAATTAAGTTTCTTCATTGGTGGACCTGCACAGATCACCAAGCACAATATCCTGCCTGGTGGAAGATCAGGGCTTTTCCCTATATATTCATACCAATTGACGTAATATCTTAGACTTTATATCTACAATATATATTCAGACGTAATTTTTCTAATTTTCAACAGAACCCTGACACCAACATTTAATACATTAATTAAGTACAGAGTGTTGGTAAATCGCTGTTTCCGCTCGTAAAATTGATGGCGTATGGTAGCGCTGAATAATGTCAAGTTTATCAGCCCTAGGCCTAGGCTAGGTCTTAACTTAGGTTCATTGCATTGCCTAAGTGCTAGGTCCGATAAGGTGCTTGGTTCGATAAGGTGAGCTTGACACGAATACAATTTATTTCAGGTTTACAATTAGATTGGTGCCTTCCTAGTAATTTACGGGTACATTACCTGCGATATAACATTTTATAGGGAAAAAAATTATGTTTTTTTTGTGATTTTTGACATGACCCATAAGTCTTTTCACCCTTATAAGAAACAGGATAGATTGACACCATAAAAAGAAAATATGAGAACTATCCTTTTCTCGCTGACTGTACCATTGGTCGCAAATCTGTGCATGCAGTTGTAAATAACTCCAAAAGTTAAGGAACGTCTCTTAAGAACGTCCTGTAACAAAACGGTTCAGGTAGCCTTTACTGCCCCGTCTCAAACCACCCTGTATGTCAATTTACTCCGACAAAAGTACAGTCGACGAAAGATCAACCTACCCAACGTCTCTCGATCTCAAATAAATTAAACTACCCTGATATAAGGTTGAGATTGATATTTACCTTCGTATTTATAAGTATGTTATTGTTGGGTAAACCTCTTTCTCGAAATCATTTCCTCCGCCCGAAGGTTGCCTGGAAGATATCGCTCTTAGAGATAAGGCCGCCTAAATTGTACTTCTATTTCCTTTTCTATCTTTTGTTTGTTGTTTTCCATTTGTGCAATAAAGTGTATTTTATTAACATAACTTACTTTACTGATAAGACGATGGTACGATAAGGTATTGTCCTAAATAGAAGAAGTTAAATATGTGCAACCTTTACTGAAATGTCATTTTTAAAACTACCTATGGCGCCCTCTTTTGACAGTTAATATTCCTGCTCAGGGTATCTAATTATAGAGGACGGTATAGATGGTGTGGAAAAACATTAACCTGAGTTCGAAGCAAGGGCAGTGTTCCACAAAGAGTGGAAATTATGCCTTTCTTTTCCGCTACATCATTAAGTGTTTTCCTTCTTGTGCCCAATACATATTCGAACCTTTTGATGTCATAGAGTTGACACGTTTTGTACATAGACATGGCAAATTTATGAGAAGTATACCAGATTTCCGTGAGCGAGATACGAAATTCGAACTCCCGAGCGGCCTTTCCAGGGTCTACTCTGCTTTTTTCACATTTATCAAGATTTTCTTATTTATGACGCACTGTTAAATGCTGAATTCGTATAAAAACTAAGTCGATCTTATATTATTTTATTAATATCCTAAAACGTACGTTTATAAGTGTTGCTGTATGGTAGAGCAAATGTTCAAAGTTTAATAACCCGAAAATTCATTATTTCCCTGATTTGCATATCGTCAGTGGAATGGAAAAAATGCTAAAGCGCCAAAATGGAGGTTTTTTTAATCTAAATACTTTAAATCCCATTTTCCAAAACCTCAATTTTGGCCCTTTAGCATTTTTTCCTCTTCACTGAGGGTATATAGGTATATAAGTAGGTACTTAAACACTAAAATGTTTACTAAAAGGTTTTTTAAAAATCCGATTTAAATTATGATCTTTACTTAGGTCTAACTAAATAGAATCTAAACTGCATCGTTATGACGTGTTTCGTATGCGACTATCCACTAACGATCCAATTTCAGTTAAGTTCCGATCGAGTCAACGATCGATCGAACAGTAACGTACTGAATCGCAGCGGAACGGTAACACAACGCTTCAACTGTCAAATATAACGATCGAACATAAGTTCCTCCCAAGGTACTTTTGCCCGATCGATAGTAAATCGAAAGGTGAAGAGTTATGCGTCAGCAGAAAGCGATTTGGTGTCCAAATAGAATTGGAACGAAAACTAAATTGAAATTGGATAGAAATAGAACCACAGTCGTTGAGTCTAGTATTTTAGTCGCTCTGTGACATTACTTACAAATATAGCTAAAACAAAACGGAAACTTCGAAATTATTAGAACATTTTTAGCCATTGACATGGTTTATTTACTAAACTACCCTATTTTTGCCACATTATTTTTGGATTCAAAGTTGATTCAGGGTTTGCCTACTTATCGTTTATTCCTATAAAAAGGTTCGTGTAGTGTGTTGTAAATTACTAATTACCAGTTCTTGCAGAAGTAAAATGATCGATGCTTCTTATAAGCGTGTCTACACGAGTAGGTAAATACTAAAGGCAATAGAACACACTGGCTCAAACCTTAATGATATCTAGTAATATCCACCCTCCTGCCGAAGGGTGTTAAACCCCAAGCTTTCAATAATAAACCATCAATCATTAAGACGTGCTTCCGCGTTTTGACTAATAACTAACTAATTAATTGAGTCACTTGGTTTCTTTTCCCCATGTTCATAATATTATGATATGAATATATTTCTTTGGTTTTATTTCATACGCTTATCACACTTGGGACCTCTTCAGTCAACCATTGATTTAATAGAGTATAGGCAACGTGCTATGGCCACACGCTGCTGTGGCGTGAGGAACCGGGAGGTGGAATGTGCACCTCCCAGGAAGAGCCCAAGGCAAATGCTAGAAATGTAGATAAATGTTCCACTGGAGATCCCGGAGCCCTCCGATATGCACGAGGCCGGCGGAGAAGGTTTTAGTGAGTTACAATCTCATATTAACCAGTCTCTCCCCCAAGAGGCTGGGTATCTTTCGAAGATTTCCCCCGTCAACAAAAAAAAGGAGAGATTAAAAAAAATGGGACTAAGGGTTTTCAGTACAACGTCGTCGTTGCCCTTACCATGTCCTTAGTTTCTATATTGAACTAAAGAAATAATATATTTAGCATGCACGCTATGTGAAGAGGAAGTTCAGATCTAGAAATGGTGATCTCGTCATGAGTCATTGGACCGCGATGACGCAGTTGGAATAGATCAGGCACATCAGGTGGTGGCGCTTCATTTTATAAGCAATACGAAATATTTACATATATATTTTATTTAAAAAACAAATAATTATATTTAAGTTTCTTTCATTTTATAAAAATATTTTTCAATTTCTTGAACTATTCGAATAATTCGATTATCACCTTATTAAGAATCCAATATTCGAATATAAAAACTTTCGTATATTTGCAAACTCTATAGTTTGGTAAATAAAACAGAATGCTCTAAGGTCGAGGTTAGTACGAGTAGGTACCTATAGTACCTAGTGCCTACTTATGTACATTGAAGTCTACTATCGATTCTACTTTTCAATTGTAACTTCGCACCACGAATAGAACTTCCAAATTACATGCAATTTCCAAACAATCGCCAAATTTGTTTGGCGCGTCCTTGGGTGGTAGTGGTACTTCGTGGTAAGGGGTGGTGACCACTCTTTCTTTGTGCGTGGTGTTGTGGCGGCGTTGCCGTAGTGATCACCCAATGAGTGGCAGCCAGTACCACGCCTGATAGGCTATGACCTATGGTCGGACGGTCGCTTGCAAAAAGGTTAATGGTGAAAGGCCATAAAAGGCCAAATATAGTTTTAATGTGTAGTCTTTCACGAACGATTCTGTGTTTTATTTTACTTTCGCCGCTAGGAAAGATAAGGTCATTAAGAGTGATTCTTCACATCGCATATTCTTATGTAATTTCCCAAGCACATATTTTTATTGTTCGTAAATGAAATAAACACGAATGAAAAAAAAATAGTCTCCTTTCTAGAAATTTTTGGAACATTTATACAGGATGTACCATTGAGATGGGTCAGTATGGGGAACTCTGAAACAATAAGAGATAGAGAAATAAGTTCTAAGGAACCATGTTGTCGATTTTAGAGTTAAGAAAAATTGCATTCATAGATTTACAAAAAACTCATACACGATTCGGGAATCGAACCCGGTCATTTTCAGAAAACAAACCGTATGTTATTTTATTACAAAAATTGATAGCGTAGATTGTAAGGAATAAATGTTGCTATGGAACCATGGTCTACAACTAAAAAAAATGCTAAATTTAAGTATTTTATGCAATTCCAGACGTTTTACTATATTGAATAAATAATTAAATACAGCACTTTCTTTTAATTGTAGACACAGTGTTTTAAAAGCAACATTTATTTATTACAAACAACACCTTTTTTTTCTCTGTAAATAACCAGGTTCCAATCCCGAGTCGTGTATGAGTTTTTTGTAAATCTATGAATGCAATTTTTCTTAACTCTAAAATCGACGACACGGTCCCTTAGAACATTTTTCTCTATCTCTTATAGTTTTAGAATTCCTCATACTGACCCATCTCAATGGTACAGCCTGTATATGGAAATTACATAAGAATCTAAAACAGATTATTTTGCAGTGGCGGATCCAGGAGGCCATGCCTCCCAAACCTGGAATATCCCGAGGCTCGACACGCCCTTGACCATTTTAATACTATTTCTGGATTCGTCCCTGTTCTTTTGACGTTATGATTTTTTGACCGGCAACGCACAAGCAATGTCTATCTGGTGATGAATGCACGTGTGCCTAGATAACGGTGTCTTTGAAGAAAAAAAAACACAATTTTACTGGCAATATATTTCTAATTCGGTGAAAGTAGGAAAAATTGTACCTCCATTTTTCCTACTTTCACCGAATTAGAAATCTTAAAGAAGTTTTCGTATCGGGCTAGCTTTGTTAATGAAACTTAATTGGGTGATCGACTTTACCTCCTCTCATTTTTTTTGTCGTCGGTTAAATACTATAAATACTGAAGTGGGTAGTGTTTTCGATCGCGACAGTACAAAGGAACAATACTTTTGTTATAAACGAAATCGAGCAGCATCATAGTTAAATATTAATAGTTTATAGTTCCAGTGAAAAGAACTCCTCACCCTGAGGGCTCTAAGTTTGGGAGGAATAATGGGTTTCCGGCGACTCTACCATAGTCATAGAGTCTGCTAGAGTTATATAGAGATATTTTTTAGTTTTATGATTGGTATATAGGATAGTGTCCATAATACTTACAGATTCGAAGAGAAAAAATACAGAATTAAGCTGACTTGACTTCTACGAGTATCAGAGTACATAATATTCTATATCGAACTAAGTAGTCCGAGCAACCTTGCTGGTTAGAGCTTCGGTGGCCTAGTGGTCAGGACACCGGACTCCCATGCGGGTGGTCCGGGTTCGAAACCGTGCAGTTCCATGTACAAATGAGTTTTTCGTACTTTTCGAAAACTTACGTACATTTACCGACTGCTCTGACGGTGAAGGAAAACATCGTGAGGACACCTGCACACTGATATAACCAGTGTGTAAAATGGGGTAGGCACAAAAGATCATCAAGGGTCTAAGTGCCGCTGGGGTATTTCCTGGCCCCCTATCATAATATAAGAAGATAAAAACCTTGCTGGTTTAGTGTACCTAAAAGTCTGCCTGGCTAGCCACCACGTTTATAGAAGAGTCAGTATCTATCCTGTCAAAAACATAAATGTGAAAAGAGGGCCACGTTGGGTACAAGGATGAAGTGGAACTGTCAGCTTCGCTGATGAAATAATTACTATCTAAGTTCAAGTAACCTTGAAACCAACCCACATGAATATACTTATAAATTTGTTTATATTATTTGAAAAGAAAAATTATTGCTTCAAACTAAATCCATAACTTGTCAAGTTTTCATATTTATACTTGTATTACGTTTGCGTAATTCAACAGTCTTGTGTGACAACTTACCAAATTAGGAATTCGCAGTAATACCCAGCTTTACGCGACCCCGTATTACGCGGATTCGTTTCAACGCGAATTTGGCGCTAAATTGCCCCGCTTTACGCGATTTCCTGCAAACACTGACAGGGGTATTCTCACAAATTAATGACTAGTGCGACTTGCCTTCTCTGTGTTAGCTCTGACTAGAGGATTCCACAGAAAAAGTTTTTCTTTGCGTCTTTATGTTGGCTCTCCAGGTATGACAGAGATAGGTGACGATGTTTGGAAAAGACTTTGGACGTATATTTTCGTAAAACCAACGCTCAAAATTTATTTTGCAATAAATTAAATTGATTTAGTATGTTTATGTATTTTTTTTGAGCAGATCCCGATTTACGCGAATTTCGCTTAACGCGATTTTCTCTGGACGCGTATCCCTCGCGTAAAGCGGGGTATTACTGTAGTTTGAAGCAAGGATTACAAGGATTGTTCCGCGGATAATTTGAATGTGTTATTCTGTAGGTAATAGTGTGTTGTCTTGTTTTTCGGCCCATTCAAGTAACCTATGTGAGTCATTGTAGTGTTTTCTTATTTAAACTTAAGATTAAAACATATAAAAATATCTGCCAGACGGTCTAACATCAATACTATTGGTAGATACCTTATTGTTTAATATATTTCATGACCAAAATCATTTAGCATTATTTACGACAATCTCCCAATTCTATGTGATAATGAAATAAATTATAATATCTGTCAATTTGTTGTGTTCTTTCGTATTTCCTTGATATTATATCATTGGCCGGATACGGCTATAGACGTAAATTACCAAAGATTTACAGAAATTTATCAAATATCTAGTAATGGAGCATAGGACGAGGTTCGAACGTTGAAGAATTTGTAAATGTTATAATAGGTAGTAAAATGACTGTCGTATAACCATATAGTCGTATATATAGTGAACAGTGAGAATAACAAGTCTTTTGTGTACTATTTTCTTGGTAAGTACCATTATTGTGAATGCAAGTATGACCAGGGGGCAACCCTATAGCATAATAGAGGCTGTATAGGAAGTAAAATCTGAAACCACCAAATAAAATTATTGTTGTTTTCTACTGAATCTTGAAGCCATCCAATCCATCTACATAAGATCGGAGGCATATAGTTTCAGACATGTATAGTTTGTTGTGTCTCTAATAGTTTTTTCCATATTTCTGAATTTAAAAAATAATACCTTTTTTTACATGCTTAGGTACTTTATAATATAGGTATTTGGGCACGCTGTTTAGTTACCACAACAATGAGTTTCATTGGCTATTATGCGATGGTACCCGAGCGTTGGAGCATCGGACCGTTTGCCCATGGTTGCTTTGTGTACGATATGTGAAGATCTATTTAACGCAGGACCGGCCGATGCGCAGCTCATTTGCGGAGCTCCCAGCGTCTGCGACTGGGAAGACATGGGAAACATTGACAAGGGCCAAGGTAAGCTGTAATTTTTATTTATTCTCTTCATTTGACCTCAATTTTACCTGGTGGTAAGTACCGAAGATGGAGCACATGAGCTTAGTAGTGGCTCTTCTTAAACACTGCTGGAATACATCAACGCTGAAACGAAGGTATTTAGTGACAGACTTCACGAAGAAAATAGAGACAACATTAGGGTGATATAAGTAAGTAAGTAAGTAAGTAATACGTTTATTTCACACACAGCAATGACCGAAACAGTTATAATTATGATAAAATAATTATGTAGTCAAAGGTAAACATATCTAAATCATGTATGATGGTCTGCTGTTGTTGTGAAAAGGGCCTCAACTCAGCTTATTGCTGCAGACAAGAATGCCTCCAGCACTGGTATTCTGTTGGACCGTGACCGATGGCTGGCCAAAACCTGTCCAAGAGGACAAAGATACGACACAAATAAATTTAATTGAAGATAGGTAGTATTGATAAGTTAAAAATATATATACCTACATTTACCATGACACATAAATGATAAAAGATATATAAATATCGTAAATAAATAAATATATATACCTACTCACAATATATATAACACACATATATATAAATATAATTATACTAAAGGGGTACAGTACGGAATGCTAAGAAGGAGATAAAGGGAATAAAGGGAACAGATTCAGACTAGGGCAACAGTAATTGCACCGACAGCAAGTGTGAGCGAAGTCTGTTTTTAAATGTATATTTTCCGGTGCAGCTATGTATTGGAGGGGGGATGTTATTCCAGCACTTAGTAGCCGCATATCTAAAACTGCCCCTGAAAGATGCTGTTCTGTGGATAGGTGGCCTTAATTTTTTCCCTACCGTGGTTCTATATCGTAGCGGGTCACGAGACGCCCATGTTAGTTTCTCATATAGGTATTTCGGTTCCCGAGTCTTAATAACTCCAAACAGTAGGCATGCCAAATGGAGTTCCCTGGAGTATGATACATTCATACAACACAACACGCACACAACTTTCTTCACCGTGCAGTCACTGAGAGGCCAGCTGGAAATCAGCGCTGTGGCTTGCCTCAGCATTATGCTGAGCTTGTGTACCCTTTTTGGCACTGTACCGCACCGGATGTTTTGTGCTGCATGTATTAATCTTTGTATACTTCTGTATTGTGTTCTATATTCTGGTGTTTACAGTGCTAAATAAATAAACGTTCAATTTCAAATTTACATAATGGTCCAATTCCAATTATTTTGATGCGATGAGGTAATAATTTTACATGTGCATGAAGGATGTCTTAGGTTTGGCTGGAATATATCTCTTCTTAGAGATAAGCTCTATCTTATGTACCTATTTAATTTTACTTCTTGTAATATATTTTTTTGTTTATCCTGTGTACAAATAGTTTAAAGTAAAAAAGAACGAACGCGCGGGAGAGAGATTATTTCTTCTTTCATCAAAGGTTGCGTGCCTCGGAAGAGGGCTGCGGCCAGCAGTGAATTATGCTGATGACTAGGCAAGGTGAATTGGTTTCCACCTGAACTTTATTTAACAGCGAAAGGAGCACCACCAGACCAAGATGTCGAGGAAAGCAAGGCGGAGCCCTCACATCACCACCTCAGCGAGCGTATGAGCAAGCTCTACGTGCCGCTGCGTAACCTCAAGAAGAAACCATCATGCTGCAACACCTGCCTCAAGATACTGTTCACCATCCTAGCGCTCGTCGTAATAGTGAGTTTCATCGAAGATTTTCTATACTTATTTTCCATTGCTTGTGTCAGTTACAGGATTGAAACGGTTTTGCGGGAGATCAGGGTTCTGTTCCAAGCAAAGCCCATATATTTACCAATCAAATTATCGTAGTTTTACAAAGTCTTACGTACTTACTTATTTACTTTGTTGCTTTTACTGACTGATCTAACAGTGAAAAAACATATCGTGAGGAATTCTGCACACTGAGAAAATTAACCGTATGTGAAATGAGGAAATAAAGCAATATGGAAAACCATCAAATTTTAACCAGTGAGTGGGATTGTTAGTAAATGACAAACCATCCCGGTGAATCTGCCATCCCATTCCATCATCAGCCTATTAATGTCGCCACTGTTGGGGCACAGGCTTCCCCTTGTACAAGGGGGTACGGGCCATGAACCACCGAGCGGGCCCAGTGCTGATTGGTGGATTTCACACGCCTTCGGAAACTTTTTATTTCCTCAGACATGCAGGTTTCCTCACGATATTTTCCTTCACCGTTAGAGCAGTCGGTAAATGTACGTAAGTCTTCGAAAAAATCCGATAAACTCATTGGTACATGGCATTGCATGGTTTCGAACCCGGATCTCCCGCATGGGAGTCCGGCGTCCTAGCCACTAGACCACCGACGCTCCTGACGTGAAAATAGTTAATTCCAATCACGGCAATCAATGAGGAATGAAGAATAAAGAATGTCAGTCAGTAAAACAAGAAGAAATCTTTAACAACTTTTAAGTTTTGCGAACTCTACTGTATTCACTTTCCAGCTCAAATCAATAGTGGTGATAGCAGTAGCAATGTCAACCGCCATTGCCACCAAGATCTATAGCAGCGATGTATCAGGTAGGATGGTGGCGATGATCATCCTGGCTGTCACAGCCGCGGTGACGCTGTCCATTGCCATCTACGCCATGGTTGCTGTGCTCACCAATCAGAAGAGGCTACTGCACGCGGTAAGTGGATTTTTATCTGTTGTATCTTGTATGGTCACTAGTTGCGATCCTTTGATGCATTCGTGCTGAATTTGTATACGTGCTCTTGCAAGGACTTAGGTTTGAAATCAAATGAGGATTTGGGTTTGATTTAATTTTAACCAGATGAAGGTATCTCAGCAAATCGGAAGACACTTCATGGCATATCTTCCGCGGAAACATTGTGAAGAAACCTGCACACTGAAATAACCACTGTATACACGTAAAATGAAAATGAAAACCCCCTATTAAATCTGCCAAGAAATTATTCTATGTGGTTGTTTCCATTTTTTATTTTATTTTTATTTTATTTATTTAGAAAACCAACAGCTATATTAAAACAAATTATCCAAACTAAGGAAATATATATATATTTAAATATTAATGCGGTATTTTATCTTGTACATATCTTGTACATTCCAAAGTGCAAAAGTTGTAAGAGAGAAGAAATAATTAACGACTATTTTCATCAATGAGACATACGACTAAGCAGATTTAGATAAAATCTTTATTTATTTATTTGTCAGTTTCACAGCATATTACACATCAAACAATTAAAAATCTATATATGTTAAAAATTATTTGAGCAAGAAGTTACAAAATGAACGAGCGGATATTTAAATAAAGAAAATAAAACAGGCCTTACGATATGTTTGTGTGTGTATGTGTGTGTGTGTGTGTGTGTGTGTGTGTGTGTGTGTGTGTGTGTGTGTGTGTGTGTGTGTGTGTGTGTGTGTGTGTGTGTGTGTTGTGTGTGAGCGATGAGGATAATGGTAGTGAGTTTGGGAGAGAGAGTGGATTACGACCGGGCCAATTGACGTATGACTTCGTTGAAGAACTGAGAGCGACTAAGGCTTTGACATTTATCTTCTACTGTTTATGAAGGTAGTACTTATAAGGTTAGAACTTTCTTGCCAATAAGCATTTCTGTAACAATATTATAATAACACGCGTAACAATAAGAACCGATATCATGCAAAAATGAGTAACTCCACGAAGCTCTAGCCTCTGATGTTTTACTGCGTCTTAACGATAACAATAAATCGTAAAACTCTATTCCTATAAAACCATATTAGCTACAAATGGTAATTTGTTTCGATCTGGGACCAAGGTTGTTAACACACGGCCTTGGGTAGGTACTTGAAAGAATAATGGATTCAAGTTCAGTGAAGTATTTACTGGCATATCACGCGAGTTAGCTTGAGACACGTTATTAATGCTGTAGATGTTTTTTCATAAAATGAAGGGGTCGTTATGTGTAAGACACAGAGCTGGGGTAAACATTCTGTAACTTTCATAAAGGTAGTGGTAGATCCTAATGTGAAGGATCGCCTGGGGTGGTACCTCTTATCTTCTCTTACTTTACTTATTCCTGCCGTGAAGCAGAAATGCTTGCATTTCTGTTTCGGTTTGAAGGGTAAGAGAGCTGCGTAATTTCCGGCACATGAGGAAATCCATCTTAGTCCTCAAGATTAGAAGCGCATCAAAAACCCTCTAATATTAATACAGTGAGGTGAGATGTCTATGGGCGACGGTGAACACTTACCATCATGTGGCCCGTTTGCTCGTCTGCTCTCCTTATTGAATAAAAAAAAAAGTTTGTATTCGATAAAATATTAGAAAATAGAATCGATGTCGCTTCTTTATTACTGTAGGTCGTGTTCATTCCACCACCATGATCCTTATAAACACAAAAAAAAACCTGGTCCGAGAACATCTACGACAAGGTCCAAATCAATAAGATATTGTTGTGCTAGTTCACTGTTAAATACAATTTAATAGAGTTTACGTATTTATCTGTTCAACTATCGAGTATATATATTTATAATTATATATTTATTTGTACATCATAATATATTAGTATTTATATGTTTATATATTATGTACAATATACTTAATATTAGTATGCATTTTTTAAAGATTAATGTATATGTATTTTTAATATGTATTATGAATAGCTATTTATATATAATATAATAAGAATTTCTATTTTTTATGCACCTACCCAAACATTTCTGCATAACCCCATGGTTAGCTGGTAGAAAATGCCGCAAGGCATTAAGCTCGCCTAATGTACACCTTTTTATTTTGTGCATTAAAGTATAAATAAATAAATAAAAAAAAGATAAAAAGAATGGTCGTTATAAAGTGTATTTTACTTTACTTTACTTTACACATTGAGCATATAAACATACTCGAATCACCTAACTATTACAGTTCCAAAGATCCCATCTGACATCTAAGATGCTCCAAAATCTTGGAAACCCCTGGTCAAATTTTTATCTAACTCAGCTAAGAACATTCTCTACAAAATTCTCCGAGGTAAATAAAATAAACAGCGTCCAAATCTGATCATCGGTTGTTGCTATATAATGCCATAGACAAACAAACGTACATGTCAAACTTATAAAATCCTTTTTTGGTCGGGGGCAAACTAGTTGAACCCCAATAATCCCCCGACAGGAGAGATTATTGAAAAATTGTGAATTAATGTAATTTGTTTCAAAAGATTTGCTATTGATTGTTTCTTGCGTCGCTTCTTTTCTTTCAGCTATAGCATCTTTGGAAGCGGTAGTAGTTTAAAGATGACTTTGTGTAAATGTAAGAGCGTCGTTGGTCCAGTGGCTAGGACGCCGGACTCCCATGCGGGAGGTCCGGGTTCGAAACCATGCAATGCCATGTACCAATGAGAATTTTTCGGATTTTTTCAAAGACTTACGTACATTTACCGACTGCTCTAACGGTGAAGGAAAACATCGTGAGGAAACCTGCATGCCTGAGGAAATTAAAAGTTTCCGAAGGCGTGTGAAATCCACCAATCAGCACTGGCCCCGCTCGGTGGATCATGGCCCATACCCCCTTGTGCAAGGGGAGGCCTACGCCACAACAGTGGGGACATTAATAGGCTGATGATGTTGATATTGTTTGTGTAAATGTACTTTAATGGTACTTACCTACTTATAATAAAAAAATAGAGTTTAAGAATTGTCATTGCAACCAACAACGCTACTAGGTATTGTAGCTGCTGGACAAAGAAAATGGTCCAAGTTAAAGTTTGTTTATTATTTTTTTATTTACTACTAAACCCGCATTTGACCTCGATCTCGCCTGATGGTAAGCGACGATGAGGTCGACGATGAAGCACGCGGGTCCAGTAAATGCCTATTCACTCTGGCCTTGAAGATTCCAAGGTTGTACGTTTCGGGAAATACAGGCGCCGGCAGGCTGTTCCATTCCTTAGCCGTTCGCATAATGAACGAAGAAGCAAATCGCTTCGTACGAGTAAGTTAAGTAAGTAAGTTACAAAAACTTTCATGAATAGTTCAAAACGAGCACTGGTTTGGATATCTATGTCATGAAAACCTATAACCTTAATGCTATGCTAGGTATAATAATAATAATTTATTCTTTCTAATCTAAATTCGAACAGAGATTATTGAATTTCAAAAAGTTAGCCGTGTTGTTTAGGCTGGGTGAAATGTTTGCATTTGATACCTACAATAGGTTGCCCTGTGCTGTAGGGATCATTTCCTTCCGGTCCACCATATCAATTTATTAAGTTGTTTCTTTGTGTGTGCTGCTGTCGGAAACGTTCTGTAGTGCTTAATATCTATAATGTTATCATATTATGATAGTACGGGGGTATATGTAGGGGTGTATGAGAGTGTGGTTCTATTATAATGTATGTGGCCTTAAAGAAATATTCCGAAACTAAAGACCTCAATATCACCCTTACTCTGATATCGATGATCTCACCCGAAGGTAAGTGACGATAAGGTAGTAAGTAATGGAGCAGGGGTTGCTGAAGTGCCTATTCATTATGGCCAAGGATTATATATTAATTAGTCCATGTTCTAGCCTTGAAGATCCCAAGGTCGATAACGTACTTCGAAAAACATTTGTTCAATTCCAGATCCACTCAGATTATTAAAGATGAAGCGAAATGCTTTATGCTATCTGACCTGGTGATAGGTGTATCAGGTCTATGTTTGGCCTGTCACAAACTGATAGTTGTAGACCATATTTTTTAAATTACAAAATATTGACATATCCATCAATTTAGAATTAAGTTTTCAAACGATGACTGAAGTGTGTAACCGAAATAAGCGAAACAATGCCATGGTTCTTGTGTCACGAATCACCACAGCACTCATGTATAAAAGTGTGATCTGCATGGCTTCAAGAATATATAATAGATTACCAAAATCTATAAGGCAATTAAATTTAATATCATTTTAAAAAAGATTAAAAGACTTTTTGACTGACAGATGTGTTATATAATTATAGGGATGTTACGGATGTAGTTTTACCGGAATCGGAGCCGAAACCGAAGGTTTTAAATTTGATTTATCGGAGTCGGAACCGGAGTAGAAGAGAGATGTTTTAATCCATTTTTTAATTTTTATAGCTGAACTGGCCAATATTTTTTATGATGACGTTTGCGGCAATAAAACATGTTCCATTATGTGGTCCTACACTATTTAAATAAATATTGATATTTGAATATGTTTTTAAATTGTTAATACTTGCGGTTGTTGGTACTTGGTGAAACTTGTAGTACATGATTAGAATTAAATAATATACTGTTTCACAGGGTTTTACTGTATTTTATTAATTACGACCGGTTTTGTTTATACATCTTCAGGTATTATATACCTGAAGATGTTTGCTCACAAATCTTCGGTATAACCTCTGATTCAAAGTTATTGGAGCCGATATCGGAGTCGGAAGTGTAAAATCAATCGGAAGTTCCGACCTTTCGGAGTCGGATTCGAAGCTCCGTAACATACCTAATAATTTAAATGATTTTTTGTAAATAATGTCGAATTAATGTAATTTTCTTTAAATTTGTATGCCAATAATGGTAGAAAGTAGTAGGACTGTAATTTTTAAGACCTTTTGTCACCTACTTTCAACAAATAAATTTATCTTTGTCTCTCTCTTTATCTTTACCAACTGAATAACGGATAAATGCCACCCAAGTTCCAATGCAAAAATCCTCAGAATTAAAAATTAAAGAAACAACTTAACAAGTTATCAGATCACGTTACGGTGATGGCGAAGGATTGACACACACAATGAGAAGACCATACTTAAATACGGCTCAAGTTGTTTTTAAATGGCAACCCAGTGGGAGAAGGAAGCCGGGATGACCCAATGCTGTGGAAGATCCGTAATAGCTGTAATAATAATTATGGTGTTCACGTGGGAAGAAGTGAAGGAAGGGGCCTAAGAAAGGGACCCGTGAAGAAACATCAGGGGTTCTGGGAGACAGGAACATCTTCACCATCATCAACTGGTCAACTAAAACTAATAAATTGTTCACAGGCCACAGTAGTGATGATAATCTTGGCCATCATCCAGGCAGTGATCACAGGAGTAGCTGTGAACGTGACTCCTCAGGATGAGCTGAACCTCAGCAGGTCACTGTCGGACTCCTTCAAGTTGGCAAGGCAGGACAACCCGCGACATGTCAAGATATGGGCCACTACTCAGTATGATGTAAGTAATTACTTATCATTTATCCGTTTAGAAGCTTTGGGCTGCACAAATTTTGAGTTTAGCGTAATAATAAAAATAATAATGTAGATAATGCTGCAAGAAATCTTCAAACTACAGGTCAGACAGACGTAATAGTAGATTGTCTAACTAGGGCGGGAGGGACCAGATCGTCACCACGAGTCTACTTCGCACCACGAGCCGTATCGTCATAGCTAAGCCACTTTATCAAAAATACATCCCATTGTTGGAGACCATCTCCTTTCGAAAAGGCCACAAGGACGGGGCTTTGAAAAACAAATTGAGGTGTAACGAAACTTTCGTTACGAAATTGAAAGTAAATCCTTTCATCATCTAATGAGTGTATAATTTTAATGAATATGGTTATATAGCATTAAGCTCGCCTCATGTACTATTTTTGTGCATTAATATATTTAATAAAAAATAAAAATAAAATATTGGCCATCGACACCAAAAACCAAGAACCATCGAGTTTCGCTCTTCATCCTGTTCGCATCTTCGCTACTCAGTCAATCGAATTCTGAGCCCCAGCAGCGGTGCCAAGGCATTCTGATATTCTGATAGTGCATCAGGATCTGAGTTCACTATCAGGAATAAGATCAGAAATATAAAAGTACTTAGTAGGTACTTCCATTACACCTAAGTACCTATACTTCTATTCTCTTATTTGACGATTAAATGGGACCAAGTTTATTTGATGTAGATCCCTTTAATATTTTGTGATCATCAGTTTCCTTTAGTATCGTAGTCGGCAAATAGATCATCTGCCCTTCTGGCTATATCCATCAACTACGCGGTCACATTTATGTCTATCCATCTCTTGCGAAAAATCTAGATATTACGTCTAACCAATCCTTTAAAAACCACTCTTTCCCCAGCTCACCTGTTGCGGGGTATACAGCGCCGAAGACTACCGCTCCCCCCGTCTCCCCGACTACTTCTCCCCCGACGTGCCCATCTCGTGCTGCCCGAACTACGATCCTGACCGCTCCGAGCTGGTGCAGGAGAAGGAGCGCGAGATCTGCAAGGCGAAGAAAGAGTTCTACGACCCTGGCTGCAAGAACCTCGTGCTGGAGGTGTTTAAAGATAGTGCTACAATTGTCATGAGCTGCACGATTGCGCTCATCGTGTTGGAGGTAAGGAGATAGGTTAGGACTACACGCTTCGGTTCCAGTTCCGGTTCGGTTGGCCGCAACCGATCACATGCTTTCCACCCTCCCCGAACCGAGGCTGGAACCGGACGCATGTAGTCCGCCGGGCCTTACTATTTAATCTTACGCTCACTTGTCTCAACACATACTAATCCGAGATAAATTCGGGAGTTAATCCAAGGTTCATTATTAGCGCAAGTGGGGGTGTTTGATGCGTGACGTCGTCGGTAAAAACATAAACATTATAAACGTGTAGGTACTGTCATTAGAAACATAAACTATAATAGACGGCAGGAAATTGTCTTTGGAGAGTTTATGTGGTGAGAAATCTATGAGTCAAGTTCAAAAATCGTCAATTAAATGTCGACCAAACTATACTACCAGTTGACTATCGTTTCAGTAATAATAATTACCTACAAGGAGTAAATAGATTTTTTTTTAAATATTGATGCAGACAGTATATTTTACATATATATTTTAGTTTCCCTGGCTCCCACACTAGGATACACTAGGATTTGTATAGGTATACATATAGATAAATTAGAGGAAATTAGTAAGTCAATCAAGATGCCTATTGGATTTCAGCTAAAATTAGCTGTGGTTATAGCTTTTCGCAGAGCCACAGACCAATCAACCCCAGGCGATAGTGAAGATGAGCAAAGACGTAATAGGGTCTAAAATCTAGATCCAAACTGTGTTTGGGTTAGATGGAAACTTTCATAGATAGCGTTAAATCCAATTCTATTGGCCCTAAACCGAATATCGATATTTTCTATAGAATTTTAGAGATGTCCCAATCCCAAGTAAGTAAAGGGGCAGCACTGTAATGACGAATACTTAGTATGGTAGGGTTCTTGTTTTAATTAAACTCAGCGTTCCAATTAGTTGTTTTATTTAGGTTTTATAGATTTCACAAAGATACACGTTTTTTTTCTTTAATGAATGGCCCCTGCTAGTGATTTACACTGCAATTCGGCCAATGACCGTGTTAGAATCTTGAAAATAACTCGAACGGTTTGGCGTCTGTTTTGAAAAAAACAGTTTACCAACGTCGAGATTAAGGGAGAGTCGTGTGCACTAGGAATGCCTAGTGTCTTGCATTCCAAGTGCAATTTGAGGTCAGGTTGCTGGATCCACACCATCATCAGGATACACGTTATGGATTCATTTTGGAATGACATTCGTCGTCACAGAAGGAGGGAAAATAATCTAGGAAGCGTTCCGAATATACAGAATGTAACATTAAGAACGGTCAGTATGGGAAAGTCTGAAACTATAAGACATACGAAGATCTGTTCTTAGGAACCATGTCATCAATTTTAGTAACAAGAAACACTGTATTCATACATTTAAAAAAAAAACCTGTACTCAGCCTGGGAATCGAACACGGTTGTTTTGAAAAAAAATCCACACTATTTCTATTTAGATATCGATTGTGTAGGTCTTAAGGAATAAATGTTAGTATGAAACGTGATGTTTAAAATTAATAAAACGCATTGTTTCCATATCTTTTAATTTATTTTAGTAGGTGTTCGAAATGACTACCATTTTGTAAAATACAACATTCAACTCGTTTAGGTAACGACCTTACTATTGAATGTTGTATCTTCAGGTGGTGAATTTGCGTTAAAATTGTCTCTATGGCTGCTTTTAGGTCTTCAATTGTGTCGTAGCTTGTTTTGTACACTTCATCCTTAATATCTAAATATAAATAGTGTTGGATTTTTTTTCAAAACAACCGGGTTCGATTCCCAGGCTGAGTACAGTTTTTAAAAAAAATGTATGAATACAGTTTTTCTTGTTACTAAAATTGATGACATGGTTCCTAAGAACAGATCTTCGTATGTCTTATAGTTTCAGACTTTCCCATACTGACCGTTCTTAATGTTACAGCCTGTATAGTGGATACGTTCACATAACACTTAAGTGCAATCTACCACTAGCTAAAGTAGATAGGTATTTATACCATTTGTCAAATATGTACAAATTTCAACGATTAAATCTTAACCTTTTGTATGCGTAATATAATACATTCGGTCAACTGTACTTTTTTTTTAAATGTACTCAGTACTAAGTAAATGTTTAAATATTAAGTAACAAAGTAGTTTTTGTTGCTGTCTGGAATTTCGGTGCTAAACTGCCAACCCAAATCCCTTTCGAATAAAAAACATATATGTATTAAGGGGCCTATAAGTCTTCTGTAAATGCGTTCTTCAAGTGATCATTCTGATTATTTTAGGTGTTACTGGCGATACTGGGATCAATACTCAGCAGGGAGAAGAAAATCAAGAAGATACTGGAGCAAGTGGTTGAAGAAGCAGATGACACCCAAAAGTCGAACAGCAAATCCAAGCCTTGATACTAATAAAAGTTACTAAAGAAGCAGTGAGATTGTAAAATTCCACCATCAAAATAGTACTTAGTTCCAAATATTGGATCAATTTTTTTCTACCAAGCTCGCATTTTCTAAGATCTCAAAACGAAATGAAATGGCAATGAATTGTGGTGAACAAAATAATTTAAGGTATTTATTGAGAAGCATAATTTGGAAAAATCGCTTTATAAAGTAAATGACACGATGAGACACAGTTTTTTTGTTTTTTTTATTTACATCGCCATATTTTTATATATATAAAAACAGTCATACAGTTTACACTAAAACCCTGTGAATTCAAATGTTTAAAATGGACACTATACTGTACTCAATGTACAGTATATCTATATGTTTAATTTTTATGTATATAGTACCAGACAGCGACATCTATCGCGAATGTTTGATACTTTTTCTATAATTTAAGTACAGCGCCATCTATACACAATATGAAATAAAAATTCAAACAGTTCAAAGTAACGCTTTGAGTGGTATCATGATTAGCTCATAGATGGCGCTTCTGAAAAAACCTATCGGTGGATGAAAGTAACTACTATACAAAAACAATGACAAAAAATGTAGCTGTATGTATTTAGCTGGATTATTATTGCAAAATAAGTAACATATTATTTTAGTGATGTGTCAATATATCGTATAATTCATTAATTCAGCACTCTGTTCAACAGCATCGGTGGTTCAGTGGTAGAATGCTCGCCTGCCACGCGGGCGGCCCGGGTTCGATTCCCGGCCGATGCAATCTATTTTTGCTTTTTTTTCAAAGACAGAACACTTAATGACCCTTGAAAGTATCAGGGTTGAATAAGAATAAGTTTATTTGTGCGGTAAGATGACAAAGTATCCATAGTCCATACACCAGTAGGAACTTAAGCATAGGTTATATTAAAGTAAATAAAATTAGTGAGCAACAAGTTAGTTTACAATAAACGCTGACCTCCGAACTAGGAAGTTCCTGTATCTCGGAGGACAGATCTCTTCTGTGACCAGTGCAAATGAACATGTGACAGAACAGACATTGGCCAAGCCAAGAAAATTTAAAACTGACAAAATTTGAAAAAAAGAACAATAATAAGGGGTGGTGGGAATGGACCTAAACTATTCAATTTCATCGAAATGAAGGACAAATCTGACTTACTGCATAGCTGACGCAATCTATTACCATAATAATTTCCATATCACTTAACTCATATGTAGTCATGATCCCATGTAGCCATAAAAAGAAAATCGCTAAATAATCCACTGCGCCATTTTTAATCAAGATGGCGAAACGACCCTTTTATTGCTAATTATGTCTAAATTACGACGATAAAAAATGTTTTCCGATTGATTTTTTATGAAGTCGGTCATTTCTGCGTGTAATATGAAAGTAGACGAAACGCGCGATGAAGAGGCTAGAACTTTCCGCGATTTGCTATTTTAGTGTTTTTATTTTTAGTGTGTATTTCATAGATTTTTCTAATGCCAGTAAGTATTCTGTTTTTACGTTTATTTTGCAGAGGTGGGCACCGTAATTCGAAAAATTAACGCCGAT
Organism: Hofmannophila pseudospretella; assembly: GCA_947369225.1. Lineage (NCBI taxonomy): Eukaryota > Metazoa > Arthropoda > Insecta > Lepidoptera > Oecophoridae > Hofmannophila > Hofmannophila pseudospretella. The sequence goes on along the minus strand of OX376314.1, from coordinate 13,671,385 downwards.
AATCGTTAATCCGTTACTATGAAAGTTACCGCCGATGATAATTCCGCTAATCTGACTTAGAGTAACGGAAGTTAACGTTATTTTTTGCTATGTTTTTTAACTGTATTATTATTAGTATACTTTTTCTATCATGGTGCACATCTGTTTCAATACAAACAGGCAGTGGTGTCAAGCCTAGTTTAGTACTGTCGACCACAGGTCAACCTACCCAAAATGTCAAAAATTGTGAAACTGAAAAACACGGAAACGGGTAATTACTCAGGAGTTGGCATTTACCCTGGTAAATTTTTAAAAAGAATTTTCTAAAATCTGTCACGCCGCCGCCGGTCGTATACTAGGTTTTGGATAGTTCTACACATAAATAAACTGTTGTTACAGGAAAACCCATTGTCGTGTTAACGCTTTAACGTACTTGGTTTTGGTTAACGGAAGTTAATAACGGCGTTAACGAAATCAAAGCGTTAATTCGTTAAACACTTTGTTAACGCCGTTAATTTACGATTAACGGATTAAAGCCGAATTAGCCTCTGCTATTTCGTTTATATCAATACCATGTTAAGACACATTTTACCATCATAGTGAAATTCATAAATAAGACCTTATCGCTGAGAGTAATTTCTTCCAGTCAACCATTTAGTAGAGAAAGATGGTTAACTTTTATTATAACCAGCCAGAAACTATGCAGGTTTTAAGTTGTAGGCAGGTTGTAGGCAGGTTGTAGGCTAATTATGGACCCCGTTTCAGTATGTATCTCTTTTTTTACCCTCCCACAGTACCAGACGAATATTGCCTATACAACTTTAATAACTCCGACTGCGGAGGCAAGCCTACTCCTGTCTTCGCGTACTATAAGCCAGGATCACGGTGTGAGATCGAGATCTGGCGCGGTTGCGAAACGGGCAACATGTTCGACGACGAGTTCGAATGCTCACACCACTGCATTGGACACCTGTTCCCTGTGAGATCGGAGGAGGATATCCAACCGTCTGACGAGGATACAGGTAAGCTTCAGGATACAATCATGCTGCAAGAAGAGAAACATGTTCGATGACGAGGTTGAATGCTCACACCACTGCATTGGACACCTGTTCCCTGTGAGATCGGAGGAGGATATCCAACCGTCTGACGAGGATGAAGGTAAGATTCAGGATATATTTTTTTTATGTATAACTAAACCCGCATTTGACCTCGATCTCGCCTGATGGTAAGCGACGATGAGGTCGACGATGGAGCATGCGGGTCCAGTAAATGAAAAGGATACAAACATGCTGCAAGAAGAGAAACATGTTTGATGACGAGGTCGAATGCTCACACCACTGCATTGGACACCTGTTCCCTGTGAGATCGGAGGAGGATATCCAACCGTCTGACGAGGATGCAGGTAAGCTTCAGGATACAAGCATGCTGCAAGATGAGAAACATGTTTGATGACGAGGTCGAATGCTCACACCACTGCATTGGACACCTGTTCCCTGTGTGATTGGAGGAGGATATCCAACCGTCTGACGAGGATGCAGGTAAGTTCAGGATACAAGCATGCTGCAAAAAGAGAAACATGTTTGAAGACGAGGTCGAATGCTCACACCACTGCATTGGACACCTGTTCCCTGTGAGATCGGAGGAGGATATCCAACCGTCTGACGAGGATACAGGTAAGATTCAGGATACAAGCATGCTGCAAAAAGAGAAACATGTTTGACGACGAGGTCGAATGCTTACACCACTGCATTAGACACCTGTTCCCTGTGAGATCGGAGGAGGATATCCAACCGTCTGACGAGGATGCAGGTAAGCTTCAGGATACAAGCATGCTGCAAAAAGGGAAACATGTTTGACGACGAGGTCGAATGCTCACACCACTGCATTGGACACCTGTTCCCTGTGAGATCGGAGGAGGATATCCAATCGTCTGACAAGGATGAAGGTAAGATTCAGGATACAAACATGCTGCAAGAAGAAAAACATGTTTGATGACGAGGTCGAATGCTCACACCACTGCATTAGACACCTGTTCCCTGAGAGATCGGAGGAGGATATCCAATCGTCTGACGAGGATGAAGGTAAAAAAGACGTCGATCCTTATTCCAAAAAACTAGTACGAAATTATCATAGGGCTCGGACCTAATTTCATGTTCACAGAAAGCTGAAAATCAAAATACTTTGATTACTAGAATCGATTTTTAAAACTGTAACGCGAAAGCCCTTACCAAAGTTTTGTAACATCTTGAAAGATTTTAGAGAGCTACTTTCTATTCATATAGTTATATGGTTATTACATTCTCCGCGTCTAATTTAACCAAAATTTATCTTCCTTTTGACACCAGATATATGCGACGAATACCTCAATCCTCCTAACTGTACGAAGAATGAAAACGTAACAGTGTACACCTTCGATCATTGCGCAGATGTCTGCGTGAAAGACATTTGGAAAGGATGCGACTCCAGAAACAAATTCGTCGATGAAAAGTCATGTCATCAGGCCTGTATGAGCGACGAACCATGGGAGGGGATGATCGTTAAACTCGACGAGAAAGAAGCTGAAGATATAAATAGTGTACTGGACGAGTTCATCAAAGCTGATGATGATGAAACGACAGAAGAACCACACGAAGAAACTACTACACATGCGGATGAAGAAACAACTACACATGCGGATGAAGAAACAACTCATGCAGAAGAACATGAGGCGACGCATGAAGAGGAAAGGCATGAGACAACGACAGCTGCACATGAAGAACACGAACCTGGTTCAGCTGAAGAAGTTATTACGACTTAAGATAAAATACGATGTAACTTTACAATAAAGTTTTGGCGCGGTAATAATTATAGAAAGAAAATTTGTGTGTACGAATTTTTCGCAGAAACTGGATTGATCTGATTTAAATAAAATGTACCTATGCAGCATAATAAATATGTGATCTTAAGAGAAGGTTAGTATCGGATTTCCACACAAAACAAAAATAACGTCACAGTGAGAAAAGTAGGTTAAATTACCCTGATCTCAGAAATTATTGAACCATTGTGAATGAAATTCTAAAGGACCTTTGTATAGCATACCAAATACATTTTATAGCTAACCATTTACATAGAGCATTATGTTTTATAGAATCTTGAGCAAATCTAGGCAATAAACCCTTTCAACAACAGTTAGTTCATAAATTGTCTGCTAAACTAGCCAAAATCTAGATAGAACCACGCTATAACTCTCATTCGTGGACAGAATGTGGCTGAACTTTAAATGCCGACGTGGTATTTGAGTTCCAATAACAAATAGGTGACTTTCAGTTTTAGTAGCGTCATAATATAGAAGCATTGTTGAAAAAGATTTATATACTGTCACCTTATATATTACACCTACTAATTGATGCTTCTACAGTGAAACTAACACTTGTATCTTAGATGAGCAAATTTAGTACTTTCTATCAAAGAAGATTATGGTAGTAACTAGTAAGTAAGTAAATATCTAAGTCTAGATTGCACTTTTTCTTCCTAAAAATCCAACGATAAGACACAAGAAATGTTGAAAAAAACGAAAGAATAACGATTGTGGATAAATAAATCTCTTAAAAAGTTACGACACTTTTGGACCGTCTCCAACTTTTGCCAAAGTTCGCAGAAAAAAGCGTAAAAAGGAGAGTTAGCAATTTCTTTTGTTTTGTTCACTTCAAGCTTTCTAAAAAAAAGGGAAACGCTTAGAATTTTACTAGAAACTGCTAATTTCGCGGTATAGATTATACGGTCCAACGATCTTGGTTGCTAACCTGAAGTTCGATACATTTTGACCTAATATAAATAAAATGCTACAAGTAAGCAACTGGTTTGCTCTTTATTATTTTGTATGAAAGAGTTTTGTGCACTTTTCTGGAACAAAATGACCGATTCTTGAACTAAAAACTGTAACTATACCTACAGTGAGAGTCTAAGAAAGAACTTTGCATATATTTTTTAAGGAACAGTATATTACTTAAGTCTAATCAAGAAAGATTCGTAGCCTGTCTGTCAGCGCTTGTCTGTTGTTCCTTACGTTAGTGAGCTTTCAGAAAAATTCAATCAGAACTCCAGTGGATACTGAACCAAAGAGTAGACTCGAAACACGAACATCTTTCATTTCTAACAATCATTACGTTATGCTGAACATTAAAACGTCTCTTTTAATATTGTAACGATAACACAGATGTTTATCATCGTAATTGATGATTATTGAGGCATTATTGTCGTTATGGCATTATTTAGTGCTCCCATTATAATTTATTTTAATCTTTTTGCCCCGGGCGGTGAAGAAATCGGAATGGTGCACTCTGCGAGCTCGTTTCCATTGTTATACGATAAGTATTTAAGTTCTGGCAACCTTGTGATAAAATCGGGATAAAAGAGGAGCGGATTTGTTAATATAGCCTTACTTTACTTAGATTAGACTTACCATATTTTTCTGTGTTGAACTCTTTATCATATCTGATGGATAATTGAAAAAGTAGGTACACTATTATTAAATAAATAAAATAAATAAATAAGTATTTAAGTTCTGGCAACCTTGTGATAAAATCGAGATAAAAGAGGAGCGGATTTGTTAATATAGCCTTACTTTACTTAGATTAGACTTACCATATTTTTCTGTGTTCAACTCTTTATCATATCTGATGGATAATTGAAAAAGTAGGTACACTATTATTGCACGAAAATATAATGTGTAACAATACGTACGTATGTCAGGCCCGTAGGCAGGGGGGTGGATTTGAGGGTTGAAACCTCCCCCGAAATTGCTTAAACAGGATCCAGCGCAGTGACATTCCCCACAGCCATTCAGGCACTTTTGGGCTGCGATGAGAGCGCCTCCCTTGAACCCTCCCTGACCGCTGATCCTGGCCGCGGGCCTGACGCATATTATACAATCTAGGCGGTCTTATCGCTAATAGCGAACTCTTCCAGATAACCTGATGATGTTACATGTGTTTCCCACGGTTTTGTTTTGTCTATTGAGTAAGTAGGTTCTATTAATGTTTTTGTGTAAACCTCTGCTTGGTATTCTTGGGTTTAAATTCTTTCAGATTCTTCTCCCAATAACATATCTATAGAAACAATGGAAAAAGGAGTTTTTCCCGCGCTTTTGTCGCGTCCACATCAGCTTTTTTTCGTTGTCTTGTAAATTGTTTTACAGTAGTGCTTTTCAAGTAAGAATGGTGTTTTTTACTCGAAGAATGTCTACATAATGTGATTAATGTGTGGGACAGTAAAATAAAGACAAATAAGACGCTGCAGTCCGATTCGTACGTGGCTGGATTTTGAAGAGCCGTACTGCGTCCGGGACGCCTTCTTCTCTGGTTCGGATGGTGCAGAAGCGTGGAAGATTCTCCCAGATAGCATTGAAATATGTCATACCAGTATTTTAATGAAGTCTTGAAAAAGTTGTTTACATGTTTTTGTTGTTGGCTGTATGGGCTCTGTCTCCTTTGCCTTATATAAAAACAACAATGGAAAAAGTTTCCCATAATGGTTGTAGTACACATCTACATGTAATTTAGTGGAAGTTACATCCATATAAAGTAGGCCTCGTGCCACCCACGCGTTTGACCAATAACTAAGCACCGGTAATAAGTAGGTAACTTTAACTTAACTATTGATGGTTAATTTAGGGCCTTGACTTCCGGTTCAGATGGAAATGTCTCCAGGCTTATCCAACCAGCTGCACTGATTGAGTAGATCCTGAAAGGAAAGAAGCGGCGCAAGAAACATACAGCAGATAGAAAGATAGAAACACTTTATTGTACACAAATACAGGAAAAGTAAAAACTACAGGAATAGTAGCACGATACGTACAAAGGCGGCCTTATCGCTTAAAGCGTTCTCTTCCAGTGGCAGTGGGCCGGTCACATCTGTCGCAGAACCGACAACCGCTGGGGTAGACGAGTTTTGGAATGGAGACCGCGATTGGGCAAACGTAGAGTGGGACGGGCGTCCCTGTTAGATGGAGCGACGATCTGCGCAAGGTGGCTGGCAGCGACTGGATGAGAAGAGCCTAAGATCGGGCTCAATGGCACGCCCTGGGAGAGGCCTATGTCCAGCAGTGTACTTAGAGTAGGCTGCTGATGATCTCTTCCAGGCAACATCTGAAGTTAATTGGACATTAAAGAGATTCAGCAGCTCATCTTTTGAAATAAATATATATCTTACAATAATTATGAATACAATCATAATATACAAAATGTACAGAAGCAATGTGCTGGATGGCTGGAGCTGAATTTAGGACCAAGCCTCTTTATCATTTGTTTTATAATAACCCTTTTTATATAGGCTGACTGGTAAAATTACGAAAGTTCACATTTAAAGAAATTGCATATAACTCGCGTATTTTAAAATTTACTTTAACTTTTTTTAAGAAGAAGGGATGTAGATAGGTTACTAGTTTACCTCCTTAAATGCGTCGTCGTTCAACCAGTCACCCTGTATAAGGTCCGTCTTATATTGGTCTTAATTTTTTTCTGTGTCATATTTATTACAGTATCTTATTATAAAATCGTACACAGTGACCCATAAATGATGTGTATACTTTACTAAGTCTAAATCGTAGGACTGCAAGTCTGTTTTTGTTTCTAGCATTGAAATTATGATTATCACAGTTTTTCGGAAACAACTGTAAGTTTTTCGTACATACATAATAATTTCATTTCCTTCATTTTTCCTTTTTCATGACTTATTAAAAAAAACTTCGATTAAAGTGCCTTAAAGGTACAAGCAGCTTCAAAACCATCTCTCTTCTAAGTCGTTTTCCTCATTGCTGAGGGTCGTGATCATTCTAAGGAATTAATGATATAGAACGACTCTCATGGCAGATTTAATGGGGTGGTTTGCCATTGCCTTCCCAATAAAAAAAAAACATTTCAATCTTCAAAAATCTTCCATTCAAAACCATAACGATAGATATATTAACGGCAAGTGCACATAATGCATGTGCATTATATTTGTTACAATCCGAGACCTTTGTTTTCAAGGTCACCTTCCCCTCACAATACGGAAAGGGCTAAAGGTCAAGGTCGATATTCAACCCTTCAGCCCCTTCAACCCTTTCAGAACGGGCAGCGTTAATATCCATGTTAAATAGCAGTCGTTATAATAGGGTGAAGTCGCCATTTACCGTTATAACATAATTCTAAGGGCCTTTTCAGAGTCGCCACCCACGCGGGTTTGCCCCGCATGCGTACTACCCGCATGCAGAAACCAAATTGACATAGAAATTGACATTCTGAATTTTCACGCATGCGGGGCAAACCCGACTCTAAAAACGCCTTAGGTGGGAATGCTATGGTGTTTTAAAAATGTTGATAAAAGATTTTCAAATTTAATTGAATAATTTTAAAAAAATATGAACAATAAAGAAAATAGTGGGAAGTAGATGAAAAAATAACAAAAAAAGAATTGCATCGGCCGGGAATCGAACCCGGGCCGCCCGCGTGGCAGGCGAGCATTCTACCACTGAACCACCGATGCTTATGACTAACGTTCGAAATAGACGATCACTTTGATCAGTCTAGATAGTCAGGTTGAGATCTAGAAAAGAAAATTGATGGGGGGAGGGGACTTTGCCCTCCTGGATCTGCAACTGCCTACAGTGTAGCAGTAAAAAAAAATTTCCTATCCTAAAGTCTGTTTCATAAGGTAATCATAGATAAGCAATAAGTATAGGTAAGACGAGGCATTGCGCAAAAAAAATCATAACATCTCATAATGTTTCTTATTGTTTCAATATGAGAATACAAAACTATTTTTAAAATTTCTTCATTTATGGAACCTTAATACCAAACACTTTTTTTAAATGCCTTAATTAATTTATATGATTTTTTTTCTATTGGCGGCGCTAGTTGCGCATTGCCACAATAAAAAGTGGACGGCAATCAAAAGAGACCTAATAAGTACTAGTGTTAATCTAGGAATCTTCTTCAATGTTCAACAAGCGCTCCGCTCAAGCAGCTCAGATGAAATATTCCACTAGCGGTCACCCATCCTGGTACCGACCGCGCCCAACGTTGCCTAACCTGGACGATCACTTTCAGACCGTGCTCGCAACTAGGCTTATCTTATCTTATGATAGGGGGCCGGGAATAACCCAGCGGCACTTCGACCCTTGAGGATATTTTGTACCTACCCCATTTCACAAACTGGTCATCTCAGTGTGCAGATTTCCTCACGATGTTTTCCTTCACCGTTAGAGCAGTCGGTAAATGTACGTAAGTCTTCGAAAAATACGAAAAACTCATTGGTACATGGCACTGCACGGTTTCGAACCCGGACCTCCCGCATGGGAGTCCGGTGTCCTAGCCACTGAGCCACCGACGCTAGTTTCGCTATGAACTTCTCCAATGCAAAAGAAAATCACAAACTCCGTACTTTAAAAACGTGTAAGTATTTCTACAACTACCTATCAGTATTAGGAAAAATTCTAAACTCGTGTTATTTGAACAGATGTTTGCTCTACATAGAGTCTAGAACACTATGCAAACAGAATCGATATTTCCATAAAACACAATGAGGAACGAGGTGAAGACATTTTTGGTCCCAACTCTATTGGCGCAGGTGTAATTGGAATTTGGTACATGTCAATAGTAGAGTTCGTTGACTTGATGATACAATAGGCAAGTAGGGAAGTTGACAGCTAGCGGTAATGTAGAGTTTTAATTACTTATAAGCAGTGATCGGAGTAGGTAGAGCTCTTTCGGGTCAAAGTCCTCAAAGGTTATATTAATATGGATATGATTTCGGGATCCCGTTTTAAGTTATCGAGCAAATGTTGGAAATTACTTTTATAAACCTCGCCCTTACTCGGCGGATTACGATTTTTTAAAATTTGTGAACTTCCGAAGAAGTTAAAACACTACCATAGGTACACTAGCGCCATAAATCTTAAAAAAAATATTTCGCCACCAATCTTAAATGTGTATCAAAACAAATATAACGTTAAAAATCTAAATAATATATTTATTCAATCCCGGAAATCCCGGGATTATTGGGCATACGTATCCATATTATGACCGTATGTGTCAAGTACCAAAAACAGTTCTACCTACTCCGATCACTGCTTATAAGTTATAACTAGTTATAAGTTATAAACTTATAACTTACCGTGACGTGGTTATGGTATTTATCTCAGGTACTTATAGGTACTATTTACTTAGGTATGTATTCCCTGATCAGACCTAAAAGTCCTCGCTATATTCCGGAATTAAATGGTAAAGTACTATTTACAAGTTACCGAGCGTCTGTGGCGTGGCTAGGACACCGGACTCCCATGCGGGAGGTCCGGGTCCGAAAACATGCAATGTCATGTACCTATGAGTTTTTTGGATTTTTTCGACTTACGTACATTTATCGGCTGCTCTAACGACGAAGGAAAACATCGTGAGGAAACCTGCATGTCTGAGGAAATTAAAAGTATTCGAAGGCGTGTGAAATCCACCAAGCAGCACTGGGCCCGTTCGGTGGATCATGGCCCGTACCCCCTTGTACAAGGGGAGGCCTGTGCCCCAACAGTAGGGACATTAATAGGCTGATGATGATTTACAAAACTACCAATGGCGCCTTCTTGACAGGGATTTTTAGTTCTGGTCAGAGTATACCTGTTAGTAATTTTATTGAGAATTTCCAAATCTCTTTTTGTAGATGGTAGGTATTTATACTCTGTGCAAAGTCAGCCTGGGGTAGTAACTCCCTTGTAACTATTTTTCCCGCAAAGCAGCAATGCTTACCGTCAAATTTGGCACTTCAAGGTTACCAACGCACCGAAAACCCTTTAATAACCAGGGTCGCAATGACACCCCCCGTAATTACCGCCAAACAGATTAGTCGAGTCAATAAGGAAATTGTTTGTATGGAGACCCCAACATAAGTTCCTCCCCTTTGATAATTTGCAGTGTAATAATACCATGCTCTGATTAATTCTTTTCAGTTTTAAAGATTATTTAATGTACAGTGTATTACACTGCAAATTATGAAAGGAATTTATGATGGCGTCAATCTCCTTGTTGACTGCACTAGAACCAAAACTAAATCTAAAGGTCACCGCGAGATGGCACCAGCAGTAAAAACAAGATGGCGTCGCCGCAACAGCTGATCGACCTACCTGCACGACACCGGTCGGTCTTATTTTAGCGCTTTTAGAGCTGAATTTAGCACAATCCATTATGTTATACTACATGTTTAATAACACAGTGAGTGTCGATGGCGTAGTGGCTAGGTATATGACATGCCATACTGTACTAATAAGATTTTCGGATATCATCGAAGACGAAACATTGTGAGGAATGTTTCAGAAAGGGTGTGTAATCCGTCAATCGGCACTGATTCCGCTCTGTGGATCATGGCCCATACCTCCTTGTACTAGGGGTAGGGGGGCCTGTGCCCCAACAGTGGGGACATTAATAGGCTGCTGATGATGACGTACTCTGTCTGTGCTGCTAATCACGTACTTGCTCTGAGGTACCTCACCCCGTTGTGGAAAGGGGGCCTTTTTTCCAATAGTGGGGATGCTGATAAGAGAGTTTACCACACAAATTTCAACGAATTCCTGCCTGACCGAGGTCGAAGGACAGAAATCACACAGTTTGTGCTATGTTTTTGATTCTAAGGTTTACTTTTAGAATTCTGATGATAAAACAAGATGGCGTCACACCAGCGGATCGATTAACGATATTCACTTGTAAGTAAGAGAGCTCAACTCTACTGGTGATAAGGATATCAAGTCAGTACATACACTATGCACAGTGGATCCATTGTACTTGGTAATTATTGATAACATTATTGTATGGTATGACTCAAAAGGACAATTCAGCGCTTGCGGCGCTAGATCTAGTGTTTATTAGCGACAAATTGAAAGTCATAGCAATCGCATGAGTATTATCTTTAGATAGGGGGCCGGGGATAACCCCAGCGGCACTTCGATTCTCGGGGATATTTTGTGCTCAAGTCATAGCAAACTATGGTGGGGCCATTTCAGCTCCCATCCACAAATCTCGTACACACATGCTTCTTACTTTTTACAATTAGGATAGTAGAGAGCACTAATATATTTATAAAAAAAATCACGGAGAGCGGTGTAAAGAAAAGCTGTGTAAAAGCACAGATCATGAAATCATGAAAGTATAAGAGCAATGTCATTGAGATCTATCAACTGAACTGATTGAGCATACATTCGTCAAATTCAGAAAAGAGAAAGGTACATCATCAGCAGCCTACTCTAGTCCACTGCTGGACATAGAGCACTCCCAGGGCGCGCCAGTCGCTGCCAGCCACCTTGCGCAGGTCGTCACTCGATCTAGCAGGGGGCGTTCCACACTACGTTTGCCCACACGCGGTCTCCACTCCAGAACTCGTCTACCCCAGCGGTTGTCGGTTCGGCGACAGATGTGACCGGTCCACTGCCACTTAAGCTTGCTAATCTTATGAGCTATGTCGATAACTTTTGTTCTATGCCGGATCTCTCATTTCGGATTCGATCCAGTAAAAAAAAAAAAAGTACATACAACGTCATAGAACAAAGTGAGAGGCTGTTAATACCTCCTTTTTGTTGCACATTAAGCACTGGCTATAATAACTACTGGATATTATATTATCTTTGTTTAATATGTTGTCACATTACTCTCATAGTTTTGTTTTATATTGAAGCAATCACAAAAAACTAATATAAATTATTAATCTCCTCTGGCCACGTACTCTGCTTTAATTTCAATACTTTTCTCCACATTTTTTTTGCAGAGGAAGAACTGAAAGCTAAATACTTTGTCAAAATTAGATTCAATAAAAAAACGCCACAATGTAGAGCGTCTAACTCTATCAAGCGCTTTATCTCAGCGAACAAGGCTTCAGGAACGCCGGTACAGTTCAAATCAGTTTCGCGCGGACCGACCAGCCGACACGTCGTGTTTTGGTCTGTCGATTGCTTATTTATAATTCGAATGATTACGAACGAATGATAGGTACAAAACAAACGCGCAACATCGAATGACGAATTTCCGAAATATTGTGATCTGCGAGTAACTCTCTAGTTATATCGATGTTACGTACGTGTTATGGAGTAGGTATTATCGATTGTAGAGATGCTCTCGAAAATGTAGAGCTCGAAGTCACTGTGTCTAGGTCAGACGATTTTAAGATCTAGTTGTGTTTATAAGGTGCGATGTGATTTATTTGTCAATGAATGGAAACGGATTTCAATTATCTGTATCAATTAATGAGTGTTGTTCGTTGTTATAAGTGATAAGTTTCCTATAGTGAGTAGACTATTGGATTGATTATTCCACTTTTGAGGATCCTGTGACTTCAGTGAAGGCACAATGTTTGGGGTTTTCATGAAGCGATGGAAGCCAAAAAGGTAAACAATGTTTTCTCTAACTGCGTAAATCCCTAGATTTTCTTGCACTATAATATTCCAAACTCGAAAATTATTACGCAGCAAAACGAAGGACCAAGTTTTATGTAGGTACTTTGACATTTATAATGTTAATGTAAGGTTTGGTAGTAGGTAGGTGTAACGTAATAATTTAAGGTTGCGAGTCTAACGTTATTTATGTTAATAGAATTTACTTTAAGTAACCTTCCACTTAAAAACCGATGTCTTTGACCTTTAAATCTCTGGCAGTAGTATGCTAATTGATATCAAATTTATTTGCTTATCAGATTAGGCCAATGTCAGTCACCTTTACCTGTTATGTTATCTAGTGCCAATTGCCTTCCAAGAAGTCAATACAATTTTGTCTCATTATCATTTTCAGTCGATTTCCGCCCACTGCTGCGTATAGGCCACTTCTAAGTCCTGGGTTGCTCACGACTTTGTATCCCCGCTGCTTCCGTCCACCGAGTTGATGGCTTGCCTTCTCTGATCTAAGCCATAGGGTCATTTTCATTCCAATTAATCAGTAAAACAACGATAAACGTTTTAAAACAGTGGTCTTGGGCTCCTGTTCTCAGCCTACTACTACATTACAAATTTAAAGGTAATTCCAGCTCACAACAGTGTTCGATTTAGAGGGGATTCAAATTCGCAGCATCCAAAATATGGAATGACCTGCCGCCTCCTCGTGTTGGGGTGACCAATTTTGTTATAAAAAAACACGTACAGGGCTTTTATTGAAACAGTAATCTATAGTGTTGATCCCCAGGGGTATGTAATAAGCTAATTGTATAATAGAATGTGCAATCACTAAATCATTTTTATTTATTTTTTAATTTTTTTAAATTCAATTTTTATAATTTTTGTTTGTTTGTTTAATTGTCACTTTAAAATGCCATTTTGCATGTATTCGTAATATTATTATTGTGTCTTCCAAGTGACAAAGGGACGTGTTGAAAATCAGCGCTGTGGACTCCGTCCATATTATAAGCTGAACACGCTCCCTGTTGCCACAAATTAGTTTATGTACAACAGTGTGAGGACTGGCACAATCTGGATGTGCTCGGTACTGTTAACTACCATCCACACTCATAATACCATTCAAATACACACGCACCACGCCATTCAAATACACCCTCCCACACACTCAGTACCTCACATACACACTAATATCCTCATTCATACAAACAAACACATTCATACAACACAACACGCACACACTGTTGCTTTCTTCGTCCGTGCGGTCACTAAGGGGCCAGCTGAAAATCAGCGCCGTGGCTTGCCTCAGCATTATGCTGAGCTGGTGTATCCTTTTTGGCACTGTACCGCATCGGATGTTTTGTGCTGCATGTATTAATCTTTGTTTACTTCTGTATTGTGTTCTATATTCTGGAGTTTACAGTGCTAAATAAACTTTTTCAATTTCACACATATACATATTACAGGTACATATCAAGATATGTAATAAATGTTTTTGTATTGTATTGTTTGTCCATCGTCCCTGTCTCGTCCGATATCCTGCCCACCTCCACTTGAGCATTGTCTACAGCCTGTATAACATTATAAAAACCTCAGTTGCATGGCAAGCAATGGCGTCTCGTTTTTGCTTACTTAACTGAGTCAGCTAATGTGAAGGTATCAGGTTCGAACCCAGACAAAAACGCTAATGCAAGTCATTTAGGTATGAATGTAATAACAAATTAGGCACGCATGGATCAAATTGCATAATGCATTTACAATGCAAGCATTCTGAACGGTGGTCTGTAAAAGGCACCTACTGAAGCTTCTGATACCTACACGCATGAAAAATATAATATACTTACCTACCTACTTAACTAAACAAAGTTGTAGTAGTAGTAGGTTTTATTCGCGGCATATAACCTGACCTAAAATTTTGTGCCACTGTGGACAGCACGATATATTTTGTGTGTTATTATCTATGATCGGAGTAGGTAGGGCTGTTTTTGGTAGTTGCCACATACGGTCATAATATGGATAAGTATGCCCAATAATCCCGGGATTTCCGGGATTTAATAAATATATTATTTAGATTTTTAACGTTATATTTGTTTTGATACACATTTAAGATTGGTGGCGAAATATTTTTTTAAGATGCATGGCGCTAGTGTACCTATGGTAGTGTTTTAACTTCTTCGTAAGTTCACAATTTTAAAAAAATCGTAATCCGCCGAGTAAGGGCGAGGTTTATAAAAGTAATTTACAACATTTGCTCGATAACTTAAAACGGGATCCCGATATCATATCCATATTAATATAACCTTTGAGGACATTGACCCGAAAGAGCTCTACCTACTCCGATCACTGGTTATTATATTCGTCTTCTGGTTACCCGCAGCTCAGAAATATTACAGTTCTTCAATTAGATAGATTAACCTTAATAACAGAGTATTATATACTAGAAATTAATAAGTAATAACACTAATAACCTTAAAACCACGTCTACCGTACACATTGTTAATTACAATCACCACTAGGGCAATCGGTGGATCATGGCCCATAACCCCCTTCTGCAAGAGGAGGCCTGTGCCCCAACAGTGGGGACATTAATAGGATAATAAGCTGCTGCTGATGATGATGATAAAACCTATTAAACGAATTTTAAGTAGGTAATTAATTGTTCTTAATAAAACAGGAGTCCCTCAAGGTTCTATTTTAGGTCCGCTTCTTTTGTTTGTGTCGCGTTAGTTTTTGATGCATTCTTTTGATTATTAATACTTACTTTGTGATCAAATTAATTAGTCATGGAAGTTTATTTTTAATTTAGGTTGTGTAATATAGCATAGCAATACCAATCGGTGGCAATACCTATATGTAAGTAGGTATGTATTTGTTTTTCGTGATTTATCTGAGACCTACTATCAATCAATAAATATCATATATATCATATAAAATATCAATATATTTGTAGTCAGAGTCTAAGGAACTGATGATTGATGGTTTTCAACTTATGCTTGTTATATGCTTGTTATATGCTTGTTGTATGCTTGTTATATGCTTGTTATAAAATGCAGTTTAATTCTCTAAGTACGCACTTATCCCATAATGAATAATGAATACCATGTATGACCAACTAAAGTAAAAAAATATTTTTGAAATATGGATACTCTTCTTTTTTTGTCGCGTGATTAGTTGCCAGGCCAACCTATTGTCAGAGTTGTTCAAGCCGCCCGTAAGCCTCTGACGAGACCTAACGAATGCTGTCGGACAACAACAGCCGGAACCGTCAGGTTAACGCGCTCTCCGAGGCACGGAGGGGCTTAGATGAAAATGTGCCAACATTGCTTAACTTACACAATCACTCCGATCATATAAATCAAGAAATTTTATATATAGATAATAAAATTTCAAAACATAGCATAGCATATAACTCTCACGTCCCGTCGTTAGGGGGTAGACAATTTTAAGACACTACATTCAAAATGGTAACGTGACCGATTTCTATGAAGAGGTTTTTTTTGCGTTCCGAATTTTTCTTTCATAGTTGTTCATATTCATTTACACTATAGTACCTTCCTTCGATTCCTAATATTTTACTTCTGTTTATTAATATTTCCGTTATTTATATGTTCCGGTAGTGTATCATTAGGGAGTGATCCCTGGCACACAGCAGATGCCTGAAATTCAGCGCCGCAGTGCTAAATCCGCTGCGGCAACAGGCTGAGGCAGTCCCCTTTTTCCGGTGCTGCACACCACCTTCATCAAACTTAATTACGTTTGTTTATTTATTTATATAATATATTTATTTAATATTATTTTTATCTTCTGTACCTATTTGTTTTATGTGTGTGCTATTGGAAATAAACTCTTTCTTTCTATTTCTAGTTTATAGTCTTTACTTTATTATTTTAATTTTCAAATAGGTATAGGTTTTTTAGTCATTACATTCAATAGTATTTTTCCCAACTCAATTTTGTACAACAATCAATTTTCTACTTCCTAACCATGCTGTGTTTACACGTTTCTGTAATTTCTATGGTTGTAAAATGTTATGTTTACCTAATAAATAAATTTAAAAAAAAAACGTTTTTCCCAGAAATCCCAGTATAAAGTGTTCTAAGATAATACTACTTGCTTGGGGAAAGAAAAAGTAGCCTCCCTCCCCTAGGTGCGGGCGTTCGTTCCTTCATGACTACTTGTGATTACTACTATAGCTTAAGAAAGTTTATAGAACATCATAAAGATATCCCCATTTCAATGGACCACAGACAGACAATCGTAAATCAATACTAACATTATACTTTTACGCCCAAAATAATATATTTTCACACGTTATTATGATGTATGTTTAACTTTGTCTTGCGCCATTTTATCTGTTCGTCGAATTTTATCTAATCTTTTATCAAAATTAGATACTTGTATGTATGTATTTAACATTGTTGCTACATATTTGCCATAAAGTTCAAATTTACTATAGGTACCTTCTTACTGGGTGATATTATTTGGGTTTTTCATAGTTACCAGCCATTGCAACTTTTTGTTTCTCGTGAACTACCGAATGTTCTAGATTTTTTGACACAGCACAGTTTTGAGGCATATATGATTTATATGATTTCCGGATGAATTTAAAACAATAAAAATTAATAAAGTTAAATTTACTCTGAAAACATGGCTTGTGGAAAGATGTTTTTATAGCTTCAATGAATTTTTGGACGATAAACGATATTTTTGTGATTGCTGATTGTATATTTATATTTTAATCAGTTCTATTTAATGCCCATTTATATAATAAAATAAATAAAATAAAATAAAAACAGCCTTTAATTCTACCACTCATACACAATCATTGATAAATTAAAATAAAATTAACATGTCATTTTTCCATTATTTCACTAAATTATTATGGTATGTCAATATTTATTATATATTATAACTATTATTATTTTTAGTAGTTGCCTTCTCTGGCATAGGCCTCCCCCAATTTCCTCCAGTGTTCCCTGTCCCTCACCATTCTCGTCCAGTGTGCTCCCATTTGCTCTGCAAAGGTATCGTCCCATCGTTTATAGGGTCTTCCTCTTTTTCTTTTCCCTTCTTTTGGGTACCACTCCGTGACTTTTTTCGTCCACCTGTTATCCTCTAGTCTTAGTATGTGACCTGCCCATTTCCATTTTAGGTTTCTAATTATTTTAATTATGCTGGTAATTTTTGTTTTCTTTCTGATATCTTCGTTTCTCACCTTATCTAATTTTCTAATACCCAACATGCTTCTCTCCATTTTTTCCCATTTATATATACATGTTTTATTTTAGTTCAGTATAGTTTCAATAATTAATACTTTAAACGAATCGGTTTATTAACATCGAAATATTTGCAAAGCTAAATTTCGTCAATAAAAAAATTAAAAAAAGACTTATGAAAAGCCTTAGTCAAAAATTCCGCCCCGTGTCGACCCCGGCGCAAAGGTCCCCATGACGCTCGCGGCATTGCCACGCCGGATCGCCACGGCCAAGCTCTGCACCAAGAACGACCCGGAGCGGGGTCACATATTTTAATTTGATTATTATTAACATTTTGTAAATTTAATATTATTGACATTGTATAAATTTTAATGACATTCTCTTTAACTTTTTTGTTTCTTCTCAAAATCTGTATAAACATTATTAATTTGTGAATTCGGTAAAGGTAAAGTTTAGTGTGACATGTTTATGCAACTATATCTGCAATATTTGTAATTCTTACCTAATCTTTTACACAATAAATCTTATCTTATCTTATTAATTTTCTCACACACTATTTTTCATAGACAGTCAAACAAAACTTAAAGCATTATTTATTACTGAATTCAGTACGGTTAGTCTGCGATTTACAGCATTATAAACAGAAGCCTGTCTAATTTTAGTCGACTAAATAATTCATCGGTGATTGAATTCAGTCAAGGCCCCAATAACCTCAAATAATTTGACAGATCTCCAGCCAGCTACAATATCGCCATCTGTTTTGAGCTTCTCTCATCAGCCTATATGTGAACGATTCCACTGTTGGGGCACAAGCCTCTCAAGCCCATGCACAAGGGGGTTACGGGCCATGATCCACCGAGCGGGCCCAGTGCACCAAACTGTACTTTTATACACTTTCGGAATTTTTTTTTCCTCAGACAAGCAGGTTTCCTCACGATGTTTTTCTTCACCGTTAGAGCAGTCGGTAAATGTACGTGGGTAAGTCTTCGTAAAATTCCTAAAAACCAGCGGTATGGCATTGTAAGTAAGTAAGTAATACGTTTATTTCACACACATCAATGACCGAAACAGTTATAATTATAATAAAATAATTATGTAGTCAAAGGTAAACATATCGAAATCATGTATGATGGTCTGCTGTTGTTGTGAAAAGGGCCTCAACTCAGCTTATTGCTGCAGACAAGAATGCCTACAGCGCTGGTATTCTGTTGGACCATTACCGATGCCTGGCCAAAACCTGTCCAAGAGGACAAAGATACGACACAAATAAATTTAATTAAAGATAGGTAGTATTGATAAGTTAAAAATATATATACTTACATTTTTTCTAACCCGGATCTCGCATGGGAGCCCGGCGTTCTAACCAATATGCCAATATTATTATATATTCTACTCGTATGCCAATAGGCTAGGCCACCGACGCTCTCCAAGTAGACCTTATACCGTACTTATTCTCACCTTAAGTTAAGTTATTATTGTACCTACCCCTTTTAGTCATCATTACTATTATCTTCAAATCTTAATGACAATAAAAAAAGCGTATCACCGCCGCTACGTTTCCGCTGCTATTAATAGGTAGAGGTTTTTTTATAAATAACTAAAAATATCTTTATTAGTTACCTACACGATTACTATTAATTTGACAAGGTTATTACAAGACTAGGGATTCCAATGTTCGTTTAAAAGTTCGATCTTTTAAACGAACATTGGAATCTCTGGTCTTATAATAATAACCAGTGATCGGAGTAGGTAGAGCTGTTTTTGGTACTTGCCACATACGGTCATAATATGGATAAGTATGCCCAATAATCCCGGGCTTTCCGGGATTGAATAAATATATTATTTAGATTTTTAACGTTATATTTGTTTTGATACACATTTAAGATTGGTGGCGAAATATTTTTTTTAAAGATTCATGGCGCTAGTTTACCTATGGTAGTGTTTTAACTTCTTCGTAAGTTCACAATTTTAAAAAAATCGTAATCCGCCGAGTAAGGGCGAGGTTTATAAAAGTAATTTACAACATTTGCTCGATAACTTATAACGGGATCCCGAAATCATATCCAAATTAATATAACCTTTGAGGACATTGACCCGAAAGAGCTCTACCTACACCGATTACAGATAATAACCTTGTCAAATTGTTCGTTTAAAAGATTGATCTTTTAAACGGATTTTTTTTTGAACGATTAGTCGTTATAATCTAAAGTGTGTACTGTACGTAGGAAGTAAAAATAAAAATAGTATGTTATAAAAATTGGAGATACAAGTTTTAACTTGGGCAAAATAGAACGTTATAAATATTCAAGCCTTTTTGGTCCGAAACGACCCATTATTGTTCCATCATCAAAACCCAAAAAAAAAATATAATATGACCTTAGTCCATTCGATGGATCTCGGATATATTAATTACACATTATAAAATTCGATTAATCCAAAAAGATCGATTCATAAAATAAAATATCGAATAAAAATTGGAATCTCTAAATGACTTCGTTCGAACTTAACCCTTCACCGCGAGTTGGGTCTTTTTCGACCCGCGCAATCCATTTTCCCTAGTGTTGCCCTCTGGCGAGACCACCTGCAGTGATTTTAATTGGAAATTGGCCCTCTCTATTTGTAATGCTCACAGCCTTGTAGGGCTTCACCAGTGTTCCCGAATCTACCGATTTTTCGTGAGTTCTACCGATTTCACCTCCTATCTCAGGATCTACCGAAACGCGATCTCAATCTCACGATTTTTGACATTATTCTCAAGTCATACCACCAATTATCCAACTTTCTTTACAAAATGTTTAAAATGAATGCATACAATAGTACTTGAATGAATTTTGGCACACAACTAAAACTCACCTGAGAACAAGATCACAAGACTCCCCATGAATCTTATCTCTTGTTGCATGTACACAATCTTCGAACTAATTGATTTTATAACTGAGTTCAAAGTGCTAATGAACATGATACCATTGAATGGTTTGCCTTTTTTAATATATGTCACACAAAAAAAAATTAAGCCGTATTAGGAATACGGCTTAATTTTTTTAAGGTAGGTAGGTATTTTGACGAAATGACAAAAAACTTCGTCATTTTGTGTTCTTTTATAATAAAAGTAATTTATTTTTAACAATTTATGTACACCTACTATACTTTATTTTGTATTATTCTAAAAATCTCACGAATTCTCACGATTTTTTTACCACTTTTCTCACGAATTATATTTTTTTGGTTTGGGAACACTGGGCTTCACGCTGGGTGGTCACCCCACGGTAATGCTTTTATTTTATTTTAAATAATAATTATTTGTATGGATATGTTACGCTCTGATCGCTGGATAGATCAGACGGCGAATGGTTACTTTGTAACTTAGATTTAAGTAGGTAAACTACATTCCAAAAAAAAACACGTCTTAAGATTGCTAGTAATTCGTATCTGTTCGTACGAAGTGATTTGCTTCTTCGTTCATTATGCGAACGGCTAAGGAATGGAACAGTCTGCCGGCGTCTGTATTCCCCGAAACCTACAACCTTGGGATCTTCAAGGCCAGAGTTGATAGTCATTTACTGGACCCGCATGCTCCATCGTCGACCTCATCGTCGCTTACCATCAGGCGGGATCGAGGTCAAATGCGGGATTAGAAGTCAATAAATAAAAAAAATAAAAAAATAAGACACAAATGCCTATGTATGTTAGGTAGTTTTCCGGTTCAGGTATCTATCTATAAAATCAAATCTGTATGGAAAACAGAATGTCTTAAATTGCAAATCACCTGTAAACATATAGTTACTTCTGTTAAGAGACTGATATACCTATGGTTTTTATATATAATATTATATAAAAGCAGACATTTATTCTTGAAATAAAAATTTAATGGTTATCATAATGTCTCTCTTTAAAAACGCCAAACCCTCTTAACTTTGCATGGAAACTAAATTCCATATCTTCTTCACAATCTGCCCTGGGGCAACAAAAGAACTGGGTGTTTTACTTCTTTTCTAGTCACATGATTGCGTACATTGGACCCTAGTGCCCCGGGGCAAAAGGCATGGATATTCTCTGTACACAAATTGCGTTCGCTTGGGCTTGTGCAATTTAATAAATGCTTCATTTACAACCCTTCGTTTAAGCTAATGGAGTGTCAATTAATGATGATGTATGGGGGACCGATAAATATAAGCCAATACTTAGTGGACCGATAAATGATCTTGCAGTTACTTGCAGCGAAAGTTGTGAAAAGGCAATTTTGTATCTTTAAGAATTTGATTTTTTAAATACTCTTTCACTCCTTCACAAATCTGGCATTAAGGTCTCCAAGCCCTAAGGTCTCCACCCCGAACGGCGCAAATATGCAATCACCACCCAGGCCCTATATGTGTGTGTGTGTGTGTGTGTGTGTGTGTGTGTGTGTGTGTGTGTGTGTGTGTGTGTGTGTGTGTGATTTGATTGATTTTTAAATTAAGCATTGTATACATTATTCACAAATATGCAGCGCTGTTTTTCAGTTTCAACCCTGCGTGTATATCACGAACGAAACTGAAAAACAGCGCTGCATATTTGTGAATAATGTATACAATGCTTAATTTAAAAATCTTTGACATGTAAACTTTGTTTATTAATAAAGATATGACACCATTAGATACTCACAGATTTGTCTTAAGCTACAAAGCCAGATTCAAGATAATGTACCTAGTTTGTGAAATAAAATGTACCCACTTAATAACAAAGTGTGAAATAATCTCTCTATTTCGACTACTGCTACTTCTAATTTATGACATACAAACTTTGATAAAAAGGACCCCCATGTTTAGATAACATTATCGACAGCACAAACCACCATGACACTCAGGTACTGTCCTTTACCAGTTTTATCGATCGATTGCAAAAATAACGTAACAAAGTCCAAGGTAATTCACGATGAACATTAGAATTACGTCATCTATATTTTTAATCTGTTGTAGGTAAACTGGCAAATTGATTACTTCGTCTTCACTGAACCGAAACTCCGTCTAATAGTGACTCAGAAGTTTATAAAGTAAAGTCGAAAAGGCTCCTAGAGACGTCAAGGAAGTTCATTATAATGGCACAAATAAAATATATAGTGTGATCCTCTCACAAACTTACCAATCATATAATAATTACTGAATCAGATATAGGTATGTATGCTTTACATGCGGGAGATCCGGGTTCGAAACCATGCAAAGCTGAATGCCATGTACCAATGAGTTTTTCGGATTTTTCGACTTACGTACATTTACCGACTGCTCTAACGGCGAAGGAAAACATCGTGAGGAAACCTGCATGTCTGAGAAAATGAAAAGTTTCCGAAGGTATGTGAATAATGGCCCGTAACCCTTGTGCAAGGGGAGGCCTGTACCCCAACAGTGGGGACATTAATAGGCTGCTGCTGATGATGATGATGACATGTATGCTTTTAGTTAATACAAAATTTTCACTTTTATCCCTTAGTTCATATAAGAAATAGTGATGGAATTTACTTTAAACCTGTATTGTTGATTGATTAGGAAAGTGTTTTTATTCTAATGATTATCTAAGAGAATAATAATATACCTAAACATCTATTATAACCATATAACCACTCACATTGTGTAAACTACCTACATCAATCAGAAATCGACCGATAAGGTAAGGATAGAAAACGCACGTCAGATATCCAATTGTAGATAAAATGCACGCATGTGGAAACAAGATCTGGTCTGAAAGGCCGATTACTTGCCGATGCTGCTTTATTACTTTATTTCTTAATAAAGATAATAAATGTTAATGTAAGGAAACAAAGTCACAGATAGTAACAATCAAAAGCAGATTTTTATGTCTTTATTTTTTTTATTTACTACTTAACTCGCATTTGACCTAGATCTCGCCTGATGGTAAGCGACGATGAGGTCGACGATGGAGCATGCGGGTCCAGTAAATGCCTATTCACTCTGGCCTTGAAGATCCCAAGGTTGTAGGTTTCGGGAAATACAGACGCCGGCAGGCTGTTCCATTCCTTAGCCGTTCGCATAATGAACGAAGAAGCGGCGGGGCCCTATGGTCTGTTGGTTAATCCTTCCAAATCCCAATCCATCTTCATAGGCAGTAGGTATATGTGCAATTTGCTTGAATCCTCCCATATTCCCACCATTTTATATAATGGTGTACCTATACTAGTCACCAACACTGCAAAGAATCTGGGAGTTATTTTAGATAGCAATCTTTCCTGGGATTCCCATATCAATGAAATTAGTAAAAAAGTCCATTTCTCCTTTCACTCTCTTAAACGTCTTCAAAATTTCTTACCTCTTCAAACTAAGATCAACCTTGCGCAAAGTCTTCTTCTTCCCATAATTGACTATGCCGACGTCTGTTTTCTTGATGCCAAAGAGGAGCTTTTAAATAAACTTGAAAGACTTCAAAATCTCTGTATACGTTTTATCTTTGGCTTGCGTAAGTTTGATCACATTTCCCAATTTAGGTCTCAACTCCAATGGCTCCCCATTCGTCATCGTAGAAATTCTCATATTCTTTGTACTCTTTTCAAAATTTTAAGGAATCCCACCTCTCCCCCCTATTTGCGTGAACGCTTTAATTTCTTGCGGTCGGGTGATAAGCTCTCTAGGTCCCACATTAGTTCCCTTCTACAGTTTCCTCGCACCCCCCACAAAACCGACTTCTTTAACTACTCCTTCTCTGTGCATGCGGTCAGGTTGTGGAATGCTCTCCCTCCCGGCATTCGTGAAAGTCAATCCTTTCCTATCTTTAAGAAACTTGTCAAGGAACATTATTCTTCTCTCCTTTAGTTTTATTTTGTCATCACTGTATTATCTTTATTATATTATTATTATATTTTTATGTTAGTATATAGTATTTATTTATTTATTTGTATATTTATGTATTATATTATATTTATGTACGTATTTTCTATTTTGTATTATTAAGTAGGTATATTTATTTAGCATATAGGTGTACACTTCGCCTGCCTTGTTATGTATCAAATTGTTTTTTTATGGGGTTTGCTGGAAGAGATCTCTCTTAGAGATAAGTCACGCCCTTTGTGTTTCACATTTTTTTTTTTGGTATAAGTTTGTATTATATTGTGTACAATAAAGAGTTAATAAAGAAGCAAATCGCTTCGTACGAGTAGATGGGATATCAACAACATAGGGATGGAACCCCTTCCCGCGCCTGGTAGTCCGAAGGCGGAATGGAGATGCTGGAATTAGGTCGTACAATTCCGATGCGCACTCTCCGAAATGTATCCTATAAAATACCGATAGACAGGCAACCTTGCGCCGAAGTTCCAGACTTTGCTGTCTGGCTTCCACCAGCGATTCGTCACCTATAAGGCGCTTAGCGCGTTTCTCCACTGAGTCAAGGGCAGCCAGTTGGTACTTAGCTGAGCCGTCCCACAGGTGGCAGCAGTACTCCATGCACGACCGGACTTGGGCTTGGTAAAGGTTTAAGAGCTGTCCCGGCGTGAAGTACCACCTAACCTTACTCAGGATGCCCAATTACTTTAACAGAAGTTTCTACAGGTACGGTTGGTATTAATAATAAAACAATTCTTATTAAAATAGAAGTTTAAGTTCTGAATAACATATTAAAATTTGTTAATTACCCCATTTCACTATAGAAGAATGTGAAGAATTTATTTCTTAAAACCATCCGTTATTATTTTTTATCAGTTTAGAGGCTTTGGTACACGACAAGGTGACCATGTCAGCCTCGTTAGGGTCACTAAGGAAAGGGAAGGGAAGCTCAAGTATTATTAGAGACTTCGGAAATAACAGTGTTTCATATTATCAGATAAGGGCTGACTCAAAATAATATTAACCATCTCTTTAATTAAATAATTAGTAGTTATGCAGAGTTATACAAAGTGTTTCACCTTCATCATAAAACAGTTTAGTTAGATGTTGGCTAGAGACTGAGCTTAAAATTAAAATTCTGTTTGTAAAACCAATAAACGAATATTGTTTGCTCAGTTTAACAGCAAATTGTGAAATAAATGCGGTAATTAATCTTAAACACTGCGTAATTGAACTCTTTGTTATTTTTGTTTGCCTTTTAACGTTCAAGTTGCTACAGTCTGTCCTCTAGGTGCCGGCTACCAGGGTTCTAGGACAGTATGTAGATGAAGTAATAGAAGAAACTTGGTAATAGTAGATATTATATTTATCAGGGACAGAACAACACAATAGTAGAAAATAGGTAGGAGTAAGAGACAATTTTATAAAATGGAGATACGTCCGTTCAGGACAAAAATACACAGAGAGAGTGAAAACAATGAAATTATGGAATTTAGAAATGGAATGGGAATATGATTTGAATTTGGAAAATATAGATGAAGAAATGAAAATGCTAACACGAAATGAGGTGAGATAAACGCTAACAATGAGGTTGAAATTGATGGCAAAGAGGTTGATATGGACGATGAAGTCGACATCGTTACAAACTTAGAGTTAAACATCCCTTTTCCATGAAGCAATGAAGATTATTACACCTAGAT
This sequence comes from Hofmannophila pseudospretella, assembly GCA_947369225.1. NCBI lineage: Eukaryota > Metazoa > Arthropoda > Insecta > Lepidoptera > Oecophoridae > Hofmannophila > Hofmannophila pseudospretella. The sequence goes on along the minus strand of OX376314.1, from coordinate 13,645,311 downwards.
CACTGTCAATTTATCATGTTTACCTTCACAATGTTACACTTCATACGTTTCATGTGCTGACTCTAAGTTCAAGCAATTTCAAATGTTATCTCGAAGTGATAGAGATTCACAGAGTCATTGCAATTAGTAAATGTTTGAGTTTACGTCTCGTTAGCATACGAATACGATGTTTTCATTGTGTAACCACTTACGATTCCAAGGTTTCTTAACGTTTGTTTGCTTTGTCAAGCCTGTCGGTTTGATGACACTGGTTTCCTAGTCGACACTGTTTATATCACTATTTATTGCTGGAACACTAGGTTATAAATTCAAGTTTATTACAAGGTTGTATGTGGGTGAATTGTGTCAATTTTAATAGCTCTTAAATAACCTTTACGTAGGCAAAGATATGCATAGATTAATCAAAAAAACATCATCATTCTTTTTACGGCTGACTGATGATCCCACCAGACAGTGGGACCACGAGCACGGGTCTAGCTTCTTATAATATAATAGAAACGTAAAAAGAGGTAACGACTCGTGATCTCACTATATGCATCTTTGCCTACCAAAGATTATGCAGATGCATAAATTAATCAAAAAAGCATCATTCTTTTTACGGCTGACTGATGATCCCACCAGACAGTGGGACCACGAGCCCATTATATAGAGATACTGTACCACTAGTGGGTCAAATTAGTAGGATTACGAGTCGTTACCTCTTTTTACGTTTCTATTATATTATAAGGAGCACGGGTCTAGCTCCTTATAATATAATAGGAACGTAAAAAAAGGTAACGACTCGTGATCCCACTAATTTGACCCACTGGTGGTACAGTATCTGATATATGATATAAGGGGCTCGTGGTCCCACTGTCTGGTGGGATCATCAGTGATTTTTAAGCTCATCTAAATTATATTATGCTCTTCATTTAATGCCATTTCTCTTCTCTTAATAGCTCAATCTGAATAACCAGCAATAATTCAGAAATATAGATTTAATGCTGTGTTATTTTGTCTACGGTTTAGATGAAGTCATAAATCTAATAGGTTATTGCCAACTTTTTTCGTTTTATTTTCTTAAGTATATATTATGTTAATACCAAATTTATTTTCAAAAGATTGGTAAATATGATAATGAAGGAAATTGGGGACCTACCTACTGCATAATTTGCATCGAAATCCTATGCATAGCTCAAAATTATGCTAATCACGTCCATCACTCAGACAAAACAATGGGATTTGTGAAATGCATAGGTAAAAAAACATAAAGGAAATATCCTAAGAACCTGGAAAATGTGTGTTTGCTATGTATAACGTTAAAACTTTCTTTTTATGCTGAAGTGCGTACTTCGTTTAGTTTCTAATTTTAAACCTACCTTTTATTTTTAAGCGATAACATAATCTTTTATACTAGGAACGAATAAATATCGTGTAGCATCTTTTTATTAATTATACACATTTAACATTGGAATGCATGCACCAGAAAATCATCAGTTAGATTTAGATACGTACGAGCGTGCACTATTTTCTGTTAAAACCACAAACCATGCCCCATTTTATGGTCATTACTTTATTCAAGTAGGGTATGCTACCCCATCATCGGCTGCACAAATGGGGTAACACGGTTTCCTGGTCAGCAATCAGTGGTGGGTGACCAACCGTGGTGGCAACTCAAGTGTAACGGTTTGGCTGCTGATTGTTTTACGTTTCCTCTCGCGTTTTCTAGTTCATATTGCCTATAGTCTATTTCTAATGATTTTGATTGATGATTTATTGTTATAGAGCTGGTTTATTTTCTACAGTTCCAAATATGGTGTTAGGTTAGGTTACGTCACCATAGTTAGTGACCATGTATTCGTAATTTTAAATAAGGGGTCCATAAAGGCCATCTTAGGGGTTAGATTCTGTTCTAGTACAATACAATACAATACAAATATTCTTTTTTTTTTCTTTCTTTTCTAGTACAATTTATGTTTCTTTAGAAAATTATTGCCAATCTGTTTTAGTAAGTTTAAAATATTCTCCGTTGTGTTCTACACCAGCACCACCACAATTTTAATGTCAATGTACTTAAATATCTATTAAAATCATTCATAAAAAAATAAAAATACAAAAAGTATTCCGATACCGGGAATCGAACCCGAGCCTCCTGGGTGAGAGCCAGGTATCCTAGCCACTAGACCATATCGGATCGTGTCAACATTGTTGAAATTGTCGAATATATGGCACAGTATATCTTTTGTGTACGCTTTCAGGTTTAACCTTGACTTACTAATATTATCACGATATTGCAACGATAAAGCTATAAACGGATTTTACACCTCATTATAAATTTTATTTCAAAAAAAAAACAACATTGAAAAGTAACAAATACCTGTGTCGTAGTAGCAAGAGGGGAGTTCGAAGACTCCTCCCCATAAATATCAGAAGTCCATGCTGATCCTTACATAATAAAAACAAACCTACCTTTAGTACCTGCTTGTTTAGATGCAGGGAGGACCCCCTGAGCTAAAAACGATTACGACTACAGATTAAATAGTAATTACTTATTTATTACTCACAACCTGCGAACATAATTCGCAACTTACAACCACAGATACATAATACAATGGCCCTGATTCAGTTGGTAATAATTTGATCGCAGCTTACAACGGCTCTGAATCGTCAAACAATGCAGTCGCATTGAATGGTCCTAAGAATCCAACCTCCATTAAAACATACTCTATCCCTTTCTACGTCACAGCTCTAGAAAGAGATGTCATGAACTCATGAGACTTAAGCTAGCCAGATTTCTAAGGAACCTTAATGCAATCGGGCATTCGTTTTACCCCAGTTAATTTTAACTAACCCAGTGGTGAGTGAGAGCGTCGATGGTCTAGTGGCTAGTACTCCCATGCGGGAGGTCCGGGTTCGAAACCATGCCAATGCCATGTACCAATCAGTTTTTCGGTTTTTTTCGAAGAATTACGTATATACATTTACAGACTGCTCTAACGCTGAAGGAAAACATCGTGAGGAAACCTGCATGTCTGAGGAAAATAAAAGTTTCCGAAGTGAATCCACCAATCAGCACCAATGGGATGCCTGTGCCCCAACAGTGGGGATATTAATAGGCTGATGATGAACCCAGTGGTACCGCTGACCCAAATGAGGTGTCTGAAGCAGGACAGGTTACCTGTGTGCACAAATATACTACTTATAAGATAAGACTGGTCATTCTGGGGCTGGTAATTAGGAAATTGGACATTTGTTCAGCCACAAAGCAGCAAAGCTTTGCAGGGAAGATCTTCCACCAGGCGGGATGTTGTGCCTGGTAACCAGTAAAGTAAAGTACAATACACTTTATTTCACAAATATAAAACAACAAACATAAGATAGAAAAGGAAATAGCGAAGTACAATTTAGGCGGCCTTATTGCTAAGAGCGATCTCTTCCAGGCAACCTTCGGTCAGAGGAAATAGTGCTGGTCCATCAATGGATGTTTGGAACTCGTATATAGGTGAAGTCCCGTTGAAAATATCTATAGCGCGTTCTATGTTTGTATGGAAATAACCATGAGGCATTGCAAACAGCAATGCTTGCATTTCTCTGTTTCTGTTTGAAGGGTATAAGAGAGCAATTACCGGCATATGAGGCACTGTATCTATGTCCGCAAGGTATACCCTCATACTCATTTATTAAAAACCATCGGGACACCAGGAACTCTTGGTTACGTCATGTTTTTACAATAACTTTAAAATTCAAACACAATTCATGTTAACTACAAACAAAACTGGACAGGAGCGAACAGACCAGCCGATTTACATTTAAAAGTTTAGCTAAAAAATTAAGATTGTAGCAGCTGTAAAGGGCTTTGTCATTTATCTGAATTAATAAATAATAATATTAATAACTCTGCTGTAAAGGGGCATTGTCGTACAAATAATAATAATAATAAATTAAGCAGTTATAATAAATACATGCAGAAGCAGTTATAATAAATACATGCAGAATAGTTCGCAAATTCTTATCTATAGAAGAATAATCTTAAATTACTATAAAATACTTACATATTTATCATTTTCATATATATCTTTTTATTTTTTCGTCCCCACTCTCGTTTGGCCAAAAGCCCGCGATTGTGGTAGAATACCCCAGAAATGGGAGATAAATAGAAATTTAAAAAATATATAATAAATTATAGCTGCAGTAAAATGGCATTGTTAATTAATAATAACATAGTGAGGAGAGATGTCTATGGGGACGGTGACCAGTTACCATCAGGTGGTCGGTTTGCTGGTTTGCTCTCAATTCAAATTTGAAATTGAAAACGTTTATTTAGCGCTGTAAACACCAGAATATAATACACAATACAAAAGTATAGAAATATTAATACATACAGCACAAAACATCCGGTGTGGTACAGTGCCAAAAAGGGTACACCAGCTCAGCATAATGCTGAGGGCAAGCCACAGCACTGATTTTCAGCTGGCCCCTCAGTGACTGCACGGACGAAGAAAGCAACAGTGTGTGCGTGTTGTGATGTATGAATGTGTTTGTTTGTATGAATGAGGATATTAGTGTGTATGTGAGGTACTGAGTGTGTGGGATGGTGATGTGATGTATGGCACAGTAGAGGCATAAGATTACCGAGCACTTCCAGATTGTGAAGGACAGTAGTTACAGGGCACCTAAAGAATGTACGGAGCAGTGTCCGATTTTTGTAGATCAATTGTATAGATTTTAATTTTTCTCCTGAAGGTGTCAAGAGTCTGCGCGTCTCTAATGGGAGGTGCAAGGTATTCCAAATCTTAGATGCCGCATACTTGAAACTACCCCTAAAAGCAGCTGTGCTGTGACATGGAGGGAGCATTAAGTAGGTAGATGCACGTGTGTTGTACTCATTGATGTCGCGCGACCACCTAATTTTCCTATAAAGGTACACCGGTTTCCCATACTTAACAATTCAATTCAATTGGTTTATTGCAACTTGGTACAAATTGTACACTTTTGTTCGTCAATAGTATTCATTCAAAATAACACTAAAATTAACAATTAAAATGATAAACAAAATAACAGATCATAATGAAATTGAAAACAAAACAAAAATATATTAATAATTATACTAATTATCAAATTATGTCTTGACCACGCCAAGTTTAAGTATTGTTGAACACTATGTACGATTTTTGATAAGAAATGTTTTAAGCGTAATAGATATCCCATCTGCTCGTACGAAGCGATTTGCTTCTTCATTCATTATGCGAACGGCTAAAGAATGGAACTGCCTGCCGGCGTCTGTATTTCCCGAAACCTACAACCTTGGGATCTTCAAGGCCAGAGTGAATAGGCATTTACTGGACCCGCATGCTCCATCGTCGACCTCATCGTCGCTTACCATCAGGCGAGATCGAGGTCAAATGCGGGTTTAGAAGTAAATTAAAAAAAATTAAAATAGGAATTTAAAAAAATCTACATCCAAACGTTTCTCCATAAATATAATTTTTTTTAAAACTACATGCAAACGTTAATTCTATGACAGCCAGACAGGTAGTTGGTTGTTTTTCGCAGAATGACCTTATTGACCCCAATTCAGTGTACTGACATCAATTACTAAATTATAAATCCTAGCTACTTATAGAACTAGTTGTTATTGAACTAAAAAAACAAAAAAATGTTCGAAACATTGCTCTAAGGAAAAAAAAGAAATGCATCGGCCGGGAATCGAACCCGGGCCGCCCGCGTGGCAGGCGAGCATTCTACCACTGAACCACCGATGCTTGCTAGACAGTGTTAAAACTAAGAACTTCGTGGCAAGTACTCGCTGCTTCACTTTACATTTTACGTAATCGACAATTCTGATACATCGGGAAATGTTGCGTAATTCAATATAGTACTGTGGTATAGGTACATAGCAAGTACGTGATTATTCTTATTAGCACCAGCACAGACAGAGTAGGTCATCAATAGTCATTTTATGGGGTTTGCTGGAAGAGATATCTCTTAGAGATAAGTCACGCCCTTTGTGTTTCACATATTTTTGTATAAGTTTGTATTATATTGTGTGTGTACAATAAAGAGTTAATAATTTTAATTTTAATGTCATCATCATCGGCCTATGGATGTCCCCACTGTTGGGGCACAGGCCTCTCCTTGCACAAGGGGGTATGAGCCATGATCCACCCAGCGGGCCCAATGCTGATTGGTGAATTTTACATGCTTTCGGAAACTTCATTTTTCAGGCATGCATGTTTCCTCACGATGTTTTCCTTCACCGTTAGAGCAGTCAGTAAATGTACGTAAGTCTTTGAAAAATCTGAAAAACTCATTGGTACATGGCATTCAGTATTGCATGGTTTCGAACCTCCCGCATGGAAGCCCTGCGTCCTAGCCACTAGGCCACCGACGCTCTACTAGTACACTACTACGGTAGAGTAGGTACTAATTAGTAATAGCTGTAATAGTAAATATCCAGTGGTCGGATTAGGTAGTGCAATTTAGGGTTAACGACCTCAAACGTTATATTCATATGGATACGCCCGCGGGATTGCGGGATTTCGGAAATGTTTTGTATATATAAAATACTTTTTCTCCTAATGGGAACTCCAAAAGGAAATCATCTCATCATCCCTTTTACGAGAGAGAGAGAGAGAGAGAGAGAGAGAGAGAGAGAGAGAGAGACAAAGAGATACCACTATTAGGAGTTTATTCGGGATTTATTGTCTCTTTCTCATATTCTCACTTTCTTAGACCGCTCTTATCAGTCGTCGCTTTTGTTGTGCCAAAACAATACATTTTCTATGATTTTATCAAGTTTTTTTTTGTAAACAATAATAAGGCGGCAAATTTAGCCTCGTAAAAATCTCATAAGAATGTTTAATAATATTTTTGAACGATATTACTGTCCAATGTAACCAGCTCTAAGCGAATTTGTAATCCCGGGATATCGTTACTTGTTGGGCATGTCCATGTTAATATTTCGTCATGGAATCCCGCAAAATTGCACTGATCCGATCACTTGTAATAGCCATTAGAGCTCAAATTTTCTTTTTATATAGGCTATATATTATACCAACTAGAATTTAATGTATAGGTTTATGTACCGATTATTTTCCGGGACAAAATGACAAAACGGACGTAGGTACTTACTTACTTGGGTATATACTTAATTTATTTAGAGATATGTGATAAAATATTATTTTACTTGTAAAAGAAGTTAATAAATAAATAATAAATAAATTATTTAATCAGGCACGCGTCCCAATAGGTACAATTTTACTATTGTATTAGTATTTAGTAATTGGCATTGTTTTATTAGTGGATTATTAATGAATTATTATTTTTGTTTTTAAATTTAAGTGCTGTGGATATTTGTAATAAACGTTGATCGGAGTAGGTAGGGCTGTTTTTGGTACTTGCCACATACGGTCATAATATGGATAAGTATGCCCAATAATCCCGGGATTTCCGGGATTGAATAAATATATTATTTAGATTTTGAACGTTATATTTGTGTTGATACACATTTAAGATTGGTGGCGAAATATTTTTTTTTAAGATTCATGGCGCTAGTGTACCTATGGTAGTGTTTTAACTTCTTCGTAAGTTCACAATTTTATATAAATCGTAATCCGCCGTGTAATGGCGAGGTTTATAAAAGTAATTTACAACATTTGCTCGATAACTTAAAACGGGATCCCGAAATCATATCCATATTAATATAACCTTTGAGGACATTGATCCGTAAGAGCTCTACCTACTCCGATCACTGGTAATAAATAAAGGAAAAAAAACACCAAAGCATTATGTGAGCTCAATTATTTACATTAACACCACTACATGGCTATATTGTTCAATTATATTAACATATTCTTGTAAATACTAACATTGAAACACCTATGATGTTGACAATATGGTATACTTACATAATAATTATGTAAGTATACCTTCAGCTTATTTTCAATACTATTTTAAAACCTCAGAACCAATACTTATCTACTAACAAAACTGCCTGTAAAGTTGTAAATCAAATAGCAGCAAACTTAATTTTTCAACTTGGTAAAAGTCGTGATTCCCTGCAATTGGTTCTAACGAGCTCTCGTGACCAGCCGAGCATCGAACCTAGAACTACTCGTCACGCGGTCTGTGGAAACCGCGGGTGAAAACTGCGCTACCAATAGAGGATAAATCATCGACCATCGATTCGGAATTTATTTACTTAGTAACGTCACGACCCAGCTTCGTATTAGTTCATTTCAGTTCAGTAGTGGTAGATCCTGATGTGAAGGATCGCCTGGGGTGGTACCACCCTCTTATCTATTTCTGCCGTGAAGCAGAAATGCTTGCATTTCTGTGTTTCGATTTGAAGGGTAAGAGAGCCAGCGTAATATCCGGCACATGAGGCAATCCATCTTAGTCGTCAAGGTCAGCAGCACATCAAAAACCCTCTAATATTAATACAGTGAGGTGAGATGTCTATGGGTGACGGTGTCCACTTACCATCAGGTGGCCCGTGTGCTCGTCTGCTCTCCTTATTTAATAAAAAATAAAAAAAATATGGGTAAAAAAGACCATCCTAGGGAATAAATCTATACATAACTGAAAACCGGAACAAAATCCGTTCATCCGTTTCCGAGGTTAGCCTTCAGATATAGACGGACGGACACTATTAGTGATTTTATTTATAAGAATAGTGATGGTTCTGGTATCACACGGACATAATAATAGATATTAATTGTAGGTATTACGATTTAAATGACATTTATATTTTATAATTTATCCGACTGTTCGATTTTTTTTATATATTTGCATGCTGATTGTTGAGTAGAATGTATCGACTCTTTGTTTAGAAAATATCATCTTGTAATTATGTACCTACATTCTGGTCAAATAAATTAATATGAATCTGAATCTGAATCCGACAAGTGGTCACACACGTTTTTTTTGTTACACCTGAGATAAAAAATGAAAAGAAAAATAAATAACTAAACCAGTTGCAGTCCATATCGTTCTAGGTTCATGGAGAGTAAGACGCCCGCGCGAATTGATTGTTGAATACTTTCTATCGTGGATAATCTGTGCGGGAATGTAGCACTTCCCGCACAGTCTATAAACAGGTCCATTTTCGAGCAGGTGTAACTATTATTTTATGTAGGTATATAAACGCTTGCGAAACTTACCGTAAGTTAAGACGCAACATTTTTTCAGTTTTTTTTTTAAATTAGACGAATTGTTATTCACGGTGCTGCTGCAGCGAAGTAAGTGGCTCTCCAACAAAGTGCATTACGGCCACAGCCATGCGAACCCGCTGGCTTACTCTAGGGCTGACTCTACCCGCTTGACAATGCACCGTAACCGAATATTATCTCTGGCAGAAAATTTAAAAGAACCTCTATATAGGGTCCTATTTTATTAGCGGCAAATATTTCTAGGGTGTCATCTATAGGTTATAACTTATAACAATAACGATTTGGCAAATAAAATATTTTTTACTTATTAATTTATCTAGCGAAACGACAAAATTGTTTGTTTGAAAATTCTACAAATGAAAAGAAAGAAAGAAACACAAGATAAAAATAATATTAAACATAATAATTAAGTTTGATGAAGGTGGTGTGCAGCACCGGAAAAAGGGGACTGCCTCAGCCTGTTGCCGCAGCGGATTTAGTACTGCGGCGCTGATGTTCAGGCATCACCTGTGTGCCAGGGATCACTCACTAATGATACACTACCGGAACATATAAATAACGGAAATATTGAAATTAATGAATTATTGCTATTCTAATACTGAAATAAGAAGTATGAATGAAACTCGTTTCATTCGTAACGACATGGATGAGTTTATGCCACCAAGGCGCAAAATAATAGGGTTTGTTTTTCTTTAGTATAGAAAATGTTCATAAAAGTAACAGGGTTATTTTTTCGTGTAAAGTGGTACAAATGACCAGCACATACCGCCCTCCAAATATTTGCTACAAATAGAAAAGGACCTTATATGTATAGGTACTAGTGCAAACTCTGACGAACTGCAATTTTGATGAATCGCATCTTTGACCAAAGCACCTTTTTACTAAAAATGTGGTAAAACATACCTTTGGCAAAACCACATCTTTTGCAATCGGACCTTTGGCATAAATGTATTTCGATGAAAATCACTTTTAAGCATTTGCAACTACGCAGCTTTTTAGAATATTGGCGCGAGGCATTCACACGCTGTGAATTACTCCCACCGCTTCCACCCATCTGGTGGTCGGTCCCTACTACTTAATAAGTACCTAGGAACGTACTTATTAAGAAGAAGGAAGTCCTCGGTTCCTACCTTTTTTAATTTTTTAAAAATTATTTTTAATGACTACAAAACCCGCATTTGACCTCGTTCTCGTCTGATGGTAAGCGACGATGGGGCATGCGGGTCCTGTAAATGCCTATTCACTCTGGCCTTGAAGATCCCAAGGTTGTAAGTTCGGGAAATACAGACGCCGGCAGGCTGTTCCATTCCTTAATAGGGACGACAGCACCTTTGTTCCCATCATCCCAGGTCAGTCATGGTCACGACAGTACACACACATGACAATACTTCAGGTATACAAGTATTTAAAACAACACTCCAATAATAAAAGGTGACATTAAAATCTCCCAGGTGTTACCCCTCGCGGAAGTTATGCGCAAGCGTTCCCGCGGTTTCGCCGTCAGGCGGTGCGTAGGAGCACCGGGGGTTTTTTGGACGGTAAAAGTCCGGGATAACCTCTTCGTCTCCCCCTTGCGGCGAAGAGGTAAGCATGAGCGATTCAACTCGTAAAAAAATATAGGTGTGGCAACCCTAGCTAATCCCTCTCGAGTTCCCTAGAGAAGGCTTCCACCTGACCCAGTTTCGGAAATGTCGGGAAATATTACCGCATTCATTTTGGTGTATTGCGGAAATACGTGGGTATTTGTTTACCTTTGCAGGTGAGACAAGTCTTACACATGTTGAAAACGAAGTAAATATTGCCAGGATTATTCTAAATTATTTCAATATTGTTAGTTATTGCCAGTACAAAAGAAGACTGAATTAGCTATATTAAAAGAAGAGCATTATAAGGTTATTGTATTAGAGCAAAAAATGTAATCAAGGTCACTTTAAATTATCTAATAACAATAATATACATGATGCGAGAAACTATAGATATATAATATATTACCCAAAATAATAAATAGTTTGCCAGATGATGCGAGAGACATTTACCTAAACAGAATTAACTATAAGAAAACATTAAAAGCACATTATATAGAACATGATACTAGCTTCATATTTTTTATTTATTCGTATGGCAATTGGAATTATACACAATAACAGTAGGTACTGGCGGCTACACTTGTCCAAAGCAAAGAGATCTCGCAGCCTCTATACACAGTAACATGTCTATACTAGCTTCATATTATAGGTTACCTTAGTTGTATTGTGATATGTAATAATATTTTTTTTATAAGGGAAATCTACAGCTATTAACAATTATACAATTACATATGTATTAAACTTAAAGAAGGCCAATTACAGATTTCCTCGTTTATATATGACTTGTATACCTACATAACGCGGTAAACTTTAAGACTAATAATGTAGAATTAACATGAATATCTGATACATATTTACCACGAGTATTAAATGTTATTTGTAAGTACTTGTTAATCAAGTGCTGGCTAAGTGACTAAGATTAATATGTGGTGGCGTGAGAGTTTGAGGGTGTGTTGCGTATGTGAGTATGTGTATGTGTGTGTGAAGGGGTGTGTAAATACCGACTGTTTAAATACCAATGCAGCATTATGGATTAAACACATATATAATATTGTTATTGTTATTATTTAGTGACCAAAATGATATATGGGGTTTATTTTTCTTTAGTATGGAAAATTTTCATACAAGTATCAGGGTTATTTTTTCGTGTAAAGTGGTACAATGGCCAGCACATACCCCCTCCAAATATTTGCATCCAAAAAGTTTCCGAAGGTGTGTGTAATCCACCAATCAGCACTGGACCCGCTCGGTGGATCATGGCCCGTACCCCCTTGTGCAAGGGGAGGCCTGTGCCCCAACAGTGGGGACGTCACTAGGCTGATGATGATGATGAAAGTCAAAAACGAGAACTAGAACTTCAAAAGTCATTAAGTAGATCTATTTTACTTAATTGTATAAGGTCGGGGAAAATGTCTTTTCACATATGGTATGTATAAACTTGTAATAAAATTTCTTTGGCTGTACTATTTGTATCTGGCTAGTTTTGATGCCATTAAAAAAAAATTAGTAAAGTGTTGTTTCCAGCTATTTTTCATTTGTTTTTCTTTCTGTCAAAATGAGTGAATCTAATGAAGAAATTCGATACATTTTGAAATTTTATTACAAAAAAGGAAAAAATGCAACGCAAGTCGCGAAAAAAATTTGTGACGTTTATGGACCTAATGCAGTGTTCGTAAGAGTAGCACAAAGTTGGTTTAAGCGTTTTCAATCCGGAAACAAAATGGCACATATGTACTATAATTAATTGTAAATAAACTTTGAATAAAAATATGTCTTAAGTTTTCATATACACTGCGAAGAAACTGTTTCCCCGACCTTATATTATATATTGCTGGAACATTCTTTATCTTTTCCGTTTGTATGAGATACTCGGACAAACAGAGGATAATCCGAAGTCTGTCAAAGCCGAGAGGCCGAGAGGCCGAGCCAACCCCGATTACGGATGCCGAACCTTCCCTATAGCCAACAATCCACAACAAACACACAACTCTGATGAAACGGACTCGACGGGGCCTGCCCGAAATTGTGTTACGAGTAGGAAGGATCCAAATCCCACGTGACCCGCATCGGAACGCAATCTGATTGGGTACTTGTTATTGATAAATAAGGAATTGATGTCGATAATATAATATTTATATTTGATATCCTATTGTACATGATAATGTGCGACTTAGAATGGTCACGATCCTCGGTAACGAAGAATAGGACTTAGAAGAAGATGGGAGTTGAAACTGTACACAGTACACTTTTTATTTTAGGTTATTTTTTATTTAAGTATATATCTTTTTTTATAGTCTTACAACACATACCATAACCGCTTCCCATAGGAATGACGAGCCGCATAATGAACAGACACTCACTATGTATTTCTATCCCTTTTCTCTCCAGTTTTAATTGTTATCTATTTCATCTTTAGGTATTTATTTATTTGTACTTTTAATATATTTTTGTTTTCGTCCCTGACTGCCGTTTCGCCCGCGATGCCTTCGTCCTGGCACAGCTGAAAACCAGCGCTGTGGTTCTACCGTACCGGTCGGACCGCAGCACATGCTGAGCATGTGTCCTTTTAATGTTGCATGGTTTTTTTTAAAGTCAAATATTTTTTAAATTCCGAAAATACCGGGATTTTTTAATATATTTTTGTTTAATGGCATGTCCATAGTATGATGATCGCAGGTTGGAATTACCAAAAGAAGCTCTATCTACAGCGATTTTTTCAATTCCGGAAATCCCGGGATTATCCAAATATAAGAAAGGTTTATAAGAAAGCCGTATCCATATCATGACCACAGCTTGCAAGTACCAAAAACAGCCCTACCTACTCCGATCGCTAGTTATAACTTTAGATTGCATTACACACAGTATATTTCTACTTATTCTTTGAAAATGTTTCAAGCAAGACTACATTTAATTGTTAACCATAGGTTTGTTATTTTGACACTCTACCTACTCTACTTTTAATTTTCTTTGAGCTATACCTTCTATAAATCTTCCAAGTCCTCACATCGAGAGTCAAGGTATTGAAACTGCAATTATCTACTTAAAATTTTTACGCGTCCACTTAGAAAGTGCATGCAGCGGATTGCAAGGCGTTGACACGAAGTGCAATAATGCAGACTTGCATTCCCACGTTTGCCTCCCATCACATACCTATGTTTTATGTGGATTTTACTTCAAGTTTTATAAACGCTTTACACAAAGCTGAAGACAAGAAGTCGTTCAATGTATTTTGTTTTGCAATCTCGACTTTGTAAGTAAGTAAGTTAGTAAGTAATACGTTTATTTCACACACAGCAATGACCGAAACAGTTATAATTATAATAAAATAATTATGTAGTCAAAGGTAAACATATTGAAATCATGTCTGATGGTCTGCTGTTGTTGTGAAAAGGGCCTCAACTCAGCTTATTGCTGCAGACAAGAATGCCTCCAGCGCTGGTATTCTGTTGGACCGTGACCGATGGATGGCCAAAACCTGTCCAAGAGGACAAAGATACGACACAAATAAATTTAATTGAAGAAAGGTAGTATTGATAAGTTAAAAATATATATACCTACATTTACCATGACACATAAATGATAAAAAATATATAAATATCGTAAATAAATAAATATATATACCTACTCACAATTTATGTATAACACACATATATACACACATCAAAACAATCTAGGGATATTTGATGTTAATTTATTTTTTGGAAAACCACAATTAATTTCTTGGGAGAATTATATATAAAATTAATCCAAATTTTATGCTTTAATAAAAAAAAAATATTTAGGTAAAAAATACGACGTTTTCTTGTAGTATTTAAAAAAAATGAATATGTGTTAAAATTTAAGCTCACTGTACATATTACGTAAATTAAAATTGTTAGGACAAATAAAGATGTTATGTGAAAAACTTAACATTTTATAAAATTTAATAATCCGTATTACCCCCCTGACATTAATAACACATCGGCAACGGTTGTTCATGCTTAAAATTAGAGTGTCAATGTCGCGCTGAGGTATGAGATCCCAGGTTCTTTTCAAATGTAAAAAAAGTTGCTCTTCCGTCACCAGATTTCCTGGGAAGTTTATTAAAGCTGTCCTTTGGAGCATATCCCATGCGTGCTCGATGGGATTTAAATCGGGAGACTGTGCAGGCCATCCCATAACCGTCAAATCATGGTCCCTAAGGGCGGCCGTTACCAGCCTCGCCGTGTGTGATGGGGCATTATCTTGCATTAACTGGAATTGTTGACCGAAGTGCACTCTAAATGGAACAATTACAGGTACCACGACTTCGTCACGGTATTTTTCCGCAGACATGTTGCCTCTTATCCAAATGAGGTCTGTTCGCGTGCCAAGACGAATGCCTGCCCACACCATGATTGTTCCGCCTCGGTAAGAATGGACCTCTTGTGGGTGCTGGAGGCGACTTATCCTGCCTGGCACTCTCCAGACTAGTGTTCTGCTCGAGTCTGGGTGAAATCCAAATCGAGCCTCATCAGTAAAGAGTACCATGGACCATTGGTTGTCGTTCCATAACAAGTGTTCGCGAGCCCAAGCAAGTCGACGTCCGCGATTGCCACGTCGTAAGGCTGGAACACGAAGCGGTCTGCGGGCATGAAGGTTGACTTCATGCAACCTACTCCTGACAGTTTGGTCACTGACAAGTACCTGGTGGTCCAACTGGAGCCTTTGCACTAACTGCATCGCCGTAACATTCGGTTGCCTTCTGGCGGCATTCTGTAAAAAACGATCCTGTCTTGGGGTAGTAACGCGATGTCACCCTGTGTGCCGTTCCGCCACTTCTCCGGTAACACGATATCGTGACCACAACCTAGAAATCACGTTTTGCCTTGTTCTTAGGGTATCAGCAACAACGCGTTGGACGGTACCAGCTTCCAACATTCCTATCGCTCTCAACATTTCTTCTCTGGTTAAATGTCGACGTGGCATGGTTTCGCAAATCTCGCAATAGCACTCTGGATTCAAAATTTTGTTCTTGGCGGAGCTTAATTAATGATATCAATTTTATTGAATAATAGCACAAAACTTAATTTTCAAAATTCGTTTGTAACTTCCTGAATTCCCGCGCAAATGTTTTTTTTATTTTATTTTTTTATTTTAATGGCACTAAAGAGTGTTTCTGCCATATAAACATTTTCTCTAGATGGCCAGTATTTTTCAAATTATGCAAAAATGTGAATATCCCTAGACAGTTTTGATGTGTGTATATATAAATATAATTATACTAAAGGGGTACAGTACGGAATGCTAAGAAGGAGATAAAGGGAATAAAGGGAACTTTGTTTGACCTATGCTATACGTTTCTATGTATGTACCTATGTACTGCTGTAAATTTCAAGACGATCATGAATAAGGAATGAATGAATACTCTTTATTGGACAACATTAGTATGACACAATGCGTACAAAACGATTAATACAATCTAGGCGGTCTTATCGCTAAAAGCGATCTCTTCCAGACAACCTTCTGGTGGAGTAATTTTGGTGGAAAAAGGTAGGTTGTGCACCGTTTACAATAATATATATAATATACACATACAAATAAATATATTTATATATACCTATATATAAAATATCTACATATACACACACATACATATATACATACATACATAATATTAAAATATAACTAGAAACCAAAGTAAGGAAGGAAGAAGGAGTCATTGGGATAGATAGTGGGCCTTAACCTGTGCTTAATAATTTCGTCCACGTCTACCAATTTGACCTTCAGCGTTCTTCTCTCGATATCTTCAATCTCCTTTTGCAATCCACCATCTTAACTGGCACTTTTATAGGACCACCTACCTCCCGTGGAAGTGAGGTAGATACTTATCTCACTTCCATCTGAAAGCAGTGGTAGTGGTATTTAACTTGGTTATTAGACGCCTGTCTCGGATATTCTAGATGTCCTTAGAAATACTTAGTGCTAGTCATGTGCCTTATGGCTCCTAACTTGTTTTACGCTTTAGCCTGTCCTTTTCCCACCCCCTCCGAACTTTTTTTTAAATTTATGTTTTATACAGTATAAATATACAATAGCGTCTTAATTATATACCGCCAAACTGCTTAGCAGTTTATCGGCGGACATGTTGCTCCCTTATTTTATTATAAATAATCATTATATTTTTATACTTTTTGCGTATTTTTATACTTACATAATAGATGGTCACATAACCTACATCACAAACCAAAACACCTTGTTACCTACCGTCAGACTACAAACCAACATTTATTATTATTTTTGTCTTCTATCTTATTTTACTACTTCTTTCTATGGTCGTGGACATTCTATGGAAATAACCATATAGAACGATTCTCTATGGGCAGATTTAATGGGATGGTTTGATCCCTTCCCCGATTCACACACTAGTTATCTAGTCAGGTTTTCGTCACGATGTTTTCCTTCACCGTCATAAGTCTGTATGTACGTAAATCTTTCGAATAAAAACCGAAAAACTGGTATACCTACATGTCATTGCCTGGTTTCGAAACCAGACTTCCCGCGTGGGAGTCCGTCATCCTAGCCACTAAGCCACTAATTGACGTTCACTGTACTCCCATTATTCTCTCTTATAAAAATACTTACTCGTACCATAGTTTTGGCAAATTCTTACCTAAATTCTTCTTAGTATTTAATCTTTTTGATGTTTAGTTTTTTATTTTATTTTAATTTTTTGACCCACTATCACTATCGCTCCCACTAACATCTTGGGATAAGGGAGGAAATGAAAAACAGCGCTGCATAATTTGGTACCCGAGTATGTCAGCATTTGCAGACTTTCCCCCCTTTTGCCAAATATACATAGTGCTTTGTGATCGGTTTGTTCTCTATTTGTTATATATAATAAAGTGTATTTTACTTTTACTTTACTTTACCTACACACTCAATAAGGTGAAACTACCGCATCATATATAAACTTCTTTTTTTTAAATCTCAATTTAGAGGCTTTGGTACACGACAAGGTGACCATGTCAGCCTCGTTAGGGTCACTAAGAAAAGGGAAGGGAAGCTCAAGTATTATTAGAGTCAGCCCTCACTTTGAGAGCCAACTTAGCAAACAACAGTAAGTGTTTCATATTATCAGATAAGGGTAGACTCAAAATAACATTGAGCCTCCCATTTTGGAGCCTATTGAGGCCAAATTTCTTCCTCTCAATTTATATATATAAACTTAATAGTTCAAAGTTCAAAATAGTTTATTCCAAGTAACAAATACGTTACATTTAGACCGTCACGTTTGACAAAAATTTCTTATGCTTAGTTATATTATCTAAATTAATCTATTTAATAATTATAAAAAATACAAAAATGATGTACATAGGTAGGAACCTAAAATAATTCAATCCTTTGATATCGTCATTATGAAAGGGTCGAACATTCTTTTCGGAACACTGATGTATTCGTTTATACTGTAGAAAGCATTATTTTCAAAAAATCTTTTTGTAATTCGTTTGAAGTCAGAGGCAGGGAGATCCGTTAGTTCCAATGGTAGTTTATAATACTGAGTTTATACAGTCACGACATAGATACTTTCATACTTTGTCTGCATAGCAACAATGTACCAGCAGTTTACATGCAGTTTACAATTTGCAAACATGAAGAACGATGCTAGCAGCATTAGATGTTGCCCACTTATGGACCGGGGCGCACGTGCGGCGGCCTGGGGGGCGCTATTACTAAAATGTCAGGTGTAGTGTTGTCTGCCTTGTTTCCTGGAACGTTTGTAGCACCCTTTATTACAACAGGGTGAAAGGAAGTGGTTGTAGGTATTGATCGCTTGAATAAATAAAATAAATAATAATAAAATAATCTTTATTAAAAACATCACAATTAAGTAAATCGAACAATACCCTGACTCCCAAACTAGGCGAACCTGTATCTTGGGAGACAGTGCTTTCCCAAAAAGAAGGTATTCAATAAAGGTCAGCATTCATCCCATAGACAACTAGATAGTTATCTATGGGATAAATACCGCCCCCTACTGAACACCAAGCAATAATAGTCACAAATTACTTTTATTATAATATATTTTTTTAATGATGAATCAGTCGATATTAAAGCTTTTAGGTTCATTATTGTTTTTTCCCAATTATCCAAAATGTCAAAATTTTAGGAATATAGGCCGTAACGAAATATTTTAAAAAGAAGGCTAGTTCCCAACCTTAAAAAGTTAAACCCCACTTGTTCTGTTCACAAAAAACAAAACCGTAGAACAGAACTACAGGAAACTATCCAAAATACATCTGATCATAATTATTGTTCCCAAAACATGTACTTATTGCGATTTAAAATAAAAAAATTAGTATAACGATTTTTCAGTACTTAGGTTAAAATTTGTAAATACAGTTATAAATACTGACCGTCCGTCGCCACAAACGTCCTTAAAGTTAAGTCTTCCTTAAAATACATGCTATACCTATACAGATGTAGATATAGCATGTATTTTAAGGACGACTTAACTTAAAGGACATTTGGGGCAACGGACGGTCAATATTTATAACTGTCATAATATCTATCTAGAGCAATGGACTAGACAGTTAGTCCATAGCTCTAGATAGATATTATGACACGAAACACTAAGGATTCACCCAAGGGAATAAACAATACCTACACTACTTTGTTCCACCCTGTATACAGACGGAGGCTTTTGTTTTACGTAACTTTGAGTTTGAAAAGGTAAAAATAAAAATGCTCGCAAGCTCGCTGGGTCGGCAGATAAGAGGAAGCTTAGCGGAAAGTCCTGATGCGATCTTTTTAGACCTTGCCTCAGCTTTGGAATGGGAGGAGGCCGGTGTGCTCATTCAACCCTATATTTGTGTAGGTTTGGATACATTATTTATACGAAGCTCGGTAACATGAATAAGAAATATAAATGATGTCCAAATCTTATGTAAATAGAAATCAAATAAGGTAAGTATATACGAGTACACCAAAAGTAAACGTACTAACTAGAGCGTCGTTGGTCCGTTAAATAAGTTTTCGCATTTGGTGGGAAGAACTGCATCACCGTTTTGTACCAACTGCAACACAATAGAAGACCTCACTCACCTCCTAATGGAGTGTGACCTGGGGAAATTTGAGAGGAAAAAATTTGGCCTCAATAGGCAACAAAATGGGAGCCTCAATTTATTTTGAGTCAGCCCTTATCTGATAATATGAAACACTTACTGTTGTTTGCTAAGTTGGCTCTCAAAGTGAGGGCTGACTCTAATAATACTTGAGCTTCCCTTTCCCTTTTCTTAGTGACCCTAACGAGGCTGACATGGTCACCTTGTCGTGTACCAAAGCCTCTAAACTAAGATTTTAAAAAAAAACACCAGTCCCACTAACTACACTACACTAACTCATAGTTATTTACAAAATGGCGCATAACGTAAGTTTTCACATGCAAATGAGTACTCAACCACTCTTGTATTTTACCCACGACCACTGGAAATTAGAAGAACCATGTAAAATGGCACTGTAACTGTCTGAGGACACGCAGACCACAAAATAAATACTTTAGTACCAGAAGGGCAACTCCATACTAGCACTCGCGCATCCTCGTCGTATACACGGGAGGAATCTTTTTCAGTTTTTTTTAAAAAGCGATTAAAAGAGCATTACTTTTTTTTATTTATTTATTACAAAATCCACAGCACTTTAATTTAAAAACAAAAAGTCCATTAAAACATACTGCCAATTAAAGATTTCCTATTTTAAAATAATGTTTATAGGGAGAAATACGTTTTGGGGTGTGTGTATATGGATGTGTTTATTGGAAATGTGTGTGAGCGTGTTTGTGTAGAAGAGAGTGAAAGGGTGAAAGGGGTGTGTACATTTGTTTGTATTACCTATCACTTGTTACAAATCCTAACTGTAAGTAATATGGAAACATATTATATTATATATACAGATAGATTAGGTAAATAGTATATGTAATACATAAGTATTATCGTTAGTTTAGTGTATGTATTATTATTAGTATTATTATAGTATAAGTATTATATATGTTCATATGAATGTATTCAAGTAATTTTGTTTAGCTTATGTACAATTTTGTTCTTTTACATAATTTGTACACGAATGTATGTCTACTTATCATTCTAAATATCTCTATGTTAAAGGTCTATCTGGAAGAAATTTCTATTAGAGATAAGCTCTACCTGTGTACGTCAAATTTCTTGTTGTTGTTTCTTTTGTGATTTATGTGTGTGCAAAATAAAGTATAAGTATAAAGAGGAGCTCGTAGCCTAGTTGCGAGCACGGTCCTAAAGTGATCGTGCAGGTTAAGCGACGTTGGCGCGGTCGGAACCTGGATGGGTGACCGCTAGTGGCATATTTCATCTGAGCTCCTCCGTGCCTCGGAGAGCACGTTAAACAGTCGGTCCCGGTTGTTGTCGTTCGACAGCAGTCGTTAAGCTATGTCAGATGCCTACGGGCGGCCTGAACAACTCTGACAAATAGGTTGGCCACTAACCATACGATAAGTAAGTAAGCAAGCAAGTATAAAGAGTCCAACCCTGCCGAGCTTATGCCAAGCGTCGATCGTACATGTAGCGTTTTGACAGCGCCAAACATCCTGTCAGAGTTCATCAGCTCGCAGTATGGGATCGCAAGCGGTTTTGCCTACTGACCTTCGCACTTAGTTTTCAAGATGACACCTGTTAATGATGAAACTATCCACCGGATTGGTTTAAAAAGAAATTGAACAATTGGGTGGATTCCGTACGACAAAATGCCAGTTCGGATCACACAAATCGGATCACACAATCACTCTAACCGGTCATGAATGAATACACTTTATTGCACAAAAATAGTGTGATACAGTGCGTACAAAACGATTAATACAATCTAGGCGGTCTTATCGACCTTTCACGGTCATCACGGTTCACGTGTGTTTGCGTGGCTGTCTCCCACTGAAAAAGTGTAGTACCTATTCTGAGTTTCTCTTCTGTTCTTATTTTGTGGTAACTGTCTGAAGAGACGCAGACAAAGGGCTCGTTCAGATAAAGAGGGGTTATTCATGGTGGCTATGTTTACGCGTCGACGAGTGAGAACCGTGTCGTGTGGGGCATAGGAACTAGCAGATATGCCATGCAATTTTTTGGCACTATCCAAAGGGTCTATTTTAACTTTATCGTATCTTAGGACAGGGGGCCAGGGTTAACCCCAGCGGCACTTCGACCCTCAGATATCTTTTGTGCTCACCCCTTACCTTAGTCTCTTTCCTGTTCCTTAAAGAGTACGAACTAGATTTAAAATACCTTTAAAGCTCAACCGCTAGCGAAAATGGCGCCACACCAGAAAAAAAAATCATTTCTCCTGAATTAAGACATTTATTAAAAAAGTGGACATCAGAATTGTTTCACAGATGAAGAAGAATTTATTAATAATGGTTTTGTATTCTCATAGTGAAACAATCAGAAGTAGAAAGCGAAAGTGCTTAAAGTGGTGACTTTTATACACAATAAATTCTTCTTTATCTGTGAAACAATTCTGATGCCCACTTGTTTGATGTCTTGATTCAGGAGAAATGATTGTTTTTCCTGGAGTGGCACCATTTTCGCTAGCGGTTGAGCGTTAAGGCTCAATTTACATTGCCGCGGAATGGAATGGAAGCGAATTTTCGCAACGTAATTGTACATAGCATAATGAACTTTATGTCAATTGTGTAACATACAAACTAAATACGAGCCAAAAAAGAGGTCGCGCGTCTTCCGGGGAATCCTCGCGCATTCTAGAGAATTCCCCTAGCTACTTTTATTTTTTGGCTCGTATTTAATTTGTATGTTACACAATTGACATAAAGTTCATTTTGCTATGTACAATTAGGTTGCGAAAATTCGCTTCCATTCCATTCCTTGGCAATGTAAATTGAGCCTAAAGGTATTTTAAATCTAGTTCGTACTCGTATGTGTGATAGCAGGAAAATAAAACATTATTATTATTTTTTAACCACTGTTTTTCTCCCATTACTGGGGTGAGTTTACTATTATTATGGTGGGTACAATGGTGGATGTAACACGAATGTTTTATTATTATTGGATTAGCAGGCAGGCAGCTAATGCTGGTTAGCCTGTTTCTTCAAATTTCGTAAGTGGCTATATTGACAGCGCAACTCGTTCAAATGTCACATCTGTCTGTTTGTGTGGTTTACAAGTGTTATTTCGCGGAGGAAATTGTCGACAACTACGCAAAATGCCATACAGCCATATAGAGTTGACGGGAATGTTGAAGGAAGATAGATGGAGACTTTAGAAGTACCGTACAGTTGTAATATTTTCATGGAGTGACATACCGTCGTTGCACGAAGTGTCCTGAGAAGTCACCCTTGGTTAGAACTATTGTTATATGTAACCATTTACTACAAAACGAGTATGAGTTTTTCGGATTTTTTTCGAAGACTTATATATATTTACCGACTGCTCTAACGGTGAAGAAAAACATCGCGAGGAAACCTGCATGTCTGAGGAAATTAAAAGTTTTCGAAGGTGTGTGAAATCCACCAATCAGCACTGGGCCCGCTCGGTGGATCATGGCATGTGCCCCAACAGTGGGGACATTAATAGGCTGATGATAATGATACGATAAACACGACCTGACAATATTTTATTATTTCTGAAATAACCGAAGCAGATTTGTTTCCCTTTTGAGTGTGCACCATATTGCCAAATTTTATGTAAATGACTTTTTTCATAGCGTTCTCCATAATGCAGATTATAAAAGCACAAATAAATAATAGCAGGTACTGATATTTATCTAGAATATCATCAGCATCATCAGTAGCCTACAGTAGTCTACTGCTCACACTACGTTTACCCAAACGCGGTCTCCACTCCAGAACTCGTCAGAACTCGAAACTCGGAACTCCCCAGCGGTTGTCGGTTCTGCGACAGATGTGACCGGCCCACTGCCACTTCAGCTTATCTAGAATATGCTAACAATAAATCCTTTTCCAGCAGGTAAGACATCTTCAGGACCTTATTTCGATACCGAGAGGCAATACGACGACGTAGAGAGCACTCTACACAATACCGGCCCTACTTTCAGATGGTAAGGTAAGTGAAAATCTACAATTTTCCATCAAGGACTCTTGAATGAATCACGAAAGAAATGTATAAGGAAAAGATCGAAATATAGTACCTATAGGAAGGGCCGACAGTTTTTCAGTTTTTTCGAAAGACTTACGTACTGAGTCTGTTTACAAAAGCTATCGACTGCTCTCGGTGAAAGAAAACATCGATTCGAGGGGAACCTCACACTGAACAACCAGTGTGTGAAATGTAATTGTTTCTTATTTGTATTAATTAAATGGTATTTTGGGCTAACTATACAATTATTGTTTTGGGACATAACATAGCAGGCTGTATAATTTGCAACAACTATAAATATCTAAGAGCGTCGCTGGCGTCGCGGTCGTGGCTAGCACGTCGGACTCCATGCAGGAGGTCCGAGTTCGAAACCATGCAATGTCATGTACCAATGAGTTTCTCGGTTTTTTCGAAGACTTACGTACATTTACCGACTGCTCTGACGGTAAAAGAAAACATCGTGAGGAAATCTGTACACTGACATAACCAGTGTTTGAAATGGGGAAAGCAATAAATGGGGAACGCTCATAAACGAGTGATACGACTTAGAAGAAGCTTACCATAATGGTATATAAATGAACGATACCGAAATTCTGATTTCATGTATGCTAATATCATTAACTCAACTCCAATTAGATATCAAGGAAGTGGTTATCAATTTTGCGCAACATTGTGTATCGTTTGAAATTGTAAACGTTTATTTAGCACTGTAAACACTAGAATGTAGAACACAATACAGAAGTATGCAGCACAAAACATCCGGTGTGGTACAGTGCCGAAAAGGGTACACCAGCTCAGCATAATGCTGAGGCAAGCCACAGCGCTGATTTCCAGCTGGCCCCTCAGTGACTGCACGGACGAAGAAAGCAACAGTGTTGCGTGTTGTGTTGTATGAATGTTGTTTCTTATAAGTAATAATTTTTATAAAAGGATAGGTAAGTTGTATCAGTATTTATCTACAGAACAAGAATATACATGGATTTCTTGTTCAGTAGACAAATACTGATACTAACGTACCTATCCTTGCAAAACATCAATTATAAGTAAGTATAAACGCGGGTTTAGATATTAAAAAAAAACAGAAAATTGAAATAACATCAAACCAGAATAGAATTTGTATTTTCGTGCCGATAACTTCGTCTACAATCTCATTTTGAATTCGAACTGACACCCCGCCGCAAACTATTAAACTGGGTCACCAGTGGAAAGGAGTTCGGAACCCTTGGGATGGATCCAATGTAACAAGAGTTGCAAGTTTTTTTTTCATCATAACACGGTAAAAATACGGATTTTTACTCGGTTAATAAACTACACAAGATAAGTACCTATCTGCCTTTACAATTTAAAGTCAAGAAAATATACATACTTACACGCTATGGAAATTGTCAGAAAAAACAAAACCTAATTTTTGCACAAAGGCTTAATTTTTATTCCTGAAAATTCTTCGTTTTGCTAGATGACTTGGTCTCTCGATATCTCAAGACACTATTATATATTTTTAAGATTGCATTAAATACTTGTGTTGATATTAATTTTACTAAATAGATACTTATTATTCCTTTGCTTCTTATAATAATTTGCACGCCTAGTACAAGGCAAAATGTATTGGTACTTAACTAACAACAACACCTGTAAATACACCTACATTTTTGCAAATAAAGATATTCTGTATTCTTAAAAGGTTTGGTTGATTTTCCCTGTAGGCACACCAAGAGTCATGATCAGAAGTATATTAACGTCCCTCCTTTAGGGCACAGGCTTCCCCTTCCATTAGGAGTTACTTTACCCCATTGTAACAGTTTGTAATTTTGATCACAGATGTCAAGTATAAGTATGAGATAAAATCTTTAGCATGAATAAATCGGGAACAATTTTTCTGGAGAATATTCTCCCGTACAACCCGACAAAGAATTTATAGCAACCCTAGTCCGGGTAATTTCCATTTCAACCAAAAAAATACGGGAACAGGCAACCTTATTCAGGTGTTGCAGAAAGTAGGCCAATGGAAAGTCCTGATATCCGTCGATAGACGCTTCGCCCAGGGATTTGTGGAAACGCCACGGTAATCGCTAAGATTTCTTTGGAATTTACCTGAATAACTTGCGTAATGAATGGCTGGAGACAGTTTTCACGATGATTTACTTTTATAACGGGGAAATTATATCTAATTTTTACGCAATTTTGAATTCTTCTTCTTTCGTGTTGATGATCCGAATTAAATTTTCCCCGACCAGAAGGCAGCCACATCGATAGCCCTCTGGTTGGCCTCGAAAAGGTCCTCCTCCTCCTCCAATTTTAAATTGGAATAAGTTAATAATTTGTAGGAAATTAAGCAATAATTTACTCCAACAAGACAATTAAGCGGAACGTTGTAGCCTGGCTGTCGATGAAGGACTATGCTGAAACGGAAGAGCTGTTAGATGTATTACGTTAAGTGGTATTTTATCGTGGCTATTGTTAACCTCTCACTTCACACACACACACACACGCACACACACACACATCACCTCACACAACTTCATACACCCTCTCCCCTGTACACCCACAGTATCATATCCCGCTGGCTATCTTAGTGTGGACTGGCATGCTGCAAGACAGCCGTTGGCTAGTGCTGGTGCCAGGATTTGTTTTTATAAATAGATACCTACCTACTTGTTTCAAATTATATTCTATTGTATTGTAGTATTATGTATTAAATAAGCTTTTTGAATAATAAAATTTGAATTTGAAATTAGAAATTTGTGAATTTGAATTATTGACTCTAATTTAGATAACAAAACGATTATCTAGGTACACGGGAGTGTGTCCACCAAGTTCGGAACGAAAAAGGGGCGACGACGCACTGACGTGTGTTACAGGAACCATTTCGAGCCATTTTCAGTTACTTACTTAGAATCCCAAATTTCATAAAAGTAGTTCAAATTGTTCCTGTGATATTTATTATTATGATGGGGAATTGGCTTCATCACTTGCCACCTATAGGTTACGACCGGTAAGGGTGGCAAGAGAGGAGGGTTATACCCTGCAGTGGAATGACATTGGCTGATGATGATTCATCATGAGTTGAAGTAAAAACTTTTGATAACTTTAATGCGAGATATCATTTAATTGAAAGCAGAACAAAAGAAACTGGTAACAAATATTAAAAAAATACTTTATTATTTTTATTTTTCAATAGGTATTTTTTTTATCAGTACATTCACTAGTATTTTTTGCTTTCCCAACTCAATTTTGTACAACAACCAATCCCACTTCCTAACCATGCTGTGTTTACACGTTAAGGCTCAAATTACATTGCTGCGGAATTGAATGGAAGCGAATTTTCGCAACGTAATTGTACATAGCATAATGAACTTTATGTCAATTGTGTAACATACAAACTAAATACGCTTTACCACTAGGCGAATTCTCGAGAATGCGCGAGGATTCCCCGGAAGACGGGGGCGACCTCTTTTTTGGCTCGTATTTAGTTTATGTTACACAATTGACATAAAGTTGATTATGCTATGTACAATTACGTTGCGAAAATTCGCTTCCATTCCATTCCGCGCCAATGTAAATTGAGCCTAAGGGTTACGACCTAGCTCATAATTTTATTTTGATTTTTTTGTAATTTCTCTGGTTCTCTGTTGTTTACCTAATAAATAAATTAAATTAAATTAGAAATATAAGCTCTACAATGATAATAAAGCTGGAACAAGATAACACTAAGCCTATCGATCGTAGCACAACGCAATATCCACTATAACATAACACAACAAAGCCACAATCCCATTCAGGCAAGTTCTAGCTACCACGCGAAGTGGTTGACATCTAAAATTTATTAATATAAAGCATGGGGCACACACCAGCTGCATATTGCAATACGAGCCAACCAGTCGCCGTGCAGCGCTCGTAGGGAGCGGTCGTGTGTGCATTAACGATTCGACGTTTCGATTCCGATTGTCGATTTCAAAACGATTTTCGATAAGCGTTCTAATTTCGAATTTGTTTAACGTTCAGAATTTGTTGGTAAACAGTTTCGTTCAAAAAAGGAATGCCTATTTATATCGAACGTTATGTTATGAAACGCTCTATCAAAACATTTCAATGATATACTCTTGCTGGCAAAGTTAATTTCAACTTTGATGCCTGTGTGAATATTTGTGAAGTGTTGTAAAACTGATGATTAGTGATTGTGAAAGGTGATAGTGAAGTGATGAATGAAGTTTGATTCCTTCAACATGTTCGGAGTATTCATAAGGAGGTGGAAACCTAAAAGGTTTGTGCTATGTGTAATAATAATAATACTTAGGATTTCTAAGAATGATTTCTTCTAAGACGTGTTCCTCATTGCTGAGGGCCGTGATCATTCTAAGGAATTAATCACATAGAACGACTCTCGTGACAGATTTAATGGGATTGGTTTGCTATTGCCTTCCCCATTTCACACACTGGTTATCTTAGTATGCAGGTTTCCTCACGATGTTTTCCTTTATCGTCAGAACAGTCGGTTGTACGTAAGACTTTCGAAAAAACCGAAAACTCATGCACTCGGAGGGCTCCGGGATCTCCAGTGGAACGCACCGGTGCCCTCCTAGCATTTGACTTGGGCTCTTCCTGGGAGGTGTATATTCCACCTCCCGGTTCCTCTCGTCACAGCAGCCTGCCAGGGTAGCACGTCGCTGCCTTCCCCAGGGCTAGGTAAATCTACCTAGAAAATCACTTTCAATAACTTGACTGGCTATACTAGATTCCTTAATGTTTATTAGAAACCATAATTGGAAATGGGATCAATCCTTTGAGCTCGATGTTCATAATTGGAATACTTGTTTCTATAAACACATACGGAACTGTAAAAAATATTTTTTAGGTTCACGAGGCTAAAGCATTCGTAGTATTCAAGACATATCTATAATAATAATAATAAAAAGGTTTATTCATCAACAAAAAAGGTACACAATTTTTTTTTCTAATTGTGGAGGCCCACTTTTGTTGTTTGTGTTGACACACTGACAACACCTGTGTCAGAGGGCCACGCTCTTCCATAACTCTTTATTTATGTACGTATGTACTAATATGTAATTAATTGGTATTAAAAGTACGAGAAAAGAGTGTTTGTGTGTGTATTCCGTAACCTTGCGACGAAGTTTAGTCTTGGGATCGGGAGTAAAAGCTACCATTTACGGGTGTGGTGTGTGGATGTGTGTTGGTGGGGGGGGGGGGGGGGGGGGCAAGAGAGAATCTAAGAGAACCCCAACATTTACTACAATTAAATAGAACCCATTCTCCTATCCCTTGGGCAACGTCCTTAGCCTCTGATGTAGAGATTCCAAGAAGTAAACCACTTTGAGCCGACTATTTCAGGCTGTAATGTGTAACAAATTATTGTAGCGTAGAAGAAACATAAAACACCTATTATGGTGAAACCATCAAGTTTAAGATGATGTTAGTGAAAGGGAATTGCAATTTGTCCAATGAAATTGAACGGCCGTAAACATGATGGACCCTGGTATGTGAAGTCATGGAAAACTGAGATGCGTTTATACGAGTATATGCTTGCTCAATCACTGATAGAGAAACTTTTAACTAACTTTATCAAGAATATCTTTTTATATTTAGAGCGTTGGTGGCGTCGTAAAAAAGGTAGACTTACATAACCTAAGTCTCTGTACTGTGTTTATGTTTAGAGGTAAACCAAAGTGCATTGTGCAGTGTCACTAATTAATGCTGCTTTAGCTCTTAGTATTATTATTATTGGATTAGCAGGCAAGCAGCTAATGCTGTTTAGCCTGTTTCTTCACATTTCGTAAGTGGCTGTCTAATATGTTCTTAAACTGGTTTATAGTTTCAGCATTCACAACTTGGTCAGGTAGGCCGTTCCACGGGATGACTACCCGGTTGAATAGGAGATGATGTTTTGGGAGTGTTTTGGCCGTGTTCCGTACTAGATGTGTGCAGTGTCTTCTTGAGCGCTCCTTCAAATTAAATAAAAAGAAATTCTTCAGTTCATCTGTGTTATAATAATAGTTTAGAATTTTGTAAGTCTCTATAAGGTCGCCTCTATCTCGTCGCTGATTCAGTGTCGGCAAATTCAGTCTTTACAACCTCTCCTCATACTCTAGGTTCTTGAAACCCATTGGTAGCTTTGTGGCTCTTCTTTGGACTCTTCTAGGATCCCAATATCTTTCACAAATTATGGGTTCCATATCTGAAAATCGAACTCCCAAATTGGTCTTACATAAGTCATATATTGCTAGGAATAACTGGGTGGTCATATTTCAGTAAAATATTGCTGAAATATTACATGGAGTCGTATCGTTGCACCTTAAATAGGTATTATCAAGAAAGTGTGTTTACTTTGCTCCGTATTTTAGGTAGGAGTAGAGTCATCAATCCTATCAAACGGGTCGTCCACTCGAACCCTGAAGCGGGGGAGTGGGTGCGGACCTGGAGGCGAACCTCGTGTCCGGATAGAAGCTCACCACATCCCCGGTGTCACCACATCCCCGGTGTTTGGTGCTGCCGCTGCGCTGCGCTGCGCTCACCGCGCGTCGTCACGTCGTCGCTCCACCCTGTCGCCACGGGGCGCCTGAGGGCGTACTAACTCGCGTAGGAGCGGGTACCGTGCGTCAGGAGGGCGCGCGTGCAGTGGGGCGATATTCCTCAGGTGTTCGTGGGGACCGTTGTCGGCGCGATCATACATAGATCTCGCTAACCTCTCCACGAACACCTGAATGGTTTCCATCTGCACGTCGCGGGCTATCACGTCATTCCTGAAATAACGACCCGCTCCCGTGCACACTCTGACGGCTATGTTTGTTGGAGTAGAGTAGCGACTGTTTTAGAAGAGATAACAATAATGACAAACAAATGACAAATATACAAAACCTACCCTTAACATGTCCTTTGGAAAACAAACACACCGTTTTTGGTGACAAGCTTTCGGACTTCGGACGAGAAAAAGGGTCCAAAAAGGTAAAACGAATGTCATGAAATGACCATCCTTCAAAATAAGCTAAGAACTGTCTACGTAGATACAATATTCCTTGGTAGGTTTTACATAAGTAAATTGTGACCCGAGCATAGAAGAATCTACTGAAGTTGTACATATAGGAGGAACAGTATACAT
The DNA here is from genome assembly GCA_947369225.1 of Hofmannophila pseudospretella. Classification (NCBI taxonomy): domain Eukaryota; kingdom Metazoa; phylum Arthropoda; class Insecta; order Lepidoptera; family Oecophoridae; genus Hofmannophila; species Hofmannophila pseudospretella. The sequence continues at coordinate 13,614,374 of OX376314.1, read as the reverse complement.
GAACAAAGCATTAAGGCTTAAAGAAGAATCTGCTATGGAAAATCATCGTTTTTTTCAATTATAACTTTTTAACCATCTAATAAGTTCATCGTGGACGCTGACGGTGCGACTGGTTCACAATTTGAAAGTCGCTCAGCGTGCTATGTAAAGAGCTATACTCGGAGTATCTCTGCTGGATCGAATCCGAAATGTGGAGATCCGGCATAGAACAAAAGTTATCGACATAGCTCATAAGATTAGCAAGCTGAAGTGGCAGTGGGCCGGTCACATCTGTCGCAGATCCGACAACCGCTGGGGTAGACGAGTTCTGGAGTGGAGACCGCGTTTGGGCAAACGTACACTACGTTTGCGGGACGCCCCTCTGCTAGATGGAGCGACGATCTGGGTGCTGGCAGCGACTGGGTGAGAAGAGCCGAAGATAGGGCTCAATGGCGCGCCCTGGGAGAGGCCTATGTCCAGCAGTGGACTAGAGTAGGCTGCTGATGATGAAGTTCATCGTGGTATGAACCCCGTATCTAATATTGATGGTAAAGGAACATTTTTTATTATTATCGGCCATCATAACATTTACCATGGTTTAATTTACTTCTGTCATTATTTCTATAACATTATAATTACTCAGCCTGTCTCCATTTCTCCCATAATTTCACGGAATCCTAATTAACCAAGAACAATGTAACTGTTTGTGGGAAATAGTACTCATATAATTTCTCTTCGCTGCTTCACGAAATCACGACTGCAATCTCTCAGGTTATTATTAGTGATGTAGTATGCCTCGGTCTTGAAGAAAATATACCGGTTTGTTTGTAAAATACTATGATTACAGAGGTAGAAACGAAAGATTAGATGGTTGCTGAAATGTAGAGTACTGAGAACATTATCGAAAGAAAAAGAAGAAAGGAAGAAAGAACTTATTTCCAATTAAATATGGTTCCTTAAATATGGTTCCTCCCAATAACGTAAACAAGATTTTGATCCAATCTTCGGCTATCGGCATCCTTACTGCCAGCCACTTTGCAAGTCTTCGCTGCGTCTAATAGTGGTACCTATATCCCAAGTATGATTTTCATTAAGGTAAATAAAGATAGAAAGAATTTATTTGCAATAGCGCACACATACAAACAATTAGGTACAGAAGATAAAAATAATATTAAACAAATATATTACAACACAACACGCACACACTGTTGCTTTCTTCGTCCGTGCAGTCACTGAGGGGGCCAGCTGAAAATCAGCGATGTGGCTTGCCTCAGCATTATGCTGAGCTGGTGTACCCTTTTTGGCACTGTACCACACCGGATGTTCTGTGCTGCATGTATTAAACTTTGTATACTTTTGTATTCTGGTGTTTACAGCGCTAAATAAACGATTTCAATTTCAATTCTTATATTACAAAAATAAATAAACCAAAGTAATTAAGTTTGATGAAGGTGGTGTGCAGCACCGGAAAAAGGGGACTGCGTCAGCCTGTTGCCGTAGTGCTCTTTAATTTAATTGTCTTGAGATATTCAATTAACTTTGAAATTATCTTGTTAGTTAGTTTTAAGTTTTTTCCAAAAAACTAACATGAAGGTTAAACAAAGTTTAGTGCCGATAGAGTACACGATCGAGGTCGCAGGCCATCTCCTCGAACTTAGATGAAAGAAAAAAATAGTCTCCCTCGGAGTTCATTCCCTCATAGCTTCGAAATTTCCGTAGCTGTAAATTATTTTGAATATATAAGCATTTGCAATAGTATAGTAGGTATATCTATTGACACATGTGATTATAAAAAGACCAATAGAGGGTATTGTTGCTCACTATAGCTATAAGTTGGAAAGGGTCAAGTTGAAAACCAGCGTCGCTAGATATATAGGTATCTATAAATCTGGCGACACTCGGCTGAACTTGGCCCTTTTAATAGATCATATCATATGTTATCACTTGTTAGAATGGAAAATTTGGTCAAGTTAGAATCTTACTCATCTTGTGATATTTCTTACATAATTTTTGTCATATGTACCTATATGGTCTATACTAATAAAGGATTTTCTATTTCAATACCAGAACTGACAGTGCAAAACTAAAACCAAGACACGTCTTACAAGACACACTATCTATCTATCTATCAGTCCGTATCTGTTCACTGCTGGACATAGGCCTCTCCCAGAGCGCGTCACATTACTCGGTCCTCCGCCTTCCTCATCCAATCATCGCCAGCAACCTTCTTCAGGTCGTCGGTCCACCGGGCAGGGGGGCGTCCCACACTGCGCTTTCTTGTAAGCGGTCTCCACTCTAGAACTCGTTTCCTCAACGGTTGTCGGTTCTGCGACAGACATGGCCAGCCCATTGCCACTTCAACTTGCTAATCATATGAGCTATGTCGGTAACTCGCGTTTTGTGACGGATGACTTGATTTCTAACTCTATCCATCAATGAGATACCGAGCATAGCCCTCTCCATAGCTCGTTGAGCGACTTTGAATTTTCGGACCAGCCCTGTCGTGAGTGTCCACGTTTCACGGTTCCAAGACACACTGCTCATCACTAAATGTTACCACGTTTCAAAGTTTTTACAAGAACGCTTGCATGTGCATTATTGTTACATTCTTTCTTACTCCGGTTGGAATAATTCGCTTTTTGTTGACAAGCTGTATTTAAGTGCATACAGGATTAAATATCGAAAGTTATGGAGTGGGTTGAAATAAATGACTTCATTATTTTTATATCAGCGCATATCAATTTGGTTACGAATGCAATTTTTTTGTGAGATATTTATAATTTATTCAATGCGTTACTTATGCTCGTTTAGGTTCATTTGGTCAACTTTCCAAATTAAAACAGCACTTCCAAAATTATTTATATATTTCTATTAAAAATCTATTTTCAAAAAATCAACAATAAATCAAACATTTTAGAAAATTTTTTCTTCTTCTAAGTCGTATTCCTCATCACTGAGGGTCGTGATCATTCTAAGGAATTAATCACATAGAACGACTCTCGTGGCAGATTTAATGGGGTGGTTTTGCCATTGCCTTCCCCATTTCACACACTGGTTATCTCAGTGTACAGGTTTCCTCACGATGTTTTCCTTCACCGTCAGAGCAGTCGGTAAACGTACGTAAGTCTTTCGAAAAAACCGATAAACTCATTGGTACATGGCACTGCATGGTTTCGAACTCGGACCTCCCGCATGGGAGTCCGGTGCCCTAACCACTGAACCACCGACGCTGTATTTAAAATTATTAGAAAATTTACAAAACAATAAATCAAATGAACGATACAAAATTTAATGATCTTGTGTCCATGGACTTGGAACGTATTCCTTTATATTAATTATGACTTCTTCTTTTAGATTTACGCATGTGACGTCACGAAGCTTATGACAACCCCCCCTCCCTCCCCCTCCCTTGTCACACGATGTCACACATTGTTGACCCCCTCCCTCCTCCTTAACGTGTGACGTGATTTATGGATGCCCTTAAGTACAGTAAATGATATCCCACAAAGACGTAAATGTGAAAAAAGGTGCCAAGTTCGGTGCAAGGAACCAGTAGGTCTGTCGGTTTCGCCGTTAAAAGAATGTAGATCTAACTGGATGCCAAGTTCAATTAACGTTCCTTCAAACTTACTTACCTTACTCGACGTAATCTACTTGCTTATATAGTATCTAAGTATACTTACAAAATAGCTACAGGCAATAATTTTTGTTAAAAAAACTAACCTACAGAATTTTTTTAAACCCGAAAACTATCGCTTGCTTAAAACTAAATCCCTAACTTGACAAGTTTTCACACAAAACTCATGGACTCTTCTGTTCTCTTGATTGATTCTTGTAATGTAACGTTACACTTTCGGTACCGCACTGTTTACTTTGCACTCTATTTCGGCTCACACTGTGTCGTTTTCAGATTTATTCCTTTATATAAGCCCAATGACCTAACTCCATGCCAAATTTCAAGCTTCTAAGTCAACTGGAAGTGGTAAATGTTATTGATGAGTAAGTTTTAAACTGGCCATTTTCAAGACAGTATCTTTACCTATATTTACGGTCTTTCGCGAAATCCTAAAGAAAATCACGATAAACCTATTTAAGTAAGTAAGTAAGTAATACGTTTGTTTCACACACAGCAATGACCGAAACAGTTATAATTATAATAAAATAATTATGTAGTCAAAGGTAAACATATCTAAATCATGTCTGATGGCCTGCTGTTGTTGTGAAAAGGGCCTCAACTCAGCTTATTGCTGCAGACAAGAATGCCTACAGCGCTGGTATTCTGTTGGACCATGACCGATGGCTGGCCAAAACCTGCCCAAGAGGATAAAGATACGACACAAATAAATTTAATTGAAGATAGGTAGTATTGATAAGTTAAAAATATATATACCTACATTTACCATGACACATAAAAAATATATAAATATCGTAAATAAATAAATATATATACCTATTCACAAATATATACGCGATCTCATGCTGACATGTAAACCAAACATGATCTTCTGCGAAACGGATGCATCCACTATGTCTATGGGTGCATCTATTGACTCTTTATTTCCATTGATGCACAGTATTGACGTAATGCTATTGTTATGTTATGCAGTTGCAGTCAGCGCTTGGCAGTTCACCAATTATTTATTGCCAGTCATTCCTTCAAGTCTTGGCTGTGGGATGCTGGTGATGACCGGAAGCCATTATTAATTATTGGATACTTGCTCTAAATCTTATTGAGTCTGTGGTCACAACTAAACTATACTCCTTGAGAAGTAGTTTTAACATGGAATTAATATATTAAGCACTATTTGATTTGTTATTTTTTATTGTAACTAAGTCCTTATAGTACACTTTTACAACGTCATTTTTTTTATTCTACCACCGCTTCGTAAGGCACTATAGTTGAAAGGAAAGAAGCGGCGCAAGAAACTTTCAGCAGCACATCTTTTGAAATAAATATATCTTACAATGATTATGAATACAATCATATATGTATACAATGTGCAGAGCTGGAGCTGAATTTAGGACCAAGCCTCTTTATCATTTAAGTAGTCATTTAAGAATAAGTAGTATCCATAGTCCATACACCAGTAGGAACTTAAGCATAGGTTATATTAAACTAAATAAAATGAGTGAGCAACAAGTTAGTTTACAATAAACGCTGACCTCCGAGCTAGGAAGTTCCTATATCTCGGAGGACAGATCTCTTCTGTGACCAGTGCAAATGAACATGTAACAGAACAGACGTTAGCCAAGCCAAGAAAATATAAAACTGTCAAAATTTGAAAGATAGACAAAAAAGAACAATAAAACAGTTATTTAATCCTTTTTACATTTGTTAAATAATCAATGTCCAAAGATAGGTTTTCTTAAATAAGCGCGAGTAGGATTTGAATCTACGACGGTCCTGATCCGATGATCTAATCTAACCATTGAGGTATCGCGGCCCATAATACCACTGACGTCAAATTAGTCAACTCTTTCTGTTTAATACACTTTCAGCACAGCTGCTTTTAGGGGTAGTTTCAAGTATGCGGCATCTAAGATTTGGAATACCTTGCCACCTCCTATTAGAGACGCGCAGACTCTTGACACCTTCAGGAGAAAACTTAAAATATATACAATTGATTTACAAAAATCGGACACTGCTCCGTACATTCTTTAGGTGCCCTGTGACTACTGTCCTTCACAATCTGGAAGTGCTCGGTAATAGTATGCCTCTACTGTGAACTACCATCCACACACATAATACCATGTAAATACACCCGCACCATGCCATCACCCTCCCACACACTCAGTACCTCACATACACACTAATATCCTCATTCATACAAACAAACGCATTCATACAACACCACACGCACACACTGTTGCTTTCTTCGTCCGTGCAGTCACTGAGGGGCCAACTGAAAATCAGCGCTGTGGCTTGCCTGGTGTACCCTTTTTGGCACTGTACCGCACCGGATGTTCTGTGCTGCATGTATTAAACTTTGTATACTTCTGTATTCTGTATTCTGGTGTTTACAGCGCTAAATAAACGATTTCAATCGATCAATCAATCAATAATAAACCATGTCTGTAAAGTTTGGTTAGCATTTCCAGGGTTCGGCATGGTCGTATAGGTTCAAATCCTGTTCGCAAAAAAAAATTTCAAAACATTTATATACGACTTTTATTCTTTCCGGGTTATTGTATTTGTCTTAGGTCATAGAATCGAGATGAAAAATACTTTTCATCTCAAGCTAAAACACACATCACACACATGATTTTACTGTTTTTATTTTGTTTGTTGATTTATTTAATATTTTGTGATGAATGCATTATTATTGCGTAATATCAATTTTTAATTGCATCAAAAAATTAACGATATTAAATTTTTATTTATTATTATTTAAAAATAATCAAGAAAAGTAAGTCTAGGTGCACATCGAATGTAAGTATAAACTATTATAAATAACAGCAAAACAGCAAAAAGCGCACATCGAAGTTATAAACAGTGTACTATGGTAGCAGAATGGCAAGAAAAGAAATAATTTATATTCGCTATTAAAATTATAACCCGTATACTCAAGTTACAAACTACAAGCCTGTGTGGTCCTATAACGTTCGCCATTAAAATAACCACAATTTCTTTAAAGCGCAAGTATACAACCGAAACCATAAGATTATGGTGACCATTAATGGGGTTATGTTATGGTTTCAAGAGCCCGATTCAACTATTTTACAACATTCAAATTCAAATTATTTATTCATTCGTAAATAGGCTGCACAAGTTGTAACATAAATGTATTGATCTCTATATTTAGCTATAACAACATACGTAATTTTTCTTAACATAAGAATTATAATTTATAACTATAGTAATTAAAATAATCTTTAACAAGTAACTAAATAAATAAAATTTAAAACAGTTAAATTCAAAATAAAAACATAACATCCCATATAAATCAAATCAGAATTAAATTTATCGTTCTTTTCCGATTAAGAAGCGACTACGTTAAAATCACATCGAAAATAGTATAAATCGCATCGATCTAATTTTAAAAGGAAATAAAGCGTATTCTGTTAACACCATGCTTACCACACATACGCATTTACTGGACCCGCATGCTCCATCGTCGACCTCATCGTCGCTTACCATCGAGATCGAGGTCAAATGCGGGATTAGTAGTCAATAAAAAAATATAAAAAAACATTATGAGACGCCCGCGCCCGCCGACCGTTGGCTTGACTGAAAAATCTAAAGGTTCGTAAATAGTGCATGGCATACTTAAAACGATAATTCGCTGCAATTTAAATTCTATTTATATTGGGTTTACGTTATATTAGTGGAATCAAGCCCCAGCTAGCAAGCGAAGTAGGTATATAATGATACCAGAATCTAGAAAAACTATGTTATCTCGAAATTCTATAGATATTTAAGTATAATGATGTTTTTAGTTAGATACTTTCTTTCATATCAGCTTTTTGAAAGTTGGTGATCTAAATCTTTACAAAAGACTTTTTAATATTATGAATAGGCCTCCCATTGCACAAGGGGGTACGGGCCATGATCCACCGAGCGGGCCCAGTGCTGATTGGTGGATTTCACACGTCTTCGGAAACTTTTCCTTTAATTTCCTCAGACGTGCAGGTTTCCTCGCGATGTTTTCCTTCACCGTTAGAGCAGTCGGTTAATGTACGTAAGTCGTCGAAAAAAATCCGAAAAACTCATTGGTACATGGCATTGCATGGTTTCGAACCCGGACGTCCCGCATGGGAGTCCGGTGTCCTAGCCACTAGTCCACCGAAGCTGAACTTTGTGTATTACCTTCCCTTATTTCTAAAGATATTATGTACCTATGTTATGTACCTATTCAAGGTACATAACAAGATTGAAATGCTACGTAAACTAGAACAAAGTCCTTGAATAATGATTACCAACATCATGCCACGTACATTTCGTTTCATTATAATGCCTATTAGCTTAGGGGCCATCCATATATTACGTCTCACGTTAAGAGGGAGGGAGGGGGTCAACAAAGTGTGACATCGTGTGATAAGGGGGGGACACGAGTCATAAACTTCGTGACGTCGCGACGTCACGAAGCTTATGACTCGTGCCCCCCGTCGCATGCGTAAATCTAAAAGAAGTCATAAATAATATAAAGGAATTTGTTTTTGAGAGTATTGAACCTAGAGTATGAGGAGAGGTTGTAAAGACTGAATTTGCCGACACTGAAACAGTGACGAGATAGAGGCGACCTTATAGAGACTTACAAAATTCTAAACAATTATTATAACACAGATGAACTGAAGAATTAGTTTATATTGAACTTGAAGGAGCACTCAAGAAGACACTGCACACAACTAGTGCGGAACACGGCCAAAACACTCCCAAAACATCATCTCCTATTCAACCGGGTAGTCATCCCGTGGAACGGCCTACCTGAGCAAGTTGTGAATGCTGAAACTATAAACCAGTTTAAGAACAGATTATACAGCCACTTACGAAATGTGAAGAAACAGGCTAACTAACATTAGCTGCCTACCTGCTAATATATAAATAATAAGTCCATGGACACAAGATGATTATTAAATTTTGTGTCATTCATTTGATTTATGTTTCGTAAATTTTCTAAAACGTTTGATTTATTGTTGATTTTATGAAAAAAGATTTTAAATAGAAATATATAAATAATTTAGGAAGTGCTGTTTTAATTTAATAATTTCTAAATTTAATATTGCAAAATATGTGACGTCACGCCAGCGAGGGAGGGGGACTCCAAAAATCAGATTCAGATTAATTTATTTGTCCAGAATGTAGGTACCTACATAATTACAAGATAATATTTTCTAATCAAAGAGCCGATACATTCTACTCAACAATGAGCATGCAAATATAATAATTAAATAATACAATATAAATGTCATTTAGATCGTAATACAAATAATATATATTATTCTTATAAATAATTATTAACAATCATGAAATTCGTGTCACGTGATTTATGGATGGCCTTATTTCAAATCGCTGATATCAGCAAACTTCAAAACTGTAATTTAATTATAACTTTTTACGCACGTTTCTTGTTACAACTATAGTTACGTCGATTTACACGTATCTAGGTCATGTCAAAGTCCACGAATGCCTTTCTTCGTCTAACGTACTATATCTTTATAAAAAACAGTATTAATGGCGTGCAGTTCTTTAGGATGAGTCACGATTCCATCTAATCTAAAATGACTCGTATCTAAGATGATATGTGTAGAGATTATAGCTCTATGTTATTTGGTTTATAGGGAAGCCCGTGCGAAAAAATCACAGGTTAATTACGCGTTGAAAAATAACCGCTACTCGTAACAGTTATTTGTTCATTTCGCGATACGCCTGTTAAAACGGTAGTTAGTGGTTTAGCTCACAATTCTAAAGTGCGGTGAAGTGGAGTAGTCATTACTGTTGCCAGGCAAATGTCGCCGGTGCGGGTGACCCGTTTTTTATTCAGTGTTATTTTTAAAGTAACAAATATGTTTGAAGATTTCGTGTTTTTAGTGGTTTCACTTTTTTTTAACCGTGTTTTATTGTTTTGTTTAGGTATTTTCTATCTTTTACTAATAATGACCTACGGAGCCGAAACGTGGACACTGACGGTGCGACTGGTTCACAAATTGAAAGTCGCTCAGCGTGCTATGGAAAGAGCTATGCTCGGAGTATCACTGCTGGATCGAATCCGAAATGAGGAGATCCGGCATAGAACAAAAGTTATCGACATAGCTCATAAGATTAGCAAGCTGAAGTGGCAGTGGGCCGGTCACATGTCGCAGAACCGACAACCACTGGGGTAGACGAGTTCTGGAGTGGAGACCGCGTTTGGGCAAACGTAGTGTGGGACTCCCTGCTAGATGGAGCGTCGATCTGCGCAAGGTGGCAGCGACTGGATGAGAAGAGCCGAAGATCGGGCTCAATGGCGTGCCCTGGGAGAGTCTGGCCTATGTCCAGCAGCGGACTAGAGTAGGCTGCTAATGATGAATATTTTTCAAGATTTCGTGTTTTTAGTTGTTGGAATCACTTTCTTTTAACCGTGCTTTATAGTTTTGTTTAGGTATAGCAAATACCTAAACAAAACTATAAAGCAGCAGATTTAATTTTTTAATTTCGAGTTTTTGCTCTGCAATTTTTGAAACTGTATTTTGGATAGTTATACTTATTTAGGTATTTTGAATGGTTGTTCGTTGAAATTCGATATTAATTAATAATACCTATGCTATCCTTAGATATTCATGTGTTTTAAAATAAAATTAAAACTAATAAAATAAACAAGAGCTGTTGTATAATATGAAATAATATGGCACTGCTCTCAAACAAAACACCGTAAACGCTATCATAGTTTATTCGGTAATAATTACGCCAAACGCGTATTCTGGTAAAACGTAACACAATAATAAAGATTATATTAAAATGGCGTAACTACCGCCATCTTGGAAACCTGCCAAGCTGATGTTAGAGCTACAATATACTCTCCAACCACTTTCCGTAGATCTCCCCAACTCTCCTGAAATTCATTTTCGTTGTCAACTTTTCTGTAAACTTGGGGAAGCGGAGAAGGTCTGGGTGTATTGGTTATGCAGGTGGTCTAAATTCAAATAACACGCTTTCTGAGCAAGCGATTTTGTATCTGTGAAGCAGTGTATAAACTGCCTATCTGATGTGATCATCAATAAAGTACCTACTTTATGTATGCCATTTGGGTTTGTTTCTGTTGCAGGACGTATTTACGAATTTGATGCCGATCTCACAAATTCGGTTCCAACTCTGAAATGGCTACTCTTAGGTTTTCAAGCTAAATGACTGCTTAGAATTTTATACGAGAGTAGAGTATAGAGAGTCAAGAATAATAAATAAAATAAAATAAAACCAGCCTTTAATTCCTACTACTCATACACAATCGTTCATAAATTAAAATAAAATTTTGATGCGACGAGGGACCCAAGGGCTGGCGGCTGTCTCGCCCAAAGGATCAGCATAGCGATCCAGCGGGGCAACGCCGCTAGCATCCTCGGTACCCTACCACACGGGCCTAATCTAAGAAATTTTATAAGTTACATTTAATTATTTATTTTTTGTACATTTTTAAATTAATATTTTCTTCATTTCTTTTCTATTGCTCTTGCTTCTGTAATTGTTTGTGTATAAATAATTTTAAGTTGTAAATAAATAAAATGTTATCTAGATAAAATTAACATGTCATTATTAATTATTTCATTAAATTATTATAGGTATGTCGATATTTATTATTTGTTTCAGTAGTTGCTCTGGCATAGGCCTCCCGCAATTTTCTCCAGTGTTCCCTGTCCCTCACATTCTCGTCCAGTGTGCTCTTATTTTTGCAAAGGTATCGTCCCATCGTTTATAGGGTCTTCCTCTTTTCCTTTTCCTTTCTTTTGGGTACCATTCCGTGACTTTTTTCGTCCATTTATTATTCTCTAGTCTTAGTATGTGACTCGCCCATTGTCCCCGCCAATGTCAAGAATACTTGTACATAACAAAAAGTAATTGCGGTAGGGTTCCACAGAAGGAATTCACCTGGCACAAAGAAATAAACGCAATAAATCAAACGAAGACTGATCAAAGAAAAGTCATCTTTCCTCAAGGGTAAAGGGTAGGGTAGGGTAAGGGTACTGGCACCGATGGCGTAAAGTCGCAACTCAGGGTCGCAAGTGTGAGTGACACACTGATTTATAGTCGATAATTTCAGTTATGCTTGCGCAAAAAAACAAAGTGCTAAAAAGCAGCGATTTGACAATATTCACGCATCTTTCTGTTGATACCGCCTCCGGAATTTTATTTATTTTTTACTTATGATTGATTGATTTGATTTTGAAATTTCTTTATTTGACATAAAAACACAATAATGAGTAGCACCGGCAACACGGTCACGGCGTACCAAAACATGAAGTACCTACGTTTACGAGGCTATACCTTTTAAAACTTATACAATGATATCAGATATTTACACACATACAGCGCCGGCAACGGTCCCCACGAACACCTGAGGAATATCGCTCCACTGCACTCGCGCCCTCCTGACGCACGGATTGATGGGATATCAACAACAATGATCCCTGTCTCGAAAGATATTGCAGCTTTCTTCGTCAGGTCGCGCCATTTTGACTTGTTAATCTCGAGTTTTTTTGTATATACTATACAAAAACCTAGCCTAGGCTTCATACATTTCTGAAACAACTCCTTTGGAAACATTTCTACGTTTCCAAATTTTCAATATTTAAATGTTTCTCCATTTTTGTAGGAACTTTATCGCCGTTTGTGTAATTAAAGCTGTAACTTACTTATTTATTTTAATTATTGCATATATGTACATAATTAGCTTTAATATTATAAATATATATTAAATATATATTTTTTTTATTAAATAAGGAGAGCAGACGAGCCAACGGGCCACCTGATGGTAAGTGGTCAGCGTCGCCCATAGACATCTCACCTCACTGTATTAATATTAGAGGGTTTTTAATGCGCTGCTACCCTTGAGGACTAAGATGGAGTGCCTCATGTGCCGGAAATTACGCTGGCTCTCTTACTCTTCAAACCGAAACACAGAAATGCAAGCAATTCTGCTTCACGGCAGAAATAGATAAGAGGGTGGTACCACCCCAGGCGATCCTTCACTTTAGGATCTACCACTACTAAAAATATACCTATAATAAATATATATTAAGTAATAATATGCGGAGGCATTCTTGTCTGCAGCAATAAGCTGAGTTGAGGCCCTTTTCACAACAACAGCAGACCATCAGACATGATTTAGATATGTTTACCTTTGACTACATAATTATTTTATCATAATTATAACTGTTTCGGTCATTGCTGTGTGTGAAATAAACGTATTACTTACTTACTTACTTACCTAGTTATATAAATATTAATATATTTTATAAATTTATAATAGTCTTAATAATTAATAATCTTTTAAATAATACATATACATATGATCTTTTAAATTTAAGTTGTAATTTTTCTTTTAATTCTGGAATGTAATGTTAAATTGACACATAACAATGTAAAGTGGTTAGTGTGTGTATGTAATCTCCACGACACAGGCAACGACTAGTGTGGAGGTTATAATTTAATGTGAAATGTTAATTAATAATTTGTAAACGAATATTTTGTTTCAATTTTCAACGCTTTCGTATTCTAAGTGTAGCCAATTCCATTTTGAATTATATTAGTACCACTACAGTAAACTAGTACTTCACTTATCTGACATTCGACATTTTCCCGCGGATTTTGATCAACTGGTTTTGTAAACAAATAATCTTGTCACCATAACTTTACCACTTCCATTACTGTTTATTGCCAAAGACGTTTTATGTCGTTTATTACGACGCATTATGTCCATGACAAACGTTAAGAGTCGAAACGTTGGCTCAAATTTACGATACTATGAAATCTTGGCACTATGACAGGCTTTTACCATTTTACCAGGTATCATTGTTGAACGACCTAGTTATTTCACCGGCTGTCAAATTTGACATTTTATAATGGACTTATTATTGAAATGTTGACAGATTACGGTGATAATCAGTGATCGGAGTAGGTAGAGCTGTTTTTGGTACTTGCCACATACGGTCATAATATGGATAAGAATGCCCAATAATCCCGGGATTTCCGGGATTGAATAAATATATTATTTAGATTTTTAACGTTATATTTGTTTTGATACACATTTAAGATTGGTGGCGAAATATTTTTTTTTAAGATTCATGGCGCTAGTGTACCTATGGTAGTGTTTTAACTTTTTTGTAAGTTCACAATTTTAAAAAAATCGTAATCCGCCGTGTAAGGGCGAGGTTTATAAAAGTAATTTACAACATTTGCTCGATAACTTAAAAAGGGGTCCCGAAATTATATCCATATTAATATAACCTTTGAGGACATTGACCCGAAAGAGCCTTACCTACTCCGATCAGTGGTAATAAGTAAAAACAGTTACTGTAGAAAAGGGCTGTAAAAGATAATATCTACTTTTCTCTTTTACAAACACTGCCATCTCGCCACTAATTACCGAGCAATTCGTAAAACAAACGTTGTAAAATTTATTACAAACAATTAAACAAAATTACAAGTTATCTTTACAAGGTGGTATAACAACTCGTCTAATAGCTAGGTCAGTTACCTCGTTCTGATCTACAACAACGACGCGTAAAACAAAGTTAGGCGAATCTCACATTGCACCGCGCACCGCCGCGGTGAGCGGTAGTACCTACTGGATTGTAGTAATCGGCTGCGACCTAATACACTGCAACCGCCTCGCCTCGAGTATTATAAGTCTCAGATGATTACATACAATCCAGTAATACTACTATTCCGACCGCTTCACCGCTCACCGCGGCGGTGCGCGGTGCAATGTGAGTTTCGCTTTAGATTGGCTTCGGGACGAGTTGCCTAACGAACCGGCATGCTGCAATGTTAGACATAATCTAGCTTAGATACAGCCTTGTGCCTAGGTCATAGATCATAGGAGATAAGCTATGGAGGTGTGATGCGTGTACTCGCAGTGTCGACTTTGCTCGTGTCTTAATTTTGACAAGATTGGACAGGTGAAAAGAACATTTTTTTTGCATTGAAACATGGATAAGTTTTTCTCCTAGATATGTTGAATTCTATCATTATCAGACTATAGTTGTACCTAAACAACAACCATTCAGTTCTTTAATATGAGATTTTGATGATAATTGCCGGTTCACATGTATGCTTATCTAATTTAATTGATAAGGGGCCATCCATAAATATGTCACACGAATTTCATGATTTTTACCAATTCCCCCCCCCCCCCCCCCCCCCCCCCCCGCCTTATAAGAAATATTATCTGTGTGTATACCTCGATGACATACACCTAATACAAGACGAGGCACTGCGCACACTAGCGCCGACAATTGAACAAAAACATATCAATTAAATAAGCCATTTAAAAAAAATGTCTGGTTAATATCAGAAATTTCTTAAAATTTCTTCTTTATTAGTGCAAGATTTTTTTTAAAATAGTGTTGTATTCTCATTTTGAAACCAAAAGAAACAAAAACCGAAACTGTCAAACGTGGCTTTTAATAGTTTCGCTTTTTGTTTCTTATTGTTTTAATACAATAAATACAACACTATTTTTAAAATTTTCTTCAATCGTGGAACCTTAATACCAGACACTTTTTAAAAAAAATGCCTCAACTAATTGATTATTATTTTTTTGTTATTTTTCTTTCTCTTAATACCATATCTCCTCATTTTCTATGATACGAAACTTGATAGATAAAGCGGTTAACCCGATTTGCATATGGCGTTTATTAACAAAGGTGGTCTTTCGGCTGATTTATTAGAACACTATGTTGGCTTGGGGCATGTCATGTAAGCATGTAAAATTGCAAATGTATGTTTGTAAAGCGTACGTTTATGAAATTGCTCAAATTGGTCACAGTCGAGGTGCGCTTGAGCAATAATTCTCGCTTTAGAGCACACTGTATAGAGGAGTTAGGCAAGTCAAACGACATAGGTTTTTTTTCTCGTTTTTCGAGTATGCTATCTTGTAATGGCTAAAATACAGCGTCGCGTCGTTGGTGGCGTACCGGTTAGGACGCCCGCGCCGGACTCCCATGCGGGAGATCTGAGTTCGAGTCCTGTGGTCTCAGTACGGTTGTTTGTTTTGACCGATACCGAACTAATAAGAGTAGGTAAGAGAGCGTCGGTGGTCTAGTGGCTAGGACGCCGGACTCCCATGCGGGAGGTTCGGGTTCGAAACCGTGCAGTGCCTTGCACCAATGAGTTTTTCGTATTTATCAAAGACTTACGTACATTTACCGACTGCTCTAACGGTGAAGGAAAACATTGTGAGGTAACCTGTATGTCTGAGGAAATTAAAAGTTTTCGAAGGCGTGTGAAAGTGAAATCCACCAATCAGCACTGGGCCCGCTGGGTGGAATACATAAATACACAGAATTAAAGAAAGAAGTACTCAGAATATGGAACCTAGATAAAGTATACATTGTGCCACTGGTGCTTTCTAGCACAGGCGTAATACCCAAACATTTACATCACAGTTTGCAACTAATAGATCTCCCCAAAAATACATATATCACAATGCAGAAAGTCGCAATCCTGAACACTTGTCGTATCGTACGAAAATTTTTACAGGATGAACCGTCAGGTGAAACAACTTTAGGAAATGAAGCTCACTTGGTCCTGGACCCGTGAGCTTCGCTCTCAACTGACCCCAGAAATGGGAGAAAACCTAACAGGATAACATAAAATAAAAATAATAGAATAATAGTACTATACGTGTCCAGTCATGCTAGTCTTGAATCAATGTTTGCAATCATAACAGAATAACACCTCTTGTTTGCAAAAGTGTGCCACCATCGCGCAATCTTCATCTTTAAACAGTTAAAAGAGTTATTCTTTCCATTGTTCGCCTTGGCATTGGCGCGAGTCGGCATCGAACTTGAACCCGCGTCGGCTGCCAAATCTGTGCAATTGAACAATGCAGAAACGTGAGCCAAGCATTCACGTGCTATCTCGTCGGGCAACATGGTTCGACACGGTGGATTTGATTCATAGATTCCGTTCTAGATTATTTGTTCTGTTCTAATCTTTTTGGGCTTTATGACAGAACGATCGATCCTGCAACGCGGTATTGAAACTTTCTCGAAGTAGAGCTGTATGGTCCAAAATGTATGACTTTCTCAAGCAATGATTTTAAAATTGAAAGTGTGCTACTAATCCCATTTTTCAGTCAATCTTAACATCTTCAGAATATACCTCGTCCTAATCAGATTGAGGACTACAAATCTTCGCCTCTTCAAATTGCTCTAGAGAAAGATGAATTTAAATAGAGGCAACTTATTATAAACTGATGTAATTCTTTAGCTCTCTTTTTTACATTAATTACGTCTATATAGGTTTAAAGACTTATATACTAGTATATAAGTAAGTAAGTAAAGTGGCTTAGTGGCTAGGACGCCGGACCGGCGACCGCCATGCGGGAGGTCCGGGTTCGAAACCATGCCATGTACGAATGAGTTTTTCGGATTTTTCGAAGACTTACTTACATTTACCGACTGCTTTAACGGTGAAGGAAAACATCGTGAAGAAACCTGCACACTGAGATAACCAGTGTGTGAAATGGGGACGACAATGGCAAACCACCCCATTAAATCTGCCACGAGAGTCGTTCTATGTGGTTAATTCCTTAGAATGATCACGACCCTCAGCAATGAGGATAAACGACTTATCCATACTAGTAAGTAAGTATAAGAATCATTTCCAAAATAAAGCTGAAACACTTTCATAGTTTGTTTGATTAATAGGTAACTAATAACTTATCGTTTTTCTGATGAAGAGAAAACCCAATCAAGAAACTACCGTATCTATCTAGGTCACAATCAGAATAAAAAATAAATCCCTTTGAATCAACTCATTATAAATCAAATCTTATTATTTGTTTACACTTTCAATTTACATCTCTCGCTTTTTCTCCACCAATTTCCGCGTTAACGTCACAATATTTCACAAAATTTAATAAGCTTGCTCAGTTGGTTAGTTGGGCCACCATAAAGCCGTTAAGTGGCTCTCGGGCCGAATAATAAATTCGAGCGCGAAGTGCCCAAAACTGACATAAATTAAAAAGTAGTAAAACGAAACGGCACGTGGAAGCGACCCTGCCGGCCGGTTTCCATGATAGCACGAGAAAATCTCGGATGAAAGGTGAAAATAAGTTTTGTCTGGAGATCCTGTATCCCCTGGCAGGTATTTCACCACCCAGCGTACGTAGAGAAGTGGCTTGCGCTGTCGAGAAAACTAAACAGGAAACTGACACCAGGCATCCACTTCACAGCCACACTGCCACACCATCGCGTCTCAAAAGTCGTAACGGGTTTCTGCGAAATGTTTCTCCCATAGACGCTGGAAAGAACCCGCCAGAATTAAGATGCAAGCTGTGACGGGAGACATACCCGCCTGAAGATTTCATACCGCCATTAGAAGACCTACCACCGGTTTTCAAACTCCCGTGGCCAACCTGGAAAATGCTTAATCGCCTGCGAACCCAGGTTGGCTGTTGCGGACATAATCTTCACAAATGTGGTATTTCCAGCGATCAAGTAGTGTGAGTGTGGTGTCTCCCCTCAAACCATGGAGCACTTACTCTGTTGTCCCGCGTGTCTGACCACCTGCACGCGGAGGGACCTTTTCGAGGCCAACCGGAGGGCTTTCGATGTGGCTGCCTTCTAGTCGGGAAAATTAGTTCGGATCATCAACTCGAAAGAAGAAGAAGTTTTGTTTTTAATCAATTTATGTCTGAACCAGGTATATTTGATCTGACCATATCGTGTCGGTGAACGCGCTTGTGGTCTTTTACCCTGCACTTTGCCGACTATACCAATAGTTTCACAAGGCTATCCACTTCTCGTCTCGTTTAGCTATATGTGTCCAATGTAAGAGGTTCGCTTCGCCATAAACCGTGTGTTTTTTAGTTTGTGATGTAGGTAATGTGACCTGTTGTGATGTGTGTGTGACGCGTACTCAGAATCACAAATTACCTATGCACTTGTGAATCTCATGTTTATTTCTGCGATGTGCAATTATATTATGTAAGTAAGTGTTAAAAATATAATGATTATTTATAATAAGGAAGTAACATCTCCGCCGATAAGCTGCTAAGCAGTTTGGCGGTATATATTTAAGACACTATTGTATATTATACTGTATAAAAATAAATTTAAAAAAAACTGCTACTATAATACTTATAAGTTTAAAATCTCTCCCTCATCACCGATTGTTGAACTTCAAAGTACACCGGTTTGATTTTGAGTTGGATCGCTTGTCGTCGTTGATACTTTAAAGTACACCGCAGAAAAAAAATCCGGTGAAAAATTAAAAAAGTAAAAAAAATCTGTTAACTTTTCGAGAAAAAAAATGATAAGTGAAAAACCTGAAATCAATTTTCATACAAAATTGTATGGAGAAAAAATAAAAGTGTCCTGTTGTTTAATTTTTATGACCGGAATTTTACTTCCATACTTGCTCTGCGGTGTACTTTGTCATGTCAAGGATAGGTAACTTTTCAGTAGGATGTGTTTTATGACAAACGTGGGAGATATACGAGTATGACATATTGCCACACACGATAAAGACCGTAATTTTTTGATAAATTGGCATTAATTAAACATTTTGGTTTTTTTGGACATAATTACAACATATTGAAGTATCATTTAACATTTCTCTCATAATAGTTACCTACATATATTTTTTTTTGCTGTTTTATTACCTAAGATTGATATAATGTGGAGTAACATAATGTAAATAATTGGCAAATGTTCAAGTAATATTTTATTCTCTTTATAAGTTCTATAAAAAAATGAAAAATTAATAAAATAAATAATAATACATAATTTTAATCTGAAGACAATGTAGTCGCGCACCCATCATCCTAAAATACCTTGCGCATTTCCCAACTGATTTACAGACTATAAACAACAACTTCACAGAGCTGGGTCCAGATACCTCTCCGTATGTCCGTGTTTTGCGCAATTCGATATACTTACTAACATACATAGAAATAAATTCGATATACTTACTAACATACATCGAAATAAATATTGTGAAATACAATTACGAATAGATACAGTTCGATGATGGACTGTTATACTTGTGTAGACGGTAGTTGATAGCTAGATAGATAGAAACACTTTATTGTACACAAATACAGGAAAAGTAAAAACTACAGGAATAATAGCACGATATGATATGTCACTGAGGGGCCAGCTGAAAATCAGCGCTGTGGCTTGCCTCAGCATTATGCTGAGCTGGTGTACCCTTTTTGGCACTGTACCGGACCGGATGTCTTGTGCTGCATGTATTAAACTTTATATACTTCTGTATTGTGTTCTATATTCTGGTGTTTACAGAGATAAATAAACGTTTTCAATTTCAATTTATTTTATAAGTATTAAAGCGATCTCTTCCAGGCAACCTCTGAAGTTAATTGGACATTAAAGAGATTAGCGACAGTGCAGTGTGAAGATATGAAAAAGGTTACTATTACTTCGTCTACTTCTACGTCGTACTACCTCGAAATCGAAATTTCGATTTGCGCACCTTGTTAGTATATATAGTAGTTAGTAGCTTAGGGTCTGGGTGTCTTTAGAGTCGTTTGGGTTCAAATGGTCCATTTCCCAAGTAATTCTGTGTTATCTGTGGAATCCAATAAAAAGTAGAGAAAGAAAATTTGAGCTCCATGGAAAAAAGACTAGTTTTAATTTCGTACAGAGTTCTAAAACCGATGTATTTTGAACAACCTGAACTTTGTTGATGATATCGCTCTAATTTCAGATCTTTTCGTGTGTTCAGTTCAGTGTTCAGGGCGCCCGTAGACCCCTGTCGTGGCCTAGCTAATAACCTATCGTATGGCTGAATATGACTGTCTAACGAAAGCAGCCGGGATCGACATATTTACGTGAATTTCGAGGTACGGAATGGCACAGATGAAAATCTGTCACTTGCGGTCACCCATCCTGGTTCTGACCGCACTCCAACGGTTACATCAGTTTGTTCTTGCTAGAGAGCTTGCCCCTCCACTTCAGATAATGTCGCTGATAGTATTGTTTACCATACGTTCATAAATTCATAATCCACTATACTCCATATTAATAGTAACATGACACTAACCTTCCTATGTATTAAGTCACATGATATTACAATTATAAGTCAAGGAAAATGCACATTTTTTCCTCCTTATTATTTACAAGTACCTAAAGACTAAGTTTTGTGACCATATCAGAATTAATACTAAAGTCTTTTGAATGATATAAAATATTAATATCAATAGTGACTCGGGGCAAATACGAATTGTCGCCCCGATAGCAGAATGCGTTCCAAAAATAGCATCGTCAATGGGTCTCATTGACAACGTGCGCACGCGTCATAGGTCTGCGCCTTGTCTGCGCACAAACATTCGATAGTGCGCAGCTTATTAAGACTAAATAAATTCTAAAATTTAGAGTATTAGAAGTTGTTTGATTGCATTGGCTGCGTCGCCATTCGTACAAATTAGAAATTGGTTGGGACATTTTTATTCCACCAATATTAACACTGCATCGTAGCTTAGATCTCGTTCGACATAAACATCCATTGCAGACCAATATTTTATTATTATTGTCACTTTGACCTTTGTCACTTTGACATTGGACGTATTGACTTAAAAATCGAAGTGACCAGGGAACTGGACGTTCGGGGAACTCGACGTACAGGGAACTGGACGTACAGGGAACTAGACGTACATAGAACTAGACGTTCGGGGAACGGGACGTTCTGAGAAATGGAAGACTGGACCTTCGGGGAATTGGACGTTCAGGAAACTGGACATTCGGGGAATTGGACGTAACGCCCATGGTCCATATTTACATCCTAATAAATTATATATTACAATACAAAGTTTAACATCATCATACATACACCTAGGAACTTTTATACATACATGTTACTTAAGGGTTACACATATGGCCTTTTATTCATACATGCTACTATGTTAGGCCATGGCAGTTTTGTATGGTTACCTATAATTAAAAAGTAACCTATAAAAAATATTTATTTCGTTAGACCACCGATCTTTGTTCCTTCTTCTTTCCACAACACTTTTAGTTTATGTAGCTTCATATTGATGCTTCATATTCCTCAACCTTTATGTGTTTACATCTATATTTACTTTCTTATTATTTATTTACATTTAGTTTATAATCTAACTGGAAATTCCCATTTAAATAACAAAATAATCCTATGATTTTTTGCACGATTTTTCTGAAACCATTCATATTCGTAGGTACTGGTATATTAAGTATATGCTCAAGCATAGTAAATATTATCAAGCTCAAAAGGTCATTGTGTCAAGTTCGTATTTATCACCAAGGTCAAGCCGAAGCCAATCCACCAGTTTTTGCTGTCGTCATATCGTGTGATCATCCGCGCCTATTAAATTAATTTATTTCGATACCCTGGGGTCAAGTTTAATAATTTTGATAGGTTTTAGGCATTTTATTATGGTTATTACTTATTAGTTACTTTATTACTATTTCTGACGTTAGTTTAGATATTAGATTTGTTGGAAATTTAAATAGTGTTGATATCTAATCAAACAAACAGTTACAAAGTTGATATCTTAGCGGTATATTTGTTTTGTTTTATGATATGATGTTGGATATAGAGTGTGGTCATAGAGTACAAATTTTCTTGAGTGTAGTTCCCTCGCTACATCTTGTTTAATGACAACAGAAGATAGTGTTGCGTAATTTCGGATTTTAAAATGTCGTTTTTCTATTAAACGACATTTTAAAACATTATTTTTCTATTAGCCGAAAACCTCAAGCGGCGCAAATATGCAGGCCTCAGTGGGGACTGCATTTTTTTGCCGTTTGGGGTGGAAACGCTGGGGCCTTAGGGTCCTGCGGCGCACCAACTGCAACAGGACATTGGGAGACGGCTGGTGGAGGCGTGCCATGACCGGAGGGCTGGCGGGTACTTTGCCCAACGCCTAAGCCTCGCTATTGCGCGGGGCAACGCCGCCAGCCTTCTGGGCACTCTGCCTGTTGGCAGGAGCCTGGGAGAAATCTTTTATTTGTAAATATTACTCAGATTAGGTTAGATTAATTATATTTTTACTACATTAAACCATATGTATATTGTTTTCTATTAAGTAGTTCCATATGTAGATGCAGAAATGTTGGAGTTCTTGTCATAATTTTCATAATCATGAAGGTTTCAATTTCAAGATTACGGCTTACCTACGCTACGAGTAAGTTATTCCACATCTTCAACAATAAAGTGTTGTTGGACTAAACAACATGTATTTGTTTAGTCTAATATTTATGTTGTTTTTCATCTAGATACTCGTATGTGTACGCAGAATATATGTATGTGTATACCTACAGAGAAAACCACTGTTTCAGTCTGTTAGTTTTATTTTCTGGCAGTACCTGCCAGTGAAATACGTAGCACTAGATTGGTTTTCGTGGTTTACATGTAAATTGCATTTTTCAGTGGCAAGCGTTGAACTAAATTTCGTTTTTACAATATTTGTAGTTTCGTGAAAATTCCAATAAAATAGCTGAAACCACTATAAGTTGCTGTAAAAGTAACACCAATTGGATTTATAATAGGATACACACTTCTTCTTTCGTGTTGATGATCCGAATTAAATTTTTCCCGACCAGAAGGCAGCCACATCGATAGCCCTCTGGTTGGCCTCGAAAAGGTCCTCCCACGTGCAGGTGGTCGGACACGCGGGACAGCAGAGCAAGTGCTCCATGGTTTGAGGGGAGACACCACACTCACACTTTACTTGATCGCTGGAAAACCCCCAATTGTGAAGATTATCTCCGCAACAGCCAACCTGGGTTCGCAGGCGATTAAGCGTTTTCCAGGTTGGCCACGGGAGTTTGAAACCCGGTGGTAGGTCTTCTTTTGGCGGTATGAAACCTTTGGGTGGGTATTTCTCCCGCCACAGCTTGCATCTTACACACTAAACATATATTTTTTAAAGAAATTTATATTGCACTAGCTGTTGCCCGCGACTTCGTTCGCGTCATATAGCCTATGTCACCCGGGGATAGTGTAGCTTCCCAACGGTGAAAGAATTTTTCAAATCGGTCCAGTAGTTTCGGAGCCTATTCAATTCAAACAAACAAACAAAAAATCAAACCTTTCCTCTTTATAATATTGGTAACCTATAATTAAAAAGTAACCTATAAAAAATATTTATTTCGTTAGACCACCGATCTTTGTTCCTTCTTCTTTCCACAACACTTTTAGTTTATGTAGCTTCATATTGATGCTTCATATTCCTCAACCTTTATGTGTTTACATCTATATTTACTTTCTTATTATTTATTTACATTTAGTTTATAATCTAACTGGAAATTCCCATTTAAATAACAAAATAATCCTATGATTTTTTGCACGATTTTTCTGAAACCATTCATATTCGTAGGTACTGGTATATTAAGTATATGCTCAAGCATAGTAAATATTATCAAGCTCAAAAGGTCATTGTGTCAAGTTCGTATTTATCACCAAGGTCAAGCCGAAGCCAATCCACCAGTTTTTGCTGTCGTCATATCGTGTGATCATCCGCGCCTATTAAATTAATTTATTTCGATACCCTGGGGTCAAGTTTAATAATTTTGATAGGTTTTAGGCATTTTATTATGGTTATTACTTATTAGTTACTTTATTACTATTTCTGACGTTAGTTTAGATATTAGATTTGTTGGAAATTTAAATAGTGTTGATATCTAATCAAACAAACAGTTACAAAGTTGATATCTTAGCGGTATATTTGTTTTGTTTTATGATATGATGTTGGATATAGAGTGTGGTCATAGAGTACAAATTTTCTTGAGTGTAGTTCCCTCGCTACATCTTGTTTAATGACAACAGAAGATAGTGTTGCGTAATTTCGGATTTTAAAATGTCGTTTTTCTATTAAACGACATTTTAAAACATTATTTTTCTATTAGCCGAAAACCTCAAGCGGCGCAAATATGCAGGCCTCAGTGGGGACTGCATTTTTTTGCCGTTTGGGGTGGAAACGCTGGGGCCTTAGGGTCCTGCGGCGCACCAACTGCAACAGGACATTGGGAGACGGCTGGTGGAGGCGTGCCATGACCGGAGGGCTGGCGGGTACTTTGCCCAACGCCTAAGCCTCGCTATTGCGCGGGGCAACGCCGCCAGCCTTCTGGGCACTCTGCCTGTTGGCAGGAGCCTGGGAGAAATCTTTTATTTGTAAATATTACTCAGATTAGGTTAGATTAATTATATTTTTACTACATTAAACCATATGTATATTGTTTTCTATTAAGTAGTTCCATATGTAGATGCAGAAATGTTGGAGTTCTTGTCATAATTTTCATAATCATGAAGGTTTCAATTTCAAGATTACGGCTTACCTACGCTACGAGTAAGTTATTCCACATCTTCAACAATAAAGTGTTGTTGGACTAAACAACATGTATTTGTTTAGTCTAATATTTATGTTGTTTTTCATCTAGATACTCGTATGTGTACGCAGAATATATGTATGTGTATACCTACAGAGAAAACCACTGTTTCAGTCTGTTAGTTTTATTTTCTGGCAGTACCTGCCAGTGAAATACGTAGCACTAGATTGGTTTTCGTGGTTTACATGTAAATTGCATTTTTCAGTGGCAAGCGTTGAACTAAATTTCGTTTTTACAATATTTGTAGTTTCGTGAAAATTCCAATAAAATAGCTGAAACCACTATAAGTTGCTGTAAAAGTAACACCAATTGGATTTATAATAGGATACACACTTCTTCTTTCGTGTTGATGATCCGAATTAAATTTTTCCCGACCAGAAGGCAGCCACATCGATAGCCCTCTGGTTGGCCTCGAAAAGGTCCTCCCACGTGCAGGTGGTCGGACACGCGGGACAGCAGAGCAAGTGCTCCATGGTTTGAGGGGAGACACCACACTCACACTTTACTTGATCGCTGGAAAACCCCCAATTGTGAAGATTATCTCCGCAACAGCCAACCTGGGTTCGCAGGCGATTAAGCGTTTTCCAGGTTGGCCACGGGAGTTTGAAACCCGGTGGTAGGTCTTCTTTTGGCGGTATGAAACCTTTGGGTGGGTATTTCTCCCGCCACAGCTTGCATCTTACACACTAAACATATATTTTTTAAAGAAATTTATATTGCACTAGCTGTTGCCCGCGACTTCGTTCGCGTCATATAGCCTATGTCACCCGGGGATAGTGTAGCTTCCCAACGGTGAAAGAATTTTTCAAATCGGTCCAGTAGTTTCGGAGCCTATTCAATTCAAACAAACAAACAAAAAATCAAACCTTTCCTCTTTATAATATTGGTATAGACAAGGCATTATAATCGCAAAACCCGTACGTAACGCACAAAAAGCAAACGACGTATAATAATATTATTATCACAGCATTAATTAGTAGACATTTTGTAAATTTAATATTATTGACATTGTTTCTGTTTTCTTCACAAAATCTGTATAGACATTATTAACACTTTCCCTGTCCCAGAGTAATTTGCATTTCGAACACCATACGCCCTATACTGCATTACATACAATGCACGGACGTATGAGTTGAACTACTATACGATTAGTGTTGTTCAAAAAACGTCGAACCACGCTCGATGAATGGGTTCAGTAGCCGTGCTCAAACCGTGCTATTCTTGTGTTTATTTTCGCGGACTATTCGATTGATAAACTTATTCTATGAGGAAAACGAGCGAGGTTCGAACCTTATTTATAGTTTATAGATAAGTAATATGTCATACTCATAAGTATTGTTTAAAGTATCAAGGTATATTGGTTTACCACTCCATATGCAATTTCTTAGTGCATTACATGTCATGCACGGACGTACCGAGTTAAGTCTTCAGTGCATTACATGTAATGCATGGACAGTGAAAGTGTTAACTTGTGAATTCTGTGTATATCCCTTTAAAGGTAAAGTTTAGTGTGATATGTTTATGCAGCTATATCTGCAATATTTGTAATTCTTACCTAATCTTTTACACAATAAATCTTATCTTATCTTATGCCTAACTGAGTGATAGATAATTTTATAAACAAACAGATAGACAAATTTCATTATACGATTCTTCTATGATAATTGCCGTAATCTTTCTAATTAATCTTACTTTCACAAGAAGAGTAGTTAATCATATTCTTCGTAAAACTGAGCTCAATTTTATATAGGCTCTCTGCATTCAGTCATTGCAACACATACAAAGTTACAAGTATCAAGGACATGATAAAACTGTCCATACCGATTCATAATAATCATAATATAATACGAATATCAAAATAAACGACCGCGTTTACAATCTAACCAAACAAGCAACCCATTAATGTCATTGAAACTTTTATGGTCATCATTAAACGTGATGTGACCTGCGTATGAAGACATAATTACAGTACCGGACTTCATACATTTTAAGCCAGGTCTTTCTTAAAGCGAGTCAGTCAGTGGATAGATGTACCTATTCGATAGAACTAATAATATATACATTGTTTTATCAAAACTTTTCCTATTCCGTCTTTCAACTTTACCCAAATTTTTTAGGGAATCGTTATCTGAAATTGAGTACCTAGGTATTGCAGTTATGTTCAATTGATGAACCTACGCAACAGATTGCTGCTTAGCATTTTGAATATGTCGAGGAAAGCAATCTATCATATCGTGCTATTATTCCTGTAGTTTTTACTTTTCCTGATTTTGTGTACAAAATAGTGTTTCTATCTATCTATCTATCAATCTACCAACTCATTAGATCCCCTGTATCGTATTCAAAAGATTTAATTCCTTTTGATTTCTTAGCAGCTTCAGATTTGTAACAAGGTCCGAACTAAATCCCTCCTCATAATCCCTCACTGTGGGATTGTCTATCAAAAACAAGAGCACATTACATTCACAATGGCATTTATTATTATGGGGACCATTGAAGCAACAATCACTTCCCTAGACTGGCTGGCGCGGATCGCACACCGCCATGGGATGATCTTGATCCTTTTGATAACTTCAATCCAGAGACCGAAAGTAACCTGCCTGAATCTAATAAGTTACCTGAATATATTTTGCAGTACATGCAAAGTTGAACACAAAATACACACTGTTAAAGTAGAATCTACCGATACTGATTTTTACAATTTTTTTATTGTAGATTCTACCTTAACAACAACTAATTAACATCACTTTATTTGCGGCAATTAGATGCTTACATGAGTATAGTTCACTAACTCACCGACTCGAAGTGGATTTTGACCTTCGCTACCAAGATGCGCGATCTCCTACCAGTTTCTGATTTGAAGATTGAGTGGATCCTTCTCCAGTACGTCTCCAATTGATTAAATAATCAAGCAAGCCTTATATAATTCCTGATTGAGCAGCAGAAAGTCCATCGCCAATATATCTCTTGAAATGAATGTAT
Source organism: Hofmannophila pseudospretella (assembly GCA_947369225.1). Taxonomy (NCBI): domain Eukaryota; kingdom Metazoa; phylum Arthropoda; class Insecta; order Lepidoptera; family Oecophoridae; genus Hofmannophila; species Hofmannophila pseudospretella. The sequence goes on along the minus strand of OX376314.1, from coordinate 13,586,387 downwards.
AATTATAATTATAAAGCGACTCCGGTACCTGGCGAAAGTATCAAACTCTGTCAGTCATCGCATATGCGCGCACGCATCACGATTGCGACACGACAGTCTGCTCCATTGAGAGCGCGCGTGGGTGCGCTGGCACAGCCGCACCGGTCGCCCGTGTTGTGATAGTAAATACTGCGGTTAACTGTACACGCCCTACTGTCTTCGCCAACGTAACTTCGTATTCATTAACAGAATTGTTGTTAATATCCCATGACTTGGCCACCATAATCTCGCTTCTTACGTATTTTTCCTTACTTTTTCTTTAGGCAAAAGTACACGTCCATCGCTATTTAAAGTACCCCAGTTAATTCAAATCTCACACTGACAATTGTATTATGCACTTAGCCAGCCTACGCTCTCATCTACAGTAGCATCATTTAACTTGTTTAGCTACAATTTATCCTCATCTGGTATTTAGTTCTTCATTTCCACATCCAGTACTAGTGAAAATACGTGAGTACCTTCGTAGATCGTCACTCCACCTAGACTCCATCTGGTCTCTATTATCAATTCATCTCTACTCGTACTCGTGAGGTATAATAAGTAGACATTTTTTTCTGAGATTGATTTCTAACATTGTCGTCTGTATTGATATGCCTTAAAATGGCTTTAGCAATTTGATCCTGGAGCAGCACTCATTACCGACCGCATAATGCTGCATTTAGTGAACTTTGGCATCTTGATCCTCAAATCTGGGTTCGTGGTTTTCCTCTATCCTCTCTACTATTTTCAGTCTCTACTTCTACCCTCCCCGTTTCGAATTGTAGGAACGCGCTAATGTGAGGACGTGGAATGCCGTAACGTTAGTTGTATGTAAGGGAAAAGTGAAAGATCTTCCACCAGGCGGCGTGTTGTGCCTGGTGACCATATGTCCTGGTCCAACTATGGATGTTTGGAACTCGTATATATACGAAGTCCCAGGAAAATTTCGATAGCGCGTTCTACGTAGTGGCGCGCGTGTCGTGCGTCGCCACAGAATGTTTTCACAGCTTTTTCACATCTCTTATATTTCAAACAGTCTGCAAAATAGCGGTTTAATCACAGCAAATATTGTTTTATACAAATAGCACGAGTCAAGTAAACAGAAACAAAATAGTCCATTATCAAGTTGCAAAACCAGCAGACACATTGTTTTTCCATCTATTGTTGCAACTCTTGAGTAGGAAACAGAAGACAAAGGGTATTTAGTACGAGGATATCCGCGTGACGAGGATTTTACCTTTCTTTTTACTCCACTGAAAGCGGTTAAAAAGCAGTGTCTACGTTATATATTTTGAGTTGAGGTCTTGAATTAGATTTTAATAATGATTTTATGAGACTGCTATTAATAATTGTAAAGTGTATTTACACTTTATTGCACAAATAGAAAACAACAAACAAGAGATAGAAAAGGAAACAGTGAAGTACAATTTAGGCGACCTTATCGCTAAGAGCGATCTCTTCCAGACCACCTTCGGGCAGAGGAAATTATTTCGAGAAAGAGGTAGTAGGTATTGTATTATGTGTTTATTCTTATCTGACTTCCTTATCTGGTGCCAATCCACTGTCTAAATAACAAATCTTTTCCTTACTAACCTCGTGTACGCCATCTTCGGCCTCATTATCACAACCATCAGTTGAGATTGAGGTTAAAGCTGAGTTTTTGTCATAAAATCACAAGGTTTTGGTACCGTCCAGCACACCATACAGATAAGGAAATCTGGTAAACCAAGGGTTCTGGATTCAGAGACTATTATAGGGTATTTTTATCAAACATCTAGTTCAGAATTAATATTCATTATTCACTTTACCTATTACCTGAAGGTTGCCTGGAAGAGATCGCTCTTAGCGATAAGGCCGCCTAAATTGTACTTCACTATTTCCTTTTCTATCTCATGTTTGTTGTTTTATATTTGTGCAATAAACTGTATTTTACATTTATTTTACTTTTGAAATAAGTTTTCGAAGAAAAATTTAGCTAGAAATTTCCCTTTTTTAACACTGTACCTTTGTTTATTGTGCCATGTGTAATAAATAAAATAAAATAGAAATAATTAAAGAAAGAACGAAATAACTTCTTTCCAATAGCGCACACAAACAAACAATTAGATACAGAAGATAAAAATAATATTAAACAAATATATTATAAAAATAAATAAACAAAAGTAATTAAGTTTGATGAAGGTGGTGTGCAGCACCGGAAAAAGGGGACTTCCTCAGCCTGTTGCCGCAGCGGATTATTAGAGAAGAAAATAATTAATTATGTAGAGTTTATAATATACTCGTACCTACCTACCATCGGTACTCGGTGTAGTTATCGAGCAAATGTTGTAAATTACTTTTATAAACCTCGCCCTTACTCGGCGGATTACGATTTTTTTAAAATTGTGAACTTACGAAGAAGTTAAAACACTACCATAGGTACACTAGCGCCATGAATCTTAAAAAAAAATATTTCGCCACCAATCTTAAACGTGTATCAAAACAAATATAACGTTAAAAATCTAAATAATATATTTATTCAATCCCGGGATTATTGGGCATACTTATCCTTATTATGACCGTATGTGGCAAGTACCAAAAACAGGCCTACCTACTCCGATCATAGGTTATATATTTCATTATTTATGTCACAATTTCCTTTATTAATGTCGCGGAAAAACAATCGCGGCGTAAATCGCAATAAATAGTGCTGTTCTCATTCTGTATCGATAAAAAGCGCAGCAATTTTAATAGGGCTCATTCGGAGCGTGCAACCGGCACACGTGCCGATAGTCGATAACGAATTATGTCGATAAAATAACGATGAAATACACTTCCCTGTGTTACGTTAGACATATTTATCGGCTATTAATCTTCACGCCTACTTCTAGAAATAAACCATTTCCATTTGCCGAAGCGGTTAAAGTAAATAATGCACTTGCGATCGCTTTTTTCAAGTTGTTTTTCTACTCCCTTTTCGTATTTAGTTCCAATCCACCACCGATGAAATAGAAACCATAGAAACCACAATCAATGACATAAAGAGTGACAGAATTCGTCATGGCGTGTGAAAATAGTGTTTTAATGAAATATTAAACAGTTTTCGATTGTTCTTTGTTGTATGGCACTGCATACAAGAACTCTTTCATATTAAATGCACTACATTCCACTGGCCAACTACTTTGTACTATAGCCATAAAAAAAACAAATTAACATCGTAAAAACGAATAAACTGTAATGATCATGTATAAACAAATACCTGAAGATATGTAAACGAAACCGGTCGTAATTAATAAAATACAGTAAAAACCTGTGAAACAGTATATTATTTGAGTCTAATCATGTAATGATAATAAACAAAGAAATTAACAGTATTCCAAATTGGTAAGGCGGTCACTGTATAGTAGGTAAGTGATGTGCTACGGACCACTGGATTGAATTTTTGTTAACTTCTATAGTCGCATCTCTTGCAAGTTTCAATGTCATAAAAAAAACTCCTCTCCATCCTAAACTGTTCAAGGTATTCCTGCAAAGAAAAGGTTAAAAATTGGCTATTGACACTTGATTATTTTAATACTGAAAAAATATTGTTACCAATTAGTAGAGTCCTATGGACGCACACTGACCCTTACACCTACCAACATACACCTCCTCACACACACACACACACTCACCACATACACACACACCACACATCACACACACGCCATCTCACGCACACACACCACATACACGCATACTTAACTGTTTAATTTAGCATTGCCTTATGTTTTTTCATAATTTATTTATCGGAAGAGACTGCCCCCCACAACACAGGGTATCCTAGTGTGGGAGCCAGGGAAATCTAAGAAAATGTAAAAGATACTGTCTGCATTAATACATTTTTATTTTATAGTTTATTCCAGGTTTATACGAGTAGATAGTTCTTAACTTCAAATTCCAAATTTTTCTTCAATATACTATACTATTCACAGTAAAATAAGGAAAAGGGAAGACTGGGTTCTTCGTCTTGGAACACACACACACACACATGGTTTGATGAACATTATTTTTTTCTGATGTTTACCATAGACGGTGACAAACACCCACCATCTTGAACCAATTGTTTTACCAAAAGAAAGCTAACTTTTTCAAAACTTGTCACATTGCCATTACAGAAAAACCGATCCGTTAGTCTAATAGACGCCATAATAATATCAGTAACGATTGTAAATAGAGACATAACGGTAACTTTATCAATTTAATTGACATCCGATATCTCTATTACGAAACATCACACTCCACATTTCTATTTTAAAACACCATTATTGAATATTTTATAACTCTTTTTATCTGTGTAACCCGCATGTTAGAGGTGAATGACCTTTGTGACAACTGTATTATAATGTCATTGATAAGCTAGTTGACACGGTTTGGTCGAAAGTTCTGTTTGGTAATGATGTTTGGGAAAGTTTTATTCAGCTGTTGTGGATTTAAGTCAGATATGTCAAACTTAGGGCCTTTTGTCCTAAAATTCTCCTTGATTCTCTACGGGCCCTCAAAACCATAAAATGTATTAGAATTTTCGAGCGATGGTGGCACAAAAGAGGAGCTTTACACCATGAAATGGAACGTGACGTAATGAAAATTGAGAGAGAAAGATTTTGCCACTATATGCTCCAAAATTGGAGGCTCATAGGTACTTTCAGCTCTTGAAATGGAATGAAATGAAATAGTTATTAATATTATTAATAATAATTTAGGTTCTAAAATATTTTTTTAATAGCCTGTATGCTGTCCCACTGCTGGGCAAAGGCCTCCCCTCCTCCTTTCCATTTTTCCCTATCCTCGGCGTCCTTATTCCAATTAATTATAAATTAATAATCATAATTTTTTTTTCCTTACATTAATAAAAAATAAAATTTTAACCAAACAAACTGAAAAAAAGCGATATAATTACTACTCTTTGCTAAATTAGCTATTATAGCGAGAGCTGGCTCAGGTCATCATTTTGTAAGGGATTTTTTTCTTGTGTCATTATTTGTTGATTTTTTAATATGAATTTTGCAAAATATGGTGCTTTCTCTTTGAAACCCTCTATACGATGAACCCTCTATACAGAATCTCCCATTCCATACCTACTAATTCTTATAGCCCCTACACCTCAGTTGTTTGACCCAGTGTTCAACATGAATTTGACTTCCCTGATATAAGCGGTTCTAGCACGATAGCTGATATGCGTTCGCCTAGTTTTACACGTCCTACGCATTTACTGAGCAAACGTGTAGAAAGTGCATTAGCAAAGACGCTGAGGTAGATTATAGGTCGTGGGACCCGACTTGTGTCATTTAACGTTACTAAGAGAGCGTGACCGTATCGTGTGGTATCGCCAAGGAACGACGACATTATCGCTACGGAACCTTTGTTATATTCATTCATTCGTAAGAACAATGGTCCTTCTTCTTATCTTATGATAGGCGGCCGGGAATAACCCCAGCGGCACTTCGACCCTTGAGGATCTTTTGTGCCTACCCCATTTTACACACTGGTCATCTCAGTGTGCAGGTTTCCTCACGATGTTTTCCTTCACCGTCAGAGCAGTCGGTAAATGTACATAAGTGTTTCGAAAAATACGAAAAACTCATTGGTTCATGGCACTGCACGGTTTAGAACCCGGACCACCCGCATAGGAGTCCGGTGTTCTAGCCGCTAGGCCACCGACGATCTCCCATTGGTCCTTACTAAGTCCGTGTGTTCCATCTTCGACCTCATCGTCACTTACCACCAGATTGATTGAGGTCAAAAAACCAACACCAACGCCAATTTAGTCGTAGAAGGCACTTAGTACCTTGCTCGTGATACTCGTGATAGGTGCCAATGTTTGGTTAGCAAAATGTTCTGTTGGACATCCTGTATTATTCATCAGATCATTTTCTTTATACCTATTTAGGACAAAATTCAGGTTCCTTCCAATTTCACTGGATCATCTTTATCATAAATTGGATTAATTATTCCGATAAATTCTATTGATAAATCTTATTTAACAGTTTTCTTATTTGCGGCTAAACCCGCTTCTGTTCTGTTGTTACTGACCTCATCTCAAAGCTTTCAAGATTCAGCTTGCTACAATCTGCCCTCTAGGTGCCGGCTAGCAGGGTTCTAGGACAGTGTGCAGATGAAGTAATAGAAGAAACTTGGTAATAGTAGATGTTATATTTATCAGGAACAGAACAACACAATAGAAGAAAATAGGTAGTAGTAGGGGACAATTTTATAAAACGGACATACGTCCGTTCAGGACAAAAAATACTGAGAGCGTCAGTAAAAACAATGAAATTAATGGAATAATGGAATTTAGAAATGAAATGATTTGAATTTTGAAAATATAGATGAAGAAATGAAGATGCCAATACGAAATGAGGTGAGATAAATGCTAACAATGAGGATGAAATTGATGGCAAGGAGGTTGATATGGACGATGAAGTCGACATCGTTACAAGCTTAATTGAATAAACAGTAAGCCTGAATCAATCTAATCGACTAATTCCTAATCTATACTAACATATTTTACCATTATGCTTTGATCGATTTTCCCAATTTCAATTAACCATACAAAGCCATCATCACCACGAGGGCGTGTTGCATCCACCTATTGAAGTATTTGCAACCCGTAGGGGCACAGATACTAACTATAATAAGTAAGGGGTGATCTATTGTGTATCGAAAGGTGGAGGATTATAGAGGGATGCTCTAGGGGATGCACCATTGTCACCACTGTCCCCTTTAGATGCACGTGCGGTGCTTGGCTTCCGTATGTGTTAGATAATTAGAAGTTTTTTTTGCTATTGCATAAATCAGAAGCAGGAATCTTGCGATTTGAACAAGAAATGTGAAATTCGATATTATAACTAATCAATGAAGGAGGTATTGTTATCTAACGACGAATGACAATATTTTAAAGATTATGGGTCATCTCAATAATAGTGCAGCACCTACAGCCTCCTGAGCACCATGGCTGATGAGCTGGATAGCTCCTTATTCAGACATTGGGTATCGGTATACTTTCCGGCACTCAATGCCTCAGTAAAAAGAAAATAATATTGTACTTCAAAAAATATTGTATTGTAACAGCGTCGGTGGCCTAGTGGTTAGGACGCCGGACTCCCATGCGGGGAGGTCCGGTTTCGAAACCATGCCATGTACCAATGAGTTTTTCGGATTTTTTTGAAGACTTATGTACATTTACCGACTGCTCTAACGGTGCAGGAAAACATCGTAAGGAAACCTGCATGTCTGAGGAAATGAAAAATTTCCGAAGGAATGTGAAATCCACCAATCAGCATTGGGTCCGCTCGGTGGATCATGGCCCGTACCCCCTTGTGCAAGGGGAGGCCTGTGCCCCAACAGTGGGGACATTAATGCTGATGATGATGATGATTATACTCCTACTACATATACCTATAACAATAAGAATTTACTAACCTATTCTATGGATTATTATTTTCTGAAAATAAACGATTATTGATTGATTGAATAATATACGTGTCATAGATAACTTTTAGGAGATTCAGTATAGGGTCATCAATAGGTTATGCTTTACGTAATGTTCATTATGATATTCTATACTAGGGATATTACGAAGCTTCGACTCCGACTCCGAAAGGTCGGAACTTTTGATTGATTTTACACCTCCAACTCCGACTTCGGCTCCGATAATTTTGAATCGGAGATTATACCGAAGATTTGTGAGCAAACATATTATAATATCAATATTTTATTCAATAGTGTAGGACACATAAAGGAATATGTTTGATTGCCGCAAACGTCATCGTAAAATAGTTGGCCAGTTCAGCTATAAAAATTAAAAAACGGTTTAAAATTTGAACTTATTCTCAACATCTCTCTTCTACCTCCGCATCCCACTCCGGTTCCGAATCTGGTTCCGACTCCGATAAATCAAATATAAAAACTTCGGTTTCGACTCTGGTTCCGGTAAAACCACCTCCGTAACATCCCTGTTCTATACCTAGTTACTTAACTAAAGTCATGTATGGTATTTTTTATTTATTTTAGCGAACTTAACAGCTTTCTACTTAAAACTACACATATATCTTAAACAATTGTAAAGTTCGACAAATTAAAATTATACCATAGTATATCGTACCATAGTATACAATTTCTGCTCCTAGATCATCTTCTATTTATTTCCCCACTGTTGGGGTCCCCAACTTGGGAGCAAATTTCCTTGCATGAAGGTGAACAATGCAGATAGTTATAACGATTACAAATAAGTACATAAGTTTAATTTTCTCCCAGTTCTCTCGGGTTATTCACCAACTGGTCCCGCGGACTGGTCACACGCGGGACCAGATGGTGAAATCTATACCAATATTATAAAGAGGAAAGGTTTGATTTTTTGTTTGTTTGTTTGAATTGAATAGGCTTCGAAACTACTGAACAGATTTGAATAATTCTTTCACTGTTGGAAAGCTACATTTTTCCTGAGTGACATAGGCTATATTTCATTTTCAAAAAAATGGAGATCCTTACTTAAATTACGATAAAGTGTAAAAAAATATCAAAAAACTTCCTTTCATCGCGTACGCTGCGAAAACTATTGATGATAGAACAAAATGATATATAACATTTTTTTAGAACACACCATTATCAACAAAAAAATCAGCGGCAGCGTGTCTCTAACTATTATAGTCATGTCACAATAAGCGTTTTTTTTATAAAAAAAAAAGAAATTAAAATACCACCGCTACAAAAAGCTCTTTATTTGTACCTTATCAAAATAAATGATTTATTATTTAAGACTGCTTCAATACCTTTATATTACTTTTTGAATTATTCGATTCTGACATTCCATTCAAAAGATATCACGAGTTTAAAACTTTGAAAAAATAAACTCCATTCGGCTACTTATGCGTTGTAGGGCGTCACTCGGGCAGGGGTACGGGAGGGGAGTTAAGATCACGAAATAAACTTGCCGCGCGGCTCACTCGCGCGGTCGGCTCCCTACGTGATGGATGTGCGCTGCCCGTGCGAAGCCGGGACGGGCCGCTATAGGAAATAAACGATATTTTGTTTTCGTCAACTGGTCAAGACTTATGACGTATTTTTCGTAGATCATGTGTGTGATCCAATATTTTCCGAAGTGTGATGGAAATCTTTCCCAAAGATATTCTTAGTTTAGCAGTCTTGTGGGTGGAACAAGATGGACTTCATCCTTATGTTGTTGATATCCCATCTGCTCGTACGAAGCGATTTGCTTCTTCGTTCATTATGCGAACGGCTAAGGAATGGAACAGCCTGCCGGCGTCTGTATTTCCCGAAACCTACAACCTATCTTCAAGGCCAGAGTGAATAGGCATTTACTAGACCCGCATGCTCCATCGTCGACCTCATCGTCGCTTACCATCAGGCGAGATCGAGGTCAAATGCGGGTTTAGTTATACATAAAAAAATATAAAAAAACTTGTAAGAAGTGGACGGTTAATTATACTCATACTCTCATACTCATTTATTAACACCATCGGGACACCAGGAACTCTTGGTTACGTCATGCTTTTACAATAACTTAAAATTTAAAACACAATTCTTGCTAACCATAAACATAACTGGACAGGAGCGAACAGACCAGCCGAATTACATATAAAAAATTTGGCTAAAAAATAAGATTGTAGCAGCTGTAAAGGGGCTTTGTCGTTGATCTAAATTAATAAATAATAAAATTAATATATCTGCTGTAAAGGGGCATTAGCGTACAAATAATAATTATAATAAATTATAGCTGCTCTATTTTTCTTATTATTAATTTATTCAATGTCAATAGTGATTAGATTTGAATTAACGAGGCACTTATAATCAAATCAATCGAGAAGCGACACGAACTGTGTCGAATCGGTAATGTCTCTCATATTGTTTATAAACTTACTTTCCTTTGTAAATTACTATGATTGATGATTGGTCGTTACGATTCATTAGTACATAGTTTCCGATTAGAGATGGAAATAGAAATTTCATTAAGAGATGGAATTTCATTTAAATTTCTTTTTGTACTTTAATCGTTATTGTACAGGGCCCCAATTCGTCTAAATTACAACGTTTGTAGTTCTATTTCTATCCAATTTCAATTTAGTTTTCGTTCCAATTCTATTTGGACACCAAATAGCATTCTGCTGACGCATAACTCTACCACTGCCACCTTTAGATTTACTATCGATCGGGCAAAAGTACCTCGGGAGGAACTTATGTTCGATAGATAGATAGATACACTTTATTGTACACAAAATCAGGAAAAGTAAAAACTACAGGAATAATAGCACGATATGTACAAAGGCGGCCTTATCGCTGAAAGCGATCTCTTCCAGGCAACCTCTGAAGTTAATTCGACATTAAAGAGATTAGCGACAGTGTAGTGTGAAGAAAGAAAAGGTTCGATCGTTATATTTGACAGTTGAAGCGTTTTGTTACCGTTCAACTGCGATTCAGTATAAACTAAACGTTTCATTAGAATGCACAAATACGTTACTGTTCGATCGATCGTTGACTTGATCGGAACTTAACTGAAATTAGATCGTTAGTGGATGTAGCATACGAAACACGTCATAACGATGCAGTTTAGATTCCATTTAGTTACGTTGTATTTAGTGGAATCGATAGTCGATCGACCACTAGAGAATGAATAGATTTATTTAAATTAAATATCAAATTCACCAATTTTTAGGTTTCGGGTAGGCTGACCTGCTGTCGACAGTATAATCCAGTGAAAATTTAATTAGTGGAGGCGCTTATGAATTCGAAAAGCATAAAAAGTTTTTACTGCCGGGAAATAATTTCATCTCGTATGACTGCGGCGCACGCATGTTGTACGTATAAGTTGTTATGTATGCGATATATAATAAGACATAAAGGCAAATGCACGTAAATGTTAGCTGTGCAGTGAGGTTTTTCATTAGGGAAATAATATACCTACTTTTAAATGGTTAATACTTGCGGTTGTTGGTACTTGGTGAAACTTGTAGTACATTATTAGACTTAAATGATATACTGTTTCACGGGTTTTTACTGTATTTTATTAATTACGACCGGTTTCGTTTACACATCTTCATTATAAACAAAGGTCGTAATTAATAAATTACAGTAAAAACCTGTGAAACAGTATATTATTTGAGTCTAATCATTCCTACTTTTCTTTTGATATGCTTAATGCGTACATAAATACAATGTAAGTCATATTTACATTAATGAAAATCATACTTGGGATATAGGTACCACTATTAGACGCAGCGAAGACTTGCAAAGTGGCTGGCAGTAAGGATGCCGGTAGCCGAAGATTGGATCAAAATCTTGTTTACGTTATCGCGAGAAACCATATTTATGAGGGTAAGAACCGTAGAAGACTATTTTTTTTTATAATAGCCTATAGGCTGTCCCACTGCTGGGCAAAGGCCTCCCCTCCTCCTTTCCATTTTTCCCTATCCTCGGCGTCATTATACCATCCTTTTTGGAAGTGGTCGATATCGTCCTTCCACCTACGCCTGGGCCTGCCTCGGCGCCGCTGTCCGTCTTGTGGCACCCAGTGCATGGCGATCTTTGTCCACCTTTCCGGATGCATGCGGCATACGTGGCCTAAATAAATTAAACTATTTAATTTAATTTATTTATTAGGTAAACACAACAGATTACAACCAGAGAAATTATTATAAAGTTATGAGCTAGGTCGTAACCCTTAACGTGTAAATACAGCATGGTTAGGAAGTAGAAAATTGGTTGTTGTACAAAATTGAGTTGGAAAAGCAAAAAATACTAATGAATGTAATGGCAGATTGGACATACATTAGTGGTGGAAATCGGGAAACGGGCGTGAGTTTATATAGGTATGGACACACATTACCTGTATATAAATGAGATTGTGGAGATACGGAGTCGCTTATAATATAGATGAGTTAAAACCGTAAAAAGGTGTTCTACATCAAAATTGGAAAGGACAGTCCTCCCCTCTCTAGTCTAACGGTAGCTGGTAAGCCTATACTACCGTCTAGTGTTTCAGCGACTCGACACCCGTCTGTCTAACTTCCTGTTCACACAGATTGTGATGGTTCAGGTTCGATGCTTGCTGTTGTTATCTTATTGCTATGTGATGCCAGTGCGGTTGGGTTAACACTTATTGTTCCGAATATCTGCTTTGTCACGGTTCCGTGTTCGTAAGTTGACACTGCATTGTTAAAAATCCTTGTCCTACTGAAAGCTCATTTGGCTTCATTTCAATCATACGAGTTAATGATAAAAATAACAGCACATAGTGATTTCAATGATGATTATGCATTCAATGATGAACAACATGATACAGACGAGACGACCATCTTCAGAATAAACCAGCTATAAAATGGAAAATCATGTAGCCCTTTACGAAAACTAAAGCAGCATTCATACCAAAAGTAATTCTTTTGTGACAAAAAGAATTACAAAGGAATCGAATGGTATTCTCATATAATGAATGAATTATTTATTCGCCAGAAATATGGTACATAGGATGACAAATCTTAAATATTAGGTCTCACATATTTCGCCAGCTTTGGCATGCAAATATTTTAGAGTTTACTTCATTAAATTCAAGTACTAGGAATACAATCATTACATTACACATAAATTACCTATATAAATTAACATACATATCATGTCACATAGAATAAAGTAATGTCAATTCAAAAAATATGTCAACAGCAAATCAGTCAACCCCAAAAGATACAATAGTCAAAGTTTGGGTGCTTTAAATGCATAAATTCTTAAACATTAAATAGGTACTTTGTAAGGGGCGTTAATTAACGAGCTAAAACAAAATAACTAAGACCAAACTCACGTACACGTACATGGGATTTTCAGTAGAAACGTAACAAGTTAATTCCATCCCAGGAAAAAGAATCAACAGTAAAAGCGACATAGGGCGTAAGGTTTATAGAGGGGTAAGCAATAAACGTTTTATAGACGCTGTGCCTGTTTAAAATGAAGGCCCATGTGTCGTACCTAAAAAGGATTGATTGAAACAGTTTGATTATCGTTTGGATACTTGAGAGAGGTTTATGACGGTCATGCGTCGGATCCAAACGTTAACAGAGTAATTTGTATGTCGATAAAGTTGGATTTAAATGTAATGCTGGGTAATTATGGTCTGTTTCGTCGTTGCATACTTGTGGCTGTCAGTGTTCGTGTTATAGTTTAAGTATTTTAGACCTAACGCCTAGAAGACCTTGACGCCAGACGCCATGTCCGTAAAACTCGTCCGAAGTCCTCCTATAACTACACCTTCAACTCTAGCGGACAGCTCTACTGCTCTGTCTGTGACCGAGTCTTAAGGACGAAGTTTGTCTTCGCTAGCCACCTACGAGCACACGCCAGGAGCTAAGCAGGGGTCGCCGTCGACGGATACGTCGTGGAGGACATCATCATCATCATCATTTTAGACCTTTTGGACCCATTAATAAATAAGTCAAGATTTCGAAATGTTCTATCTAACACATATTTTCCGTAGTATTTTCTTTGATAGACTTGACTGCCAAAATATTACGATCATGAATATCGTGCGTATGTTGTTTGCCTCAGGGTCTGTAGTAATTGAAATATGGAGGCGTAAAACCTTTTCTTTCGTCATTTCTTAAGTCGAGAGCACCTTTTCACTTAAGTTTTCAATTTTCTTGTCAACCTTTGTTTGAATACTATAATCAATATTGTTTGCTCATTATCCATAAATTAGATTCATGTATATTAACCCTGTCTTACTTATGGCTGCCAAACTTGGATTTTCACACGTGCTGTCCAAAATAAAATCAACACTTCTCAGAGAGCGGTGGAGCGCAGTATCCTAAAGATTAAAAAATTCCAAAAAATTAGAAGCAACACTATAAGAGAAAAAACAAAAAATACAGACGCTCTACAACATGCTCTGAAGCTCAAATGGCAATGGGCAGGACACATCGCGCGACCGAAGATCAGAGATAGACTTTGGAGGTCACTAAATGGCAAGGTACTCAGGGTAAACGAAAAGTAGGCAGACCAAGAAAGAGATGGACAGATGACATCGTACAAATAGCAGGACATGACTGGATAAAAACAGCACAAGACAGAGACAATTGGCGAAAACTGGAGGACGCCTTCACCCAGACGGGGTCCTTATCTACTTAAATGTATATCATTATATTTATAGATATTATTGATTGAATGTTTAAAAATATGACATAGGTATTATAACTTTATTTTAATATTTAGATAAAGACAATAAAAAGCGTTTTATTATTATTATTATGTTTCTAATCTGAACAACAGTCAACTCTTACATTGTAACTTATCAAGTTTTTCCTGTTAATCAAAGTTATTCCTACTTCACCATCAATCATCTTAACGATATATACTTAATTAATACTTTCTATGTCAGTTTCTTTTATTTTTAGGTCAGGTTATCTTAAGTTTTGTTCATCATTGTAATTTCATTTACCACTTTAAATTACGTGCTATTCAGTGAACTACATCTTACAGATCTAAGCTATCTAAAGGGGTTTAGACGTTTAAGCCCCTTTAGATTTAGATCATCAGATAAGTTTCTTCATTATTATCATCTCCGTTTCCACAAAGTACTTGGCTACTAATGTTTTCCGTGAACCAAGCATAACAGTAAGAAGCCCTATTTGATTTATATCACGTTCCCAGTTTTTACCTTCATTCTCCTTACCTACATACCTGTCCGGTAGAGCAGGTGCATAAAACAGTACTGAACGCACATGCGCTGCATTTCACATCACATGTGAGCGCAAGACATACACTGCTTACATTAGATACGTGCTGTTTTATGAGAAAGTCTTCTAAGAAGTCTTACTGTGTGTCTGTAGGTTATCTTATAAACTACAGCGGTTTTACTATTATCTTCTATCTTATTCTGGTTTTCATCAGCTTAAAGTGAATTAGAATTTTGTGCAATAAAGAGTATTCATTCATTAAAGTGAATTAGAATTCCGATTCACTATTCTGTATTCATTTTTCATGAGTTAATGTTTTCTTGTATACACCTACTAATATAATACAATGTTTTTTGTGGTTTCTCTAATATTTTCTATCGCTTTTATATATTATAGTGACATGAAAATTTTAAAATTTATCTATTAGGTTATTTTAACTTTTAGCTTTTTCTTTAAAATTATATTTTATATTGTTACTTTGTAATATGGCTGTATGTCTGAATTAAATACATTTATTATTATTAAAATAAATAATATGCTAACATTAAGGCCTCGATTACGGAGACGCGTGGCTTCTCGCGTCGCGTGCGGCGTGGCTTCCAGCGGCGCGTGTGACGTTTTGTCCGTTCATAGACAGGCGGTGCGTGCAGCAGCCCGCGTCATCGCACGCGCAAACACAAACATGTGGCAATATACGATGTTGTTCATAGAGATGCAAGACGGGAAGAGTGGCGGTGCCAGCCGCGGCGCCCGCGGCGGAGCACGCGGCGTCGCACGCGGCGGCGCACGCTACGTTGTTACTATTCGAGCAAGACTGGCAGGGCAGGATACAAGAAAGCCGCGGTGGCCGCAGCGGACGACGACGCCGCGTGCAGTGCTGCGTCTGACGCCGCGTACGGAGCTGCGTCTGACGCCGCGTACGGAGCTGCGACTGACGCTTCGTTACACGCTCCATTTCAAACAAACGCGCGAAAAACCGCTTCTCCGTAAAGGCACTAAACAGCGCCTATATGCTTGAATTTAGTGCGGGCCGCGCCGCCCGACGCAACGCGAGAAGCCACGCGTCTCCGTAATCGAGGCCTAACAGTGCGTCTGCATAACATGCTTCAAGTAAGCCTCTCTAACAAGAAGAGGCCGGTGCCTCAATGGTGGAGGCAGTGGAGCCCTAATAAATAATCAAACGTACTGTGCCTAAATACAATAATATTGATGACGATATTGTGATAATGATAAGTGATGAATGAATTATATTTCTTTTGCAAACATTTGATGATGATGATGATCTATAAACCCCGCTTTCTCTCCTCACTTACCCAACCATGGTGTTGTATGACATGGAACCCGAGGCGTGAGATAATGCGCCTACATACACAATACTGCAGTCTGCACGTCCGTCTGTGTCAACGTAATAAAATCGGACTACACCGTGACGTGGAATAATGCAGTTTTCCTTCCACATAGATCGTGTTACGATGAGAAGATATAAAATGATATATGGACTTCGTTTTATGACGATATGAAATTGAGATCATCATTAAATGGCTTTATAGTTTTGGTGATCGAAATTTGAAATTCAAGATCGTATTTCCTGTTTAATCTGTGTCTAATACTCGTAGCTACTGTTTCATTGGTATTAACAATAACAACATGATTTCTATTATACATGTCAGCGGATTTCTCATTTGAAATGCTTTCTTCACGTTTAAATACTCAAGTCTCAAAAGTTTTTTTTTTTCGGAGTTTTGTTAGTTTACGGCTGTTACTTTACTAAAGCATTAACATACTAACATGATTACTCTTGGAGCGTAGTACTTTTGGAGCGTCGGTGGCGCCGTGGCTAGGACGTCGGACTCCCATGCGGGAGGTCCGGGTTCGAAACCGTGCAATGTCATGTACCAATGAGTTTTTCGGTTTTATCGAAAGATTTACGTACATTTACCGACTGCTCTGACGGTGAAGGAAAATATCGCGAGGAAACCTGCACACTGAGATAACCAGTGTGTGAAATGGGGAAGGCAATGGCAAACCACCCCATTAAATCTGCCAAGACAGTCGTTCTATGTGATTAATCCTTAAAATGATCACGACCCTCAGCAATGAGGAACACGACTTAGAAGAATTATTACTCTATTTGCAAGTTCTTTACCAGTTGCTTTCCATTTCTACATCACTATTAGCATTACAATTGAGACCACGTTGTTTACCAATGGCTATATCTTTCAAAAGATCTCAATGCTGTCACTCTATGCATATGCAACTGAGTTCCTCGATATTTGGCAGTCACTTGTTACTATCTTACTCGAGTGATGCAACCTCATCGTGTTCAGGTTCCGACATAAAAACGTTTGTAAATAGACATAAAGCGTTAACGTGTTTGCTTAGGGCACATCGACCTAGTTGCTGCTACCAGCGACTCACAAATCCAATTTACTACGACCTCTACTCCAGTACTGTTAAGTTAACATGGTAAAGTCAAGATGTATTGGAAGTGACAACTATTAAATGAAGAGACTTGAAATAGAAGGAAGTATTCGATGGGAGAGTTCTAATTATAGAGGCGGTTAGTTAAACGAGTATAAAGTATATGTATGCAGAATGCAATGATGAAGTACTTACTAGCAATCTACGTAACTGTTTCGTGACACTTTTAAGGATAATGGCTTAAATAGGCCCTTTTAGTATAATTATATGTATAATATATGTATCAATGGTCTGGCTCGCGTTGACGGTAAAAGGCCCGACGGTATGACACTCGTGCCCTGGAAGCTGGGACAGTCTCTGGTGTGGGACGCTACCTGCATCGACACCCTTGCCCCGTCCCACCTTCCAGCCACGGCGGCGAAAGCCGGGTCAGCAGCGGCTTCTGCGGAGAACCTCAAGCAGCGCAAATATGCGGGCCTGGGTGGTG